>OU343225.1:26924837-26964120 GCA_910596185.1 Chrysanthemum makinoi | reverse complement strand
GATGGTAGTTGCATTTGGCACACATAGGGTGAGAACCTTGATACATTTTCTCGCGTTAGAGTAGTTGCCACAAATCCTTTCCCATTACGCTTTCTTGTTATCACTCTTTTCTCCTCCTTATGCACTTGGCTCAATTTACGGCCTTTCTCTTGTCACCACTTTTGACAGCCCATTCCTCGACCATTTCATTAGTCAAAGGCAGATTTCAGATCACACTCAAAGTAGCTGGGGCCAAGCCACCAATCCCGCCAATCTCTCAAGCAAAACCACGTATGTAATTTTCAATTCTCTTGGATTCCGTGAGTAACCATATGAGGTAATTAGTCTAGCAAGCTCATGAAATGATCCTGTAAAGTCGCATGCCCAGCACCTACAATAGCATGATTGTAGAACTCATGTTCTAGCTTCTGCATTTCATTTCTTAGGCAATACTCTTCCAGCAAAGCCTTGAAGTCATTCCAACTCATTCCAATGGAAGCTTCTCTTCCTCTTGCCACGATTTGCGTATTCCACCGCTAAGAGCCTTCACAACAAGCTTGCACATACTTCACCTTCTCGTGTGTTGCACACTCGCTTATGTCCATTACCGCTCCATTTCTCAACCCATCTGTGTACACTAACGCTCCTCCATATCCAAAAATCCACCGGTTTGCACACTGTAAACTCTTTGTATGAACACCCCTTCTCACCACCGCAACGTATTTCCATCCGCTGTCGCTGGTGTTACTTCTCTCCACATTTTCATTCCTACTAGAGTTATTCCTGGTTAGCTATGTTATCACCTACCCGGTAAGGATAGTGGAAGCGCCTTACGGGCCGAAATGATGATGGTGGAAAGGTCGTGGGATTTGGCCGTTGTTGTCATTGTTTCCATTTCGCGACCTCCTCCTCTACTCACACCCGTCCACCGGTCCTTCCACCTCCTCGGATGGAACACCTCGGTTAACTCATGTCGATCTTGGAGGCACGTTTCTATAAGGAAGGACATTGATAAACGATAGATAGGAGGTGGTAGGGTAGGTCGATATAATGCGTGCTACTATTTTCACTTCCTATATGGCATATCCATGAATTTGATAAGTCCATGCCGCATCATGTTATCGTAAAAACGTTGGCCGTGTTTTAGGATAGCATCATGCTGCATTTTCTTATCATCATCACTTCACGCCATTCTAACCTAATCCATCCTTGAGTCAATTCCTTCAAACCTTTAGATTATTTAATCAACTTGCGCCATATAAATTGCAAGAACCCAATCAAACAAAAGTCTTGAAATTAAACTGCAAGTTAATTAAAACTTAGGGCTTAAAATAATTTGACTCAATTTAGGGGTTTCTAAGGTCTAATACTAGGCAGTACTACCTAAAAGGCAAATAAACACAAAACCGCACACGTAAGTCCTATCATGCCAACTATATGGGTTCCTAAGTTATAGTCTAGGTTAAACCACCTAATTTCTATAATCTGGCTCAATACCATTCTCACACACCCCAAAATGACGCAGCCAGTAATAGCATTTACGGGGTATGGCTTCATAGTAAAGAACACAAGGTGTCTAATAGAGAAGTACCGAATGTAATACATTAAAGATAATAGTCATGAAACTCCCACAACCGGGATAAGTACTATGTCTAATAAACCAAACATAAGTCTTCAAAGCCAAACTACATCATAAGAAAGTAACCTAATCTAGCTCCACGGATACAACCCGGGAGAGTCTTTATTTAAGTCTTGCTAAGCCAAATACCAACCTTCTAATGGAACTTCATTCATAACACCAAATGGTTACTCGAAAATGTCAACATAGTTAGTGAGCTTGTAGGTTTAAGAGTTAAACCACAAAGCATAATATAATGTAGACAATAGTGAAAATGATGACAATATATATGCACTTAGTCACAAAACAAAACAAGATCGCCATTAACTAACCTAATATGTCCGATATCCAAAACCATGTGGGGAGCTACCCCGACAGATCTATCATTACAAAGGCCCTCTCAGAGAGTTAACAAGCATACAGCTTATGTACTCACAAGCAAAACATTGTTACAACATATAATCACATCATATCACAAATATGTCCAAAATCAAGTAAAACCGTAAATCACAAGATGAAAACGTTTAAAATATCATTTGAGTACCATTTCCCCAAGGAAAAACATGTTAAAAGTGGGCTACGAGAACTCACCTCAAACAGAAAACACGATGCAATCAAGTGTAAGACGAATTGAGAGGCGTATGCACTTTATCCGCGAACCTAAAGTTATGATATGTCTTAGGTTCAACAAAATCGTTGTGTATGCAATTTTATAAAATATTATATCACCCCTATTAACGCTGCAAGAAAGTTTATTTGTGAAAAAGGTAGTTACGCTTAATGTGCTCGTTATAAGTTCAATACACTTTTTATAAGATTTATCTAGTTGTTTCCTTTATTATACTATACTTGACTCAACAAATTTTTATTTAAAAGCTTCTAATGCGTCTAGTAAATATATATAATATATTACTACTTTGCTCAAGTTATCTTGGCTAAAACCGACTTAAAATGTCCAAAATCTTTTAAAAAGTTCTAACAGCTTTTATATTAGTGAAAAGCTGTCAAAATTTTATATTTCGTCAACAACTTCATTTGGCCATAACTTTCGCTTTTAGATCCGCTTTTAAGTTCTATATATCCCCGCAAAGGTATTTAAGTATACTAACAAGTTTTAGTGTCCCGACTAGTCTAACCAACTTTTAATATCCAGTTTTATCGTTTCAAAAACTCTAACAGCAACGTTTTGCTTCAGGGAAATAGTTTTTCACATAAAACTTAAGACTAGCATAACTTCTTCGTTATAAGTCCGTTTTAACCCGCTCGCGTAATTAACGCTGTTATTAAGTCTATCTGCTATTTATTTATTCAAAAATTATTCAAAAACCAGTGATTTTTCTGTATTGAGTCGAATGTGACAGCCTATATTTAATTTAAGTGTTAAACGCGTTTCTTAGCCTCTGTTACCAAAAATCAACTCCATAATAATCCCAAAACTATTCTAACTCTTTCACCAATTCTTCAATAATTATAGATAGTGATTTAACAACTTGGTTAGCAATATGTAAAGTTTAATCCATCATGGTTATAAAATTTACTCAAACATGTACATGGTGATATCAAAGTGTATGCAAATCATGTGACTAAGCTATTGTGACCTTGTAAAATGCATAAACAAGATGTGTAAGAGTATTGAAAATAGTTTGTGAATCTTACTTGAAATTTATGATGAAATGTGGTGATGATGAACACTAATGCACCCACGTAATAACTCCTAAACCCTTAGTAATTTAACTAGTTCATCCAATTAAGCACAAATAAGCTCTTAAACTAGAAGAACCAAATTTTCTCCTTGCTTGTTTCCTTGTGGTCTAATGTTATGGTGAATGTGAATGAGAGTTTCAAGTTTTAAATGTAAAAAAAAAAATACTACAAGCCTTCCCTTTTTATAATGAAGTCATAGTATTGCCCAAAATATTTGTTATGTGTTTAACCAAAAGGAAGGAGTAGCCTGGTCTAGTCATCTCATTGTTTCCCATGCTCAATTTATCCATGAAGTTATGTGTTTATCTTTTAGTCAATAGGGTCAAGGTCAATATTTTACCACAACAAAGTATGGTCATGTGAAAAAAAATAATACCATAGCTAATTATTATATTGTAGGTGGGCGGCTATTAGAAAATAAAGAAGAAGTAAGTGTGTGATATTTTATGCAAAGTTTATTTTGTGAGTATATTGGGTATTAAAAATAGGTATTGTGTAAAAATTTTTATGGTTGGAGTTAAATATGTATAATTAAGTGGGCTTAATAAAATAGTTATAAAGGTGTAAGAAAATTATTTTGGCACTTTGTAGTAAATTTAAAGAGTGTAAGAATGTGTAAAAAAATAATTGTTGAGAGTGTCGGGTACATGGTGTGTTCATTCACCTTTGAAAAGCATTTATTAAATTGATAATCGTAAGAAATTAAATTCAAATGCCCTAATAATTAAATTATGAATTGGAGTAGTGGATATGTATTGTAATGTTGTACACTAAATTTAGTCCATAGTGGTCGTGTAGAGAATATTGTTACTTGATTTACGCCACACATTGAATAATTTTACATAAAGGTAAATGCGAAATCTTGTAAAATAGAATAAATGTTGAGTTTGAGATTGAGTAAAGACCTGGAAAAGTATGAGTTGTTATATTTTTTATTTAGATATTCAAGAAAAAGTCAAATTTATGAAACCAAAGTCAAAGAACACGAATAACATTAGGCTTTTCATTAAGGAATCGAACACCAAGTAGAACTTAAGTCAAATTCAATACCACAAAATGGATCGATGGAAATTAAACCACACTTAGAAACATGCTTGATACATATGACACATCACCGTGAATGTAAACGCACTTTGTGTCTCGTGACACTTATGAAACAAGAAAATTAAACCATAATTATGAACATCTTCAACAACTTAACATTTATTTAACTACTTACGCACCGCCTCCTTGTTGTAGTTACTCTCAACTTCACCATACAAGCTTGATGATAGACCTAAAGAGATCAAGAATAAAAACATTTTAGTGAAGATTTATTAACAAATTCATGTAAAATCAGATTCTACAAAATGGGACAACATAGTACCTTATATATTTTGAAGCACATCGAGAATGTGCTGCAAATCCCTGCCACAACAATTTCAATTTTCATCCGTTGTGATGGGGAATCCACAGAGCACGATACTCCAATCTTGATAATTGCAACCAAACATTCTTCCACTTTCTTTGCATTCGCCTGCATTTTGCACGCAATTGCATCATCATCAATAACATCGACATGATCCGTAATGCCATGTAAGCAAATTTATGAAGGCTAAGACCTTCAATAAACATGCCGCAGTTGCTTTTTACCGGTCATCACCTCTAGTAATAATATTCCAAAATCAGACGCCCCCACAACTTGTCATCTCGGCCCCAATACCATACTCTACATATGCAAAACAATTAATTAATTTAAAACTTTAAGTCAGAAATAAATATAAGCATCATGGAATAAAAGTGGAATTACCAGGAGGTGCATAACCAATTGTTCCTTTAACCCCGGTTGAGCTGTTTTGGTTTAAGTTTGTACCAAGTAGTCGAGCTAAACCAAAATCTCCAACATGAGCCACCATATCATCATCAAGTAGAATGTTACTTGGCTTCAAGTCACCGTGAACAATCATTGTTAGGCAGCTATTGTGAAGATAATCATGCGCGCAACATCTCTAAGAATATTTATTCTTTGAAGAAGGTTCGCCATGTATTTTCACTTGAATGAAGCCAATCGTGGTGCACTTCCATTCGCATATACTCATAAACCAGCTTTAAAATCATTTCCTTGAAAATCAGACTTGAACATGGGTTATTAGCTTCAACAAATTACGGTGCCAATATTCCGCCAGCTTCACATTCTCGCTAGAAAACTTTTGTGAGCTCCTCGATTTTCAAGACGTAGAACTTTGATTGCAACAAATTTGCCATCATCGGAATCGAGGATCCCTTTATAAACGCATGAATGCAATCTTCAAATTTGCTGCGAGAAGCCATCAAGAGCCTTGAGAAGTTGATCTGTAAGAAACTTTCATGAACCGCTCACTACCCGATGACTCGATGGTCGACTATTCTTCTTTACACAAAAGATATACACAACATAATATTGTGAGCAACGTCGGTGCAATCACGATGACTAATATGAAGAAAGGAAACCTTTCTTTCTTAGTACCCGTCTCCTTGCATTTGGGTAACTCAAGTGTATCCAAACCACCACAAAGCTTATGGTTCCCCAAACCTAAAATGCTTTGCATTGGCAAACACTCCTACAACCGGTACTTCACCCTCAAAATCATTAAAGGATATGTTCAAATATTCTAATGAATTCCATTTGCCTAAGAATTGAGGAATTTACCGTGATAAATTATTTTGAGAAATGTCGAGTGCCTCCAATCCTCCCAAAGAACTTATTGAAGGTGGTATTATGCCTTGAAATTGGTTGCCACTAAGGTATAAATTTGTATGGCTAACGCACTCACCAAGGCTACTAGTAATGTTGCCTGTTAAATTATTATAAGATAAATAGAGCTCGCTCAACTTATTGAGGTTTTTAATCTCGATGGAATGGAACCGAAAAATGGTTTTGAGAAAGATCTAAATAATAATTTAGTGATGGAAGTTGAAAAAGTTGTTTGGGTATGTTTCCAGTGAGTCTATTGTCTTCAAGGTTTAACCCATTAAGTTGTTTACAATTCCCAAGGCTTGATGGAATATGGCCTTCTAATTTGTTGGAATATAAATAAAGTTTATTCAACAATGATAGGTTCCCAATACGAGGTATAGGTCCTGAAAATTGATTGCTATCTAGAGCAAGATATTGTAGGTTTTGAAGTTTACCAACGCTAGAGGGGATGTTTCCTTTGAATTGATTATTTCCTAAAAGTAAAGCGGTCAAGCCAACTAGACTACCTATACTTGACGGTAGGCTTCCAAATAATTGATTATCTCCTAAACTTAGAAAGCGGAGTTGATCAGAAAGATTACCTATTGATATCGGAAGCACTCCCATAAGGTTGCAATTATAAAATTCCAACCTTACTAATCTGGTGCAGTTTTTCAGAGAATCAATAAGCCCCAGATCATCACCTTCTCCGCGTCCATGGAAGTTGTTATTCTGTAATCTAATTATATTAATATCTGTTAGTTTTGAAAAATCAATTGTCAACTTCCCACTAAAATTGTTTTGACTCATTTCAAGATATCCTAATTTAGAACAATTAGAAAGAGAAGGTGGAAGAACTCCTGTCAGTTCGTTATCCCTTAACTGAAGGAGCTCAAGATATGGGAGCTGATTACCCATTTCTGAAAGAAGACTACCACTGAGGTGATTACCAGCTAAGGAAAAATTAACTAGGAGTGAGAGGTTGAAAATGGATTGAGGGATGCTTCCATATAAGTTGCAGTCACCAGAGTGAAATGCCGTCAAGCTTTTCCAATGACCTAAGGTTTCTGGAATGATCCCACCCAACGGGTTCCCAACAGCAGAGAACCTTTCCATTGATGTAATATTCCCCAAGAAAGGTGGGATTCCACCTGTTAACTTATTGTCGTGAATTGCAAGTGTATCAAGTTTTGAGAGTAAACTCATCTCCTTGGGTATGCTTCCAACTAGATTATTTCGAGGAAGCCAAAGCTCTTCGAGGTTAGAACAGCTAGATAAGTTTGTTGGAATGACTCCACTGAAGTTGTTTTCAGAAAGAAAAAGACGATGTAGCCTAAATAGATGACCAAGTTCAGGAGGAATGGTTCCTTGAAAGCTGTTGTTCCCGAGATAAAGCTCATGGGAGGAAGCTGAGGTTTCCTACATGAGAGACAACGAGCCTTCTAAGCCTTATGAACCCAACCGTAAAGCAGTCACTGCTTGTGTCGCTTCCACATGAAATACCCCTCCAGTCACAGAAATGAAAGGAATGGTTCCACGAGGTTAGAACTTTGTACGGATCATGCGTGATCATTGACTTAAATGACAGAAAAGCATGATAATCAGTCTCATTACCGCCATAGGAAGCAGAGACAGTGGCGGAAATAAGACATATAATCGCGAGACCGTAAAAGAGAATTGAACTATGAGAGGAAGATGATAAGTAACTTAATGATTGTGGTGATTTCATTTTTGGAAATTTACAGTATTGGCTTTTAAAAACATGTGACTGGCGAAATGAATTGGCAAAAAAATACGTATAATATCATTTATATATAAGACGAACCAACATTAACATAAAAAACTGAACGCATTATAATAATAAAAGTTCCTTAACTTTAATGTTTAATTTGTAAAGAGGATGCCGGCCATCAACAAATTCCTTATCTTTAATATTTAAGTTTCATGACATGCAAATTGTGAAGAGGATGCCGGCCATCAACAAAGTTTTGTATAATCACTGAAGACTTTTAAGAAGACTTTTAAAAAGACTTGGGACAGGGCCGGCTCTGGCGTCGGGCGAGGCGGGTGACAAATGTTTATTTTTTTTTTTGTGCTACACATCTCAGGAAGAAGGGCATAACATGGACAAGAAAATGAGTTGAAGTATGTTGGTGTTCGATCTTGAAGAAGAAATAGAATGCAAGTAGGAGGAATAGGAATGACAACATCAAGTGGGATTTGTTTGATTGTCAGTTTATTTTACTTGTATATTTTTAAAAGAATTGTTACTAAGTTTTCAATATTTGTTTGATACCGTCGATCTTTTTAAGTTATAATACACTTGTATTTAGTTGATATATGCATTTTTGTTTTACGTGAAAACTCGAAAAAACGGTATGTTGCCTATTGAAAACATATATTAGGGGCATGTTTCGATCATTTCGTCTTGGGCATCAAAAACCTCATGACCGGCCGTGATTTGGGATATGGAAGACTACACTTATATCGCATATATCGTAGACAAGTAACTAACGAGTATTGTTCGTAGCCGCACTGTACTTTTAAGTGAAACAGATCGTATAACATCGTCAAATAACACTCAAAACTCTAAACATTTTATGAAGAAGAAATAATATATTTAAATGAAGAATATGGAAAATTTTCATATTTTGTAAGAAACTATAAATGACAATTGCTTAGTTTGCTTAATTTTATTATGTATATTCTAAGATACTTACTTTTTCAATAGGTAAATACAAAGAGTAAGAGCATATTTTTACAAAGTATAACTTATACTTAAATTTAACCATCATATCATTTACCCAATAGTATAATGATTAAGTAGTTAACACCCTTGCGATCAAGGGTTCGATCATTAATCCTTACAAGGCCGGAGGTTCTTTTCTACCTAAGGTAGAACCGGAAGCAGTCTCTCTACCTTTGGTAGGGGTAGGATTGTCTACATCTCAACCTCCCACATACACCGTGGAAGATCATATTGGGACCCATAACCCGTGAAAGACGGTATTAGGAGTTACTTTACTTTACTTTTATATCATTTACCTATTATATTAATAAAAAAATCAATCAAGTCCCCTTTTGTGATGAAACAAAATTTTTGTTTGGAATATGATGGATTGGGTCAACTAATTGTTTTGGCCCATTATATAATTTGATTGGAAATAATGAAATGTCTATTTTGTAATATCTGAGTTTTCTTCATCTTAAGGAAAGATACTCATGCTTATCCTGTATATTTTGAAATTTGGCAAGATTAGTCCCTGTCGTTAAGTCTTTTGCACTGTTGGTCCTTTTCATTAACTATCTTGCATTCTAAGTCCTTATCTTTATAAAACACTTATCATTTGGTCCCTTCCAATTTCTAATATTAATATCAAAGTCTATTTCTAGAACTTATAAAATATCGGGTGTTGCAATAAGAACATGCACCGGCTTTTTATACTTAGTTTTGCATGTTAACGTTCGTGCATCTAACTGGTGAAATGAATAGCTTCCACAAATTCCTTATCATCTTACCAAGACTTCTAAGAGATTAAAATACTTTCAAATATTAATGTTTAATGTTCACCACACTTAAATTGTGAAGAGAATGGCATCCACAAATATCTTATCAGCTTGAGCAAAACAAATTTTGATTGATAATATCTATTTTCTATGTAAGAGAAGAGTTTAAAGAAGACTTGGGATTGGGAACATGACATTAAGATTTCATTGTAACATATCAATCATGCAACCAAAGTAGCAGCACCTATGGTCTATCATCCACACATTCCTTCTCATCCTGACTGATAAATAACTATTTTCTACGTGTACTCAGAGAAGACTTTTAAGAAGACTTGGGAAATACAACGTATAACATCATAAAATAACAATCAAAACTCTAAACATTTTATGAAGAAGAATTAATATATTTAAATGAAGAATATGGAAAATTTTCAAATTTCGTAAGAAAGTATAAACAACAGTTGCTTAGTTTGCTTAATTTTAGTATATATATTTTAGAAGGTTGAGGATAAAAATTATTAAAACAATACTTATGGTGTGATGACGACGACATGACCGTGTTCGCCAGAACATATGAACAATACTTTACCTTAATCCTGTCAAATGAATAAGGTTATATGGAATTGGATATGTTCTACTATCTGTTCTTTCTGGAATTGAAATCATCTGCTGGTGGTCTTGGGTACTAGTAATTTTGGTTTGGATGGTCAAGTTTAGTGCTTAGGGATTTGGTTGGTTGATGATGTTATAAGGAATGATATTGGGTTAGATTCCTCTTCTGTCAGCTGGTTTCAAAGTGTTTGGTGGTAAGAAGCTTAGATTGCCGAGTTTGGTGGCTGCTGGTCTTTGAATTGGGGTTTTGGTTATTTCTTTGCTGGTAAAAATCTTGTTAAGATGGCTGGATTTCATTTGGGTTATTTCTTTGCAAATCATGGAATGAATGGTGTTTGGACCAACTCAATATCAAAGGTTTCAGTGACCTAATTCAGAAGCGGAATTTGAAGCCTTTGTAAAGAGTGTTTGGATGATGGGTTTATATTGTGTTATAGGTCGGTTTGGTATTAATTTTGGAGGGAAGTGGTCAACTGGTTGTTTGTCTCTTTTGGCTTGTTAGATCACAGGGAATATTGCGGGCATCCTAGCTGGAAGACTAAAGTTAACATCTCAACCTTAAATTTGATATCAATTTTAAAGTTACTTCTACTAATTCCACCTGCCACTAATTAAATAGATAGCAAGTACTACAATTAAACAAATTTAGTTTCAAATTCATAACAAAAGTTAACATCTTTTTACATTTCAAAAGTTCAAACTTTGACTTCGCACTAACTACACTACAACTTGCTAAAAACTTACCATTTTTAAATTTTTTTATTGAAACTGAAAACCCATTTGACTTAAGTCCGTTCCATGTAGAAACATAAGATAAACCCAGTTGAGGAACTGATTCAATACTTGAATTATATAAAGTGCTGGTAATGGTGATGAATATGGGTGAATGAGAATTGAATAAGCCATTGGTAGATTATGGTGAGTTGATCTGAGCTTGAAAAATTATACATAAAAAAAAAAAAAAAAAAAAAAAAAAAAAGAAAGAAATAAAAAATCTTCAAACAATTCTTGGATAATATATTTTCCCCATATAGAATATAGTATAGGCACTTATAGGCTTGTTTCGGTATTACGCATGTTCCGAAGCATGTCATTTGGACTAGCTTTATATATGTACGCAATTTTAAGTCTTGTTAGTTGTTAATGGTTGTATTTTTTATTTTATTTTAATTAATAAATTTGCGGGGGATGGTCCCTTTTTCCTCATTAAAAAAAAACTTTACCTTTTCAATATGTATATGAAAAGAGTAAGAGTACACAAACTATAAGAGCATGGGGTGTCGAAGATGTTGCTCCTCGCCAATTCCTACGTGGCCATCTCGCCGTTGCAATTTGCTCCTCGCCACGACACCAGGTGCCTTCGCCACTTGTGGTTTCGCCAGTCCAACGACGAGGAAAACGACAAGCCCCTAATTCGAATATATCCGTTGCAAAGAAATAAAATGAGGGTGGGTGGGGCCCAAATGAAGAGAAGTGAGTTAGTTGTGATTTGGGGTATTTTTAAGTGAGTGTGTTGGAGTGATGTGGAGGTGATGTGACACACGTGGGGCCCAAATGAAGAGAAGTGAAACGCCCACGACACCACATGCTCTAACTTGTACTTAAATTTAATCATCATATCATTTACCCAATATTTTACCAAAAAAATACAATCAAGTTTACTTTTGGGCCGAAACAAAACTTTTGTTTGGAGTGAATCAAAATGATGGATTTGGTCAACTACTTTATATTCTTGCAATTGTTTGGCAATTGAATTGCATTCACTTTCGTGTTTGAATTCCTCTATTAAGAGATAATGTCCAAACACCCCTTTAGTTCCAGCCATATTTATGTTTCTGGAAAACACAAAAATTAATAATAATAAAGTACCAAAATATATAAACATAAAGTTACGATTCTCAGAAACTGTTAATACTAAGTATAAAAATATTCAGCCGTTCAAAAAAAAAAAAAAAAAGCCAACTGATCTCCTCAACCAAGACCTAGTCCTTCATTTTCCTATTGGGCTAATCCCAATCTTACCCATTTCCCTTTCCGACCCAGCCAAACCCAATGGGTCAAATCCAAAAGTCAAACATTGACAGTTACAAATATAACTGCTAAATAGCAGTTACAACATAACTGCCATATGGCAGTTATCCCCAAACCGACATACCCTTTCAACATACCTATTCAACTTGTATAAATAGATTAGATATCTGTAACTTTAAGAATGATGACTTATATTTATTTCAATTGATACAAAACATCTCTTTGAAAACGTATCGTGTTATTGGTATTATCAATGCGAACCACGTTAGAACCAACAAAGATCCAACGTTGAGGCCAACAATTGGTATCGTGAGCCGGGTGCTGGATTCTTTAACCAAATCATCATATACCAAGGGTTTCATATTGCCTCAATCGAAGCGTAATTAATATTCCCGAAACGGTAAAATTTTTTGCAAAACTATATCGAACCACAAAATCAAACTAATAATCATTTTCGATTCTAAAACCGACCATAATTCAAAGCCTGTGAATTAAATTTACCAAGCAACTAAGAATAGGCAACTTTCAATAATCTTGCAAATTTATCATTCGATTTTTACCGAGAACAAGGGAACAAAGGTTTGACTATAACAAAACCAAAACCTTATATCGATTCGTAAACAAGAACCCACTACCAACGATTAAACACGATAGTCATCAGAAAAAGGAAAGAAGATTGATTCATCAAAAGGAACAAACACACCTGTTGCATCCAGAATCAATAACCTTTTTCATTCTTTTGAATCATCTTGATTCAAATTTTTCCACGGACGATTTTAAATCCAAAGAAAGGATTAAACCTGGCCGAATTAAAGAGAACACCGATACCAAGCTATTAGGAGGTTAACCATACAGCCAAATATTCTACGGCTTACAACCACGAGAAGCATAAGAAGACAAATAGCCTAAAAGGAAACAGAGAGACCTTCATCTCTAAGGAGATAATGTAGTAGAGACAGATGAGTAAGAAAGAGGCGTTATAATAACGCTAGGGCAACCGAACCACATAAAGGCACCGGGTTTTATATTTAACCCCCCCAGGTTTCGGAATTCTTACAATCCACCTTTTATTTATTAAACTTTGCTTATAGAGTATAAGTTTTTAGATAATTTTTGATAAGTTGCTATAACACATTAAGTACACTTATCACATAGATATTATAATAACCTAGTGTAATTACGCTGCTTATTATAATTAGGAATAACTTTTAAGGAGTAATTAACCTTAGGCTTATTCATTTTTGAATTTTTAATCTCCAAGGATAATTTTGATTGTCACATTAGACACAAAATATTAGAAGCGCGCTATATTTCAACACACTGTTAGAATTTTAGGAGATTACCTAGTCATTTTTATTAAAAATGACTCAAGATAGTGAGAAAAGTAAGTAAGGAGGTTAGTACATCTAATACTAACCCCCATTTCAATGCCCGATATTGAAACCCGCTAATTACCACTATGGGCAACTAATGCAAATTATTTTGCAAGCAAATGGGTTATGGGAAACAATTGAGTCAATCAAAACAACTCAACCCGATAAGAAAAGGAAACAACTCTATAGCATAGGCTACCTTTACCAAATTCCCCACCAAGACCATTACTTCAAATAACAAAGCAAAAACCCCAAAAGCATATGGGATGCTTTAAAATCTAGATGTTTCTTAGCTTAAGAAAGAGTACAACAAGCCGTAATTTCAAACACTTAGGTCTGAACTTCGAGTTACTAATACGAGAGAAGATGAAACCATCGATACCTTTTACAGAAAAACTCACAACTCTTTGTAAACAAAGCCGCCAAATCGCCTAGGACATACAATACCATATCGTAACTTAGTTAGGAAATTACTAAATGTCAATTCCCTACATAGGTATTTCAAATAGTTGCATCTTATAGAACAATATTCCGATCTAAACACTATGACCTAAGAAGCAATTGGAAGACTTAAAACCTATGAAGAAAGGATTAAGTTTAAGAAGGATAAACAAGTGAACAATTAAGAGACTTTGATGTTTACATCATATAAAGGACAAGGAAAACCTTTTAGAGAATATGGTCGGAAGATTTAACTACCCAAGGCCGAGAACAAGACAAGAACAATTATCAATCTAAAAGGGAAGAACGAAGAGTCTTGAAGAAGATACAAGAGACAAATCTCAAGTCACATGCTACCGATGTCACAAACTTGCACATTATGCATATGAATGTCAAAATAAACGCAAGAATCAAGTCAGAGAACATTCAAATTTTATTGAAGAAGACTTAGAGCCAACATTACTTATGGCGCTATAACTCCAAGAGAAATGATACAATGAGAAACCGCAGTGATTGCAATAATAGCAGAGATTGCAAAACAATTGCAGAGAGCCGAAATGCCTAAACAAACAGAGATTGCAATAATGCTATATTGCAAAATAAAGCAGATTGCGTAAAACCGCAGAGAATACAAAACGGCAGAGATTGCAAGAACCGCAGAGAATGCGCAAAACAACAGAGAATGCGTAAGAAAGCAAAATGGAGACGACTACAAAAGACTTAAAGATCTACAACAAAGCGATTGTGATTAAAGGGGAGAATATTGGGCTAATCCCAATTCTACCTTATTTCCTTCCGATCCAAAACCCAAACCCAATGGGTCAAATCCGGAAAAGTCAAAATACATTGACAAGCACAAAATATAATCAAGTAAATAGCATACAACATAATCAGCTTATATGGCGCTTATCCCCAAACCGACATACCCTTTCAACATACCTATTCAACTTGTATAAATAGATTAGATATCTGTAACTTTAAGAATGATGACTTATATTTATTTCAATTGATACAAAACATCTCTTTGAAAACGTATCGTGTTATTGGTATTATTGTGACCACGTTAGAACCAACAAAGATCCAACGTTGAGGCCAACATTTCCACTATATCAACAAAAAAAGTGAAGTGGAAAAATGGAAAGTAGAAATATGTATAGTAAGACACCAAAACAAACTGATTTCATTACTCACAATGAACCTACAGTAATAAATCCACTTACACCATATTCTTTAGTGTCCTGGTTCAACAAGTATTAAAAGTGACACATTTCAACCTGATCCTGTTTTGACCCATTTCTCAACCCGTCCATGTTTCCATGCATTATGTTGTACAATCCTTTTCGTTGTACGATATCAGTATCTTTCTCATACGTCATATAATTTGCATGAACTCAAGTTAGCTTTTTTTACAAACCATTAAGTTATTGCACAAAGAAATTTAATCTTCCGTCTCTTTTGCACCCACCGGAGCCAAATGAAGCAATATTTCAAACTATAGGACAGTCCAGATTCAACATGTGAATTGCTCTCAGCTGATGAAGAACGGAGTATGAAGCTAAAATGAATATCAGATTAATAAAGTTAAAAGCTTAATAACTGTTTTATTCCAAAAACCAAAACATTACTTTTGCCACCTTTATGAAAATGTTCGTTGACCTAAGTACAAGCGTACCCCCATTTTCCCACCCTTACGAATATTTATTCAAAGAGCAGCCATACCATCCAAGATGTTGCAACATAAAGCTGAGGTCCGGTGCAAATGGCACGGCATCCGGTTCCTAATACTTATGTATCATGATCCCTTTAGGTTTTGTAGCGTTATGGAAGTAACTGAGCATACCGCTTTTCTGATGACGTTCCTATTCGACCCACATGATGTCAGTAAAATCATGAGCTTTTTCAAGATGTTGAGTAACTGATAACTCACATCCCGCTTTTTTGAATGATTAGTGAATAATGAACCTAGGGTGTTCATTATATTGGCTTGTAACTTGTTGAACAAGTTTCCAATCCTAATCCCTTAAGGATTACACTATTCGCCACCCGCCCCCTATCTAGAAGCTTCCACTTTGCTTTTTGGTCCTTAGATAATTAATATATACAATACAATATTACTTATAAGCTTAACGTTAGTTATTCATAAAACCGACTAACGACCGTAAAATTATTTGGTGAATCATATTAATATAATTAATAAATATACATATATTAATTACATTAATAAAGATTCTCTCGGTGTATACGTATGTACCCTCAATAAGCTCACATATTTCTGGTCGTATAGTTATTGATTTGACATGAGCACTACCAATAATAAGCTTATAAGGTAAAAATCAAATAAGTTAAAAAAGAGTAATATTATTATCACCTCTTAAAACAAAGATAATCAGTGATAAGCTTATAAGTTAAAAATCAAATAAGCTAAAAAAGATTAATTTATTATCACCTTTTAAAACAAAGATAATCAATAAACCCACATGTCTACAACCGTAAATCAAAATAGTACCACCTGACTACTTCTGCTATCAAGCTTTTTAACTATATAAACCCTTGACTCGGTTTCATGCAACAATTTATATACCCAAAAAGAAATAATTAATCGAAAACAATTTTGGTGTTTTAACTACAAATAATAGACACCCTAAAAATTAATTAAAAAATGGAGTAAGTAACCACTTCTAGAGTAACTATCTATATTTATTAGATACCTCCTTATAACTGACTTCGACGTGATTGGGTATTGTTGTTGTATGTTGTAATGTTTATTATTCTTTATCTTATCACAATTTTAAACTTTTAACCCTTTAACTTGTACAAAATTAAAAAGCACCCTAAATTATATACGACCTATGATTAAAAACATCTACCATACCGATCAATTCATCAACTCATAGGGTTTGAATTCAGTTTTGAGTTAACTACATTTTTTATCGTTGTGGTTTGTTCGGTATCTCACTTTTGGTCTAATTTTTTTAAAAGTTTAAGATTCAGTCAGAAAGTTAAACATCCGTTCTAGGTTTAATTTAGTTAAGAGTTTACTACATTTTTATTGTTTTGGTTTGTTGATTATTTCACTTTTGGTTTAATTTTTTAAAGTATTGAATTCAGTCAGAAAGTTAAACATTCGTTCCAAGTTTGATCCAATTTTAACAAGCACTGTTAGTTTGACTATGTTGATAATTAATTAAAAGGGTATTTTCGTCTCTTCATGTATTATACCACAAGTAACAAAATAAAAGAGCCCTACAACCTCTTTCCTCATTATCACTTTCTCAAACAATTTCTAACAACCACTACCATCTCTTTCCTCGTTATTGTTTGTTATATGTTAAGTCGGCTAAATAAAAATATTAAAACTTGAATTCACAAATATAGCTATACTAAACGACACATCAGTCCGTTACAAGTCTAATATATTAAATTCATCACGAGTCTAATACATCTGTCTCTAGTCCAAAATGTCCAATATAATCCAATTGTCCAAATAGTATCAATTCAATGTATGTCCAAAAGTCAAGTCACAATCCGTGTTGTTCAAATCCAAAGTAATAATCCCAATTGAATTCCCGAAATGTGCCAAAGATCACCAAGTCAAAAGAATAAATAACGTTAGTCCGACAGTTCAGTAACCGCAAATTAATTGCACATATTATTTTGACTAAAATACACTGTTGGTCCCTAAACTTGGCAAGACGCATCGTTATGGGACAAAACTCGACCTTTTCATCGCCATAGGTCCAAACTTTGGCCATTAAATGCCGTAATCGCCCTCAACCAACGAATCCTATGTCAACGCTTCTTTTCTCGTTAGTTATTGAGGGTATTATAGTCTATACACATTTATAACTCAACTTAGTTAATTCTAACTCAAGAACTATTCCACCAACAAATAAAGGGTTATTGTTTGAAAATTATACAAGGTGCCTAAGTCCTCACCACTTAAGTATGACCTCATAAAAGTCAACTGGTAAAGAAAGTACGAGCTCACGAATTTTACCTGTGATTAACAAACAAATTTATACATTATCAACTACTTAGCTAGTTGACTTATAAATGTCAACTATATACAAAGGTTTGATGAAACGGAACATAACTGATACTACAGAGTCATTGTCTGATACATGTTAATATACTAATACTTTACAAAATATAAAAGATGAATTTGGGCCCAACTTCAAAACGTTCAACTGTTGAATCTTCAAATGATCTACACAACTCTGATCGATATCAAGAAACTGTTGAACCGACAATACATGAACCCTAAATTGATGATGTTGCTGCCACCTTGTCTGCAAAAACAAGTATACAAACAACAAACATATAAGTTATGAACTGCATAACTGTATGCTTAATGGAATTTAACTCATGACATGGTATTCATCACTGAAACATCACCTAGGGTCGCCTTTGGGCGAACAAAGCAGACGCAGTTTGTAATCTTTTTTTGTCCAAAGGGTGTCTTAACACCGCTTGAAACATCAGAACAACACTACCAACCCTTTCAAATTCTTCCCTCCACATCAAAACAGCACAAGTTCTCAACATCAAACCCTACAAACTCAACCATTTTGGCCTTCCCCTTCCCATCTAAACCTCGCTTAAATTCTTGAACAGCCTTCTCCCTTTTTTTCTGGGCAAAACATCCTCTTCATCAACCATCTTTCCTTTTCCTTTAATTTTCTCCCTTTTTAGCTACAACCCCTTCTTCGTCTTTGATTACAACACCACCTTTCACTCTTGGTGTCCTGGTTCCATTCCCCTGCTTTTTTTTCTTATCTTTCCCCTGCCATTGACGTCTAGTCCTAAAAGGTGTTTGACTAAGCATCCTAAAGTTAGCATCCTGCTCTACCCAACCCACAACTTCAAAACTGATATTTTTTAAGTAAAATTGTGCTAACTTTTAGGGCTTGTGGGCTACGAAGATATCAACTGACTCATTTGTTTCAGCCATTCCAAACAAAGTATGAACATCAACATCAGTATGAATCAAATGCAAACCATTTTCTAGGGATTGTTTAGGATCACAGAAAAACAACGCCCATTTTTATTCATTAATCTCTGATAACACATTATCAAGGCTTGAACTAAATATATCCCTATCATGGTAAAGCAACACAGATTAATTAATGAACCTCGTTCATACCCTGAGTGGGCTATAATCAAAACCCCATTATAGTGGATTTGAACAGACCTCACCTTCTTCTTCTTCCTTCACATCCTTAAAAGTGGAGACGAATATGCTTATGTCCTTCATTGTTACTTTTTTGTTTTTTTAAGAATAGGTTTGACTAGATGTGTGTTTCAGTACGTGAGTGTGGATGTATGTTAGATTTCGTTTTGATTCGGTTTTGTTAATTGGGTCGGGTTATTATGATTGTGTTTATTGTTTCGGATCTTGTTAGTTGGGTTCTTTTGGTGATTCCCAACACATTAATTGTGTATAAGCGTATCAAGGAAGGCAAAAGGTCAAGTTGCAGGGTAATAGGTTTAAAATATCACACTTGGCCCCTCAATTTGGCCAGTTAGCCGTTTATTGCACTTAAAATTCTCGAGTATTTTTTCTCACACAAACTTGACTATTTCTCTTTTTACTAACTTCACAATTAGTCCTTGAATTTGGAACGTCCAGTTGTTTTTGGTATTTATTGGTTAATACACTATACCAATTGCATACCAACAATCAACAAAAACATATCCTAAGAAAATCTCAACAACCTCCCAATGGCTGACTTCTCACTACTTGAAGAACTCGCCAAAGCTTCAACTCGACTACATGTTTGACTCGATTTCTTTTATCGAGAGAAAAGGATAAGGACATCAAAATTGCTAAGGGACTCCAAAACACTTTGACTGACTTAATTCGGGGCATGAAGGAAACCCAAGAATACATCACTGAGATCGAAGGCTTTCGAACTACGGTGATGAACTACAAGGTTATCAAGGATCTTCGCAACAAGCAAAAGGCTAATGTCTTGAAGGCGTTGTAGATAAGGAGGACGATCTGTCAGACACACTCACAGGTGTGTGACAGGAACAACTTCCTTGATGATCTTAGGAAGTGTTGAGAAGGAAAAGAAGTGGTTATGTTTTCCTTTTTTTTTTGGAAAAATATGTACTGAATATTTAATGTTTAATATGAAGTTAATGAATCTATATGTTATGGTCTAGTGTTTTAATTTGTTAATTGTTGTATTCGTCTAAGAGAGTTGTTATATCGGTTTTGATTATATTGGGTGTTGGTAGAACTATGGACCATGCTTAAACAGTTTAAGAGTATAGGGGACTAAGGTTTTAGTCCCCTATCCTGTCCTCAAATTTGCATTAACTTATAGCAAGCACTTTATTCTCACATTTTACCACAAATTTGAATTCATATACATAAACCCAACCCTTTCAGAGAAATTGCGTAAAAATGGGTAAATACATAGAGCTCGTAAACAGATTAAACGCTCCAATTATCAAACTGTTGGACATAATAAGTCTAGCTGTCACAAGGATCAGGTACCAAAACCAACAAAGGAAACTAAGGTTCGAGGTAGAAAAAGGCATTGTGATGGCAGAAGGCAACATGTATTCATTTAATTGTCATTTGCATAACAATTGTTCTTGTGTGTTTACATTCTAGTTGATGTGCAAATGTATTACTTTTGTAGTGGATGGATGAAGACGATATAAGGAAGACTATGGAACAAGAGTTTCTTGAAGCTCTTTATGAGCAAGAAGAAGAGCACACAAATTTGGAGGAAGATGAAGAGCAGTCCAACTTGGATGAAGAAGCATTTCAGCAGTTTTTAGAAGAGGATAGAATGTACAAAAGAATTCAAGAGGAATGGGAGAGGAAAAATTGGCTTGAAGATGCAGAGTATGAGGCAGCTTACTATGGAGTGTCTGTGGAAGAGTTATATCCAAGACATCCATATGTGTAGGATAAAATTCACGCTTTGAATGGCACAAATTCCAAGCAGTTTTCAGTTGTAGGCTTCTACTCTTCCAGCCATTTGTAATATCGACAATATTATGTTTGAACATGTTTTTGTTTTTTTTTTGTTGATTTATAAGTTGACTAGCTTGTAAGAATTTATGTTGTCTTTACTCCTTATCTACTTGTTCAACAACCACAACTCCCATCTACTTATATAATACATCTTAAGTCAGAAATTGTTTATCATACCAACATATTATCACCATGGATGTAGAAAATGGTTGTCAAATGGTATGCATTGACTGTTGGGTTGAAAGGGAAAACAGGGCTGGATTGACCTTTTTTGCAAGGCGTCCACCTTATAGAGCTTTCATGTGGTATGTTTGTCCATGTGCCTTGAGATGGGGAAACACATCTTATACTGGTAGAGATTGTGTTACAAGGGAAAGCACAACCATAGGAGATAGTGGTGGATATGTGATGGGTCATATTTCTGACCTACTAGTGTTGGTGCATCCTTGGGCAGATGATGAAGAAGAAAGTGAACCACCTACAACTAAATAGCAAGTGGAGAGCCCAAGCCAAACACCACGTGAAGCACTGCAATGAAAGACCAAATGGAGAACGCCCAAGACAAACACCAGTTGAACCAACTACAACTGACGGACCAAATGGATCACCTACTAGTCATTTAACGCAGTGAATTCCTAGCAAGAAATGCTATGTTGTATTTCAGTCTAAATGTAGCTTAACTGATATATGTGTGATTCTTTTGTTATAATAATTGAATTTTGGTTACAATTTGAATCTGTTGACTTTATAAGTCAAACAAAGGAGATTTTAAATACTAACAATTCGGTGTGGTTCCTCTAATAATTTGGTTTGTTGACCTTATAAGTCAAAATGGGTTTTCCCAAGCACCCACCTAAACTGGATATGCAAGTGCAAACTACAAAATGAAAACAACATATCCAAAATATACCTACACCACCACCTAATTACACCATATGAAGCAAAATATACATGTTAACAAGTATCGTTTTCAGTAACCATCATCAGCCAAAAAAATATACATCTTCATTACATCAACAACTAAAAATAACAGGTGAACTTCTTGATGGGAGGCTTGATATTCATGGGGGGAGACTTGAGGTCCTTAGGGGGAGGCACATACCACTCATTCCTATTTTTTCCGGAGCATCCCACAGCCGCTACAAGAGAAAGTACAACTTTGGGAGCGGAAGTCTTGGACGCCTTGGAAGCTTGGGAAGTGTAACCTTTCAAATTAGTGGTCTTAGAAGACATGTTCCCACACTCATCATCAGATGTGTCTGAAATAATGATGACATCAACTTCATTTCCTTTCACGTTAGTATCTGGAAAGATAGACAAAACAGAAAGAAATCAGAGTTCACCCATTACAACTTTCTTAGCTTGCAAACATTAACTCTAACCTTTCTCAGACTCCTTATTCCAATATTTTTCCCACAAGTCTTCAAGTATCACATCAGCAATGTCATCTCCTATATCCTACTTATTCCCATAAGTAGCCATGGCATACTCAACCATATCGTCAGATACCTTTAGCTTGCTATAATCCCTCTTTTTTACAGATTCTGACACTTTCTGCTCGGATTTCTGTAAAATAAATTAGAGTTATTTATGCTCATCCCTTAAAATGGCAATCACACAAATACAAAAAAAAACCCGACTAACCTTTCATCACTTGAGCTTCTTTCGGAAATCTGCATAAATCATCAAACATTTCATCAGACATTTCATCTTCTTTTAACCAAGTATCCCCATATTTTGCCTTCACATATTTTACCATCTCATCAGTTACATCTGTAAAAGTAAGCTCCTTGTCTGCCATTGTTAAAGTGTGTGTGAGGAAGGAGGGAAACGATCAAGATGGTATACGGTAAAGCGTTTCTCAGAATTAACTAAGTTGAGTTATAAATGTGTATGGACTCTAATACCCTCCAATAACTAACAGGAAAAAGATGTTGACATAGGCGTTATTGGTCAAGGGACGATTCTGGCATTTAATGGCCAAGGTTTGGACCTATGGCGATGAAAAGGTCGAGTTTTGTCCCATAACGATGCGTCTTGCCAAGTTTAGGGACCAACGGTGTATTTTAGTCTATTATTTTATAAAACAAACATGAATACATACATATAAACACATACTCAACCCAAACAAGTCTAATGGGCTTCGGCCCAAGACACAATTCCATACACAAGTGCACCTTAATGGACTTTGGTCCAAAACACACTCACTTACACACAACATCACTGCAAAATTTTATACTTGCAAAAGCATTTCAAATTTACCTCCCTTGTTAACCCACTCGACCAAAATAACAAATATAACCTGACACCCCTTGGTGTCGTACGCCGAAACATTCAATCTCACTACAAATGCAACACGCTATCATTTTATTTAACTAGGAAACATGATTCAAATCACCTTATTCGTTTTCATTTTTGTTAAACCGATTAGCAACAAACACACTCGGCACATAAGAACCAAACGAGCACACTTGACACCTTAACGGTATTGTGACCTCAACCGAACCAAACAAAACAACCACCCTTGTGGTTTTCTTGTTAACTCAAACATAACCAAACACATCCAAAATAATCATAATACGAAAACAATAATCTAAATAAAAAATCCAACATATTCGAATCATTACTCACGATTAAAACTGAAATAAATAAAACCCAAACCCAAACTTAACAAATAAATCAAAGAGTTAATTACATAAATCTTCTTTATGGTTTGTCAGATTTCACGTGTTTAGTCCCCGTGTTTTTTTTAAGCGGGTCATGTCCTTGTGGTTTTAACCCATTACGGGTTTGGTCCTTTGACCAATAAAACTGTTAGTTTGACTGTTATATTAAACATGTGACATGCATATGGAAGGGCATATATGTCTTTTTGTAAACTTGGTCCTCACACCCACCCACCCACCCACTTATTCTTTTTTAGATAAACTTTTCCTTACCATACAAACACTCATACATCTCTTTTCTTCTCTTTTACTCCAACAAAAACACAACTTCCGGTCAAGACAACCGGCCAATATACGGTCACCACACCATCGAAATCACCTACCATCGCTTCCACCAACCACCTACAGATGTTGTTCCAAACCCCAGCACACCGTCCGACCACCACCATAGCTCGTCTAAAAACTTCCCAACAAAAAAAGCCACCACCACCATAGCTCATCTAAAAACTTCCCAACAACCACCACACACAATCATCTAAAAACCCATCACCACTGGAAAAAAAAAAAAAAAAAAAAGCCACCCAAACACAAACAAACCCAATAACCTATACTCCTTTATTTCTTTATGATATCCGACCACCACCATATTTCACTGGACCGATTTTAATCACCGGACGCCACCCACTCACCACCATCTATACTAGCCCGCCACCCAAACGCCACCATCAACACTAATCCGACACCACCGCTGTTGCATTGGCATCCCCATCAACATCATCAGATCTAAGTGTGTTTATGCATGGTGTGTGTGGGGTTTTGAATAAAGATGGCCATTCAAATGAAAAAGTTTGAATATCATTAGGGGCTGAAGATGAAAATATATGTTTGTGTTTTATGATCTTTAATTGTTTTAAACAAGATAAAAAAGTAGTACCTGTATATCTTATCAGTTTCAATAAGAAAGATAAAGAAAATGTAATATGACTAAGTGAAAGCACCATAGGGATGATAATAATGTGTCAAGTTTTTTAATAATAATAATAATAATAATTGTAAGGGTATTTTTGTCCTTTTATCTCATCAAACATCCATTTTAGCGGTCAACTAACATAAAAATTGGTCAAAGGACCAAACCCGTAATGGGTCAAAACCACAAGGACATGACCCGTTTAAAAAAACACAAGGACGAAATATGTGAAATCCGACAAAACATAAGGATGATTTTTGTAATTAACTCTAAATCAAATAAGCAAATCCTTTACTCATAAGCACTTTCTGAAACAATTTCAAACAACCACCACCATCTCCGACAGCCACCAAAACCCTGCTGCTCTAACACCAACCAAACAATAACCCTTTATTAAATTCCCTCAATTTAAACAAAATCTCCAAATTTTATGAAAATTAAAAACCCTAAACCTTTAATTTAACTTCAAAACTGTTTGGTAGTCAAAGTTTGAAGAAATAAGAGAGTTGGTGAGATGGGTTTTTGGTTAATAAGCTATTGGGTATAAAAAATAAGGTACAAAGCTTATACATTGGGATGTATTTGTATTTTTACTAATTATCATGTGTAGAGCAGCGTGAGTTTGTGAGAGAGATAACTGTCATGGGAATATGTGATTTAGGGGGTGTTTGGGTAAGCTTGTATAAAGAACTTATAGGCTGGGCAAGCTTTTGCCAAAGTGCTTATTAGTTATTTGGGGGAATAAGGGGTTTTTCGATAATGAATAAACGCATATGTTAAGCATAAGGTTATCCTGATACATTACATTCGTTGTGCCAAATTAAGTTTGAATAGGAGTTACCTTTAAAGGAGTGTTTGTGTTTGATGATTGGACAGATGGCTATGTGCCTTGGTACTGAGATTATTTGACTCATAAACTCTCTTTTCTCACACTACTACAAAATCTGAAATAAAGCCCCCTAATAGAGCCCTGTTAATAGGAAAAAAAAGGCTCAATAAAGGTGTCCGTAAAAAACAAAGGCATAAAGCCCGGTTATGAAATGAAAAAACGGGGGTCTAACCCGGCTTTATTTGTTTTAACTATTCCCTTTTGAGCGGGATTTCTCCCCCTTCTTTTTTTTCACTTTGCTTTCTTATTTCTTTTCACCTAGACCACGTAAACATAAACCCTTAAATCACTTTTTACATGTTTCCAATTGACGGCTTGGGTTTGAAAATCTTCAACAACCAGGTATGCAATGTTTCTCTGACATCCATTTAATCATAAAATTCCAACTGTTGATTTTCAATTACGGGCTATTGGTCCTTTTTGTTTACAGATCTAACGCCAAGTTAGTGTTGGTTTAAAGCTCGATTCCACATAGAATCCTTGCCAGCTTTGTTCATATGACCTCAAACTAGCAGTTTATTTGTAAAGCTTTTGTATTTGGGTTCATGTTTGCATTTCTTTTATGATTAAATTTGTTAGCTGTATGAAATAAATGTTTAAGCTCAAATTATGTTGTATATGTGCATTTCTTTTATGATTAGACTATACTAGAAGATATACTAGGCATTTCATCTTTGAACACTTGCTTGCCATTTTCATTGATATCACTGTGAGACGTTTCTTATAAATAAAGACATGGATATAGAAACTTGTTATTTTTCATTTGGACATGAGACTTAGATACATGAAATGTATTGGTGGAATTACAGATTTGTAGAAGAATGGCTGCACATAAGCTAAAATACACTGATGAACAAATGATACGCCTTGGCATTGGGTGATATAACTGAGCCCATTCCAGAAGTTATTACTTCAGCCATGGCTAAGGTAGGATTATTTCTTATCTTGTGTAAATGATAAACCTTGGCATTGGTGATAGCACTGAGCCCATTCCATAAGTTATTTCTTCAGCTCCACAAGAAAATTATGTGTTTAAAACATTATTGATATGTTTGACTTTTGTTGCAAGATCCCCAATTTTGCTACTGTAAATGGTTGTTTTTGACATAGACACTTCAGTCCTTACCCGCTGGTATTTCCATTTCTTTGTATTGCAGAAAAGCATTGGCTAATGATTTATCAGTCACACCGTAGATGTGGACCCTTGGAAATGCAGGCTTGGGAGCCTTACAGGTAACACATGATCTAAACTAGAGGTGTTCCATAACGGGCAGGTAGTCAGGTTGGGAAACAAGTCAAACTGGTAATTTTAGTCTGGACTGGATCAGGTTGACATGCAAACGTGGTCTGTCCTTTTCTTAAACTTGTTTAAATCTAATGATTAATGAATGTTTTCAGCCTGTTGAACCCATTAAATATAAAATAACGTAAATTGATCCATTTATAAGTAAAATGCTTGAAATTGCGACCTCATTTGATAGTTAGTTTCTTAACAAAGTAAATATTTTCTTCCCTTTGAAAGAGCAACAACTTACTGGAATGGGTTAGAAAGAATGATAAAGTGTGTTTGTTTCAGTTTGTGCAGGTGGTCAATGGTGTGTATTGCTAGTTATTAGTGTTATTTGGAGCTTGAACTTGGATGGATAAAGTCAAGATTTATTATGTATTCGTCATATGGCCTGATTCTCAATTCTAAAGGCAGATTGGAGGTGATCAATGTGGTGTATTGCTAGTTATCTGTTTTTCTCGAGTTATTCAAAGGCAGTGACGATAACGATATTTACGGTGACGTCTATGGTGTATGTTTTATTTTCATTTCTGCTCAAGTAGTTAATAAGGTTGGCGTGTGTCTTTTTAGTTGTGTTGTTTGCAAGAGTAGTCATAGAGTAGGCAAGCTCAATGTATCAAAATATCAACTCATTTGTAATGTCAATGGATCTTCCTTATTTGAATCAATACTATGTTCATTTCAGAAAAGAAGAACAACAAATTCATTCATGGCGGAAATTATCTCAGAAACTGTAGTGTTGCCTTGTAGGTTTAACATTGTAAGGCTAATGCACTGAACAAGGCTACTAGTAATGGTATCTGATAAATTATACTAAGATTAATCGAGATGGTTCAGTTAAAGATATTTTTTGAGTCTACCCATTTGAACCATTTTAGTTTTCGCTGTTCTTTGGTTTGTTTCACAAGAGTGGGTGTACAGTTTCATGTTTAACCCATTTCATATTACTGTAAGTTACATGTTTCCACATTGCATTAGTAAGTAGATACAAGACTCAATTTTTGTAACTTAATTGACCTAGTTCAGTTTTATCTATATTTTTAGGACAATCCATAACTACACCTTTTTTATAAATTAAACTTTCATTAAGTAGTAACTTTGGCAACACTCTCAACTCTCAAGTTTCAAGTCTCTAATGTGAATGTAATGTGTGTTGGACCATCTTTACATCAAAATATTCGAGCTGATTTATGTATCAGAAATCCACTTTGGTCATTATTGACACATTTTTAATACAGTATACTTGCAATAATAATACAGTATACCAAACATGAGGTTAACTTTCTATAAAATTGAACCATACACTGCTCGAAACCAGAAGAGGGGGAAGCCTCGAGCTTTCTCATTCAGATATTCAAGAAAAAGTCAAATTTATGAAATTGAAAGTCAAAGAGCACGAATAACATTAGGCTGTTCATTAAGGAATCGAACACCAAGTAGAACTTAAGTAGAATTCAGTACCACAAATTGGATTCATGGAAATGAAACTACACTTACAAACATGATTGATAGATATGATACGTCACCAGGAATGTAAACGTACTCTTATGTCTCGTACACTTATGCAGCAAGAAAATTAAACCACAATTACGAACATCTTTAACAACTTAACATTTATTTATCTACGACATGCACAGCTCCTTGTTGCAGTTTCCTACAACTTCACCATAAAAGCTTAATATTAGACCTCAAAGAGTTGAAAAATAAAACCATTTTAGTGATGATATTTTAACAAACTCGTGTAAATCAGATTTTACAAAATGGGAGAACATAGTACCTTATATATTTTGAAGCACATCGAGAATATCCTGCAACTCAGTGACAACAATTTCAATTTTTAGTCGGTGGGGGAATCCACAGAGCACAATACTCCAATCTTGATAGTTGCAGCCAAACATTCTTCCACTTTCTTTGCATTCGCCGAACTTTGCAACACAATTGAATCATTATCAATAACATCGATTACTTGATCTGGTAATGCCATGTAAGCAAATTTATGAAGACTAAGACCGTCAATAAACATGTCGTCTGTCGGCTTTTTACCAGTCATCACCTCTAGTAATAATATTCCAAAACTGTAGACGTCCCCACAACTTGTCATCTTGCTCCCGATACCATACTCTACAAATGAAAAACAATTAATTAATTTACAAACTTTAACCTGCAAATAAATATAAGCATCATGGAATAAAAGTGGAATTACCAGGAGGTGCATAACCAATAGTTCCTTTAACCCCGGTTGAGCTGTTTTGGTTTAAGTCTGTACCAAGTAGTCGAGCTAAACCAAAGTCTCCAACATGAGCCACCATATCATCATCAAGTAGAATGTTACTTGGCTTCAAGTCACCGTGAACAATCGTTGTTTGGCAGCGATTGTGAAGATAATCAAGTGCAGTGGCAACATCTCTAAGAATATTTATTCTTTGAAGAAGGTTCAGTTTCGATGTATTTTCACTTGAATGAAGCCAATCGTATACACTTCCATTCGGCATAAACTCATAAACCAGAGCTTTAAAATCATTTCCTTGGAAATCAGCACTTGAACATGAAGTTATTATCTTCAACAGATTACGGTGTCGAATATTCTTCCATGCTACACATTCTGCTAGAAAACTTCTGTGAGCTCCTTTATTTTGAAGATGCAAAACTTTGACTGCAACAGGTTTATTATGATTAGAATCGAGGATTCCTTTGTAAACCGAGCTAAACCCACCCTCCCCAATCAAATTTGCTGCAGAGAAGCCATCAGTAGCCTTGAGAAGTTGATGGTATGAAACTTTCATGAACCGTTCACTCCCTGATGATTGAGATGCTTGACTTTTGCGTTTCTTCTTACACAAAAGATAGACACAACATAATACGACGAGCAACGTGACTGCAATCACGATGACTAATATGAAGAAAAGAAACCTTTTTTTCATACTACCTGTCTCCTTGCATTTGGGTAACTTAAGTGTAACCAAACCACCACAAAGCCTATCGTTCCCCAAAACTGAAAATGCACTTCCGTTGGCAAACACTCCTACAGTCGGTACTTCACCCTCAAAATCATTAAAGGATAGGTTCAAATATCCTAAGGATTTCCATTTTTCTAAAAATTGTGGAATTTTGCCTGATAAATTATTGTGAGAAACGTCAAGTATCCCCAATCCTCCCAAGGAACTTAATGAAGATGGTATTATGCCTTCAAATCTATTGCCACTAAGGTATAACTCTGTAAGGCTAATACACTCACCAAGGCTACTAGTAATGGGGCCTGATAAATTATTATAAGATAAATCGAGACCGCTCAACATCTTGAGGTTTTTAATCTCTATTGGAATGGAACCAGATAGGTTGTTGTATGAAAGCTGTAAAAAATTAGTTAGTGATGGAAGTTGAAGAAGTTGTCTGGGTATGTTACCACTGAGTCTATTGTTTCTAAGGTTTAACCCATTTAGTTGTTTACAATTCCCAAGGCTTGATGGAATATGGCCTTCTAATTCGTTGGAATATAAAAAAAGTATAGTCAACAATGATAAGTTCCCCATGGCATCAGGGATAGGCCCTAAAAATTGATTGTTATATAGACCAAGAGCTTGTAACTTTTGTAGTTTACCAATGGTACTGGAGATCTTTCCTTTGAAATGATTAGATTGTAAACCTAAAATGGTCAAACCAACTAGACTACCTATACTTGAAGGGAGGCTTCCAAATAATTGATTGTCTCCTAATCTTAGAGAGCTGAGTTGATTAGAGAGATTACCTATTGATATGGGAAGCACTCCTACAAAGTCGCAATTTGAAAGATCCAAAGTTGCTAATCTGGTGCAGTTTTTCAAAGAATCAACAAACCTCATGTCATCAGCTTCTCCGCGTCCATGGAAGCTGTTAGTGTGTAATCTAATTATATTAATATCTCTTAGTTTTGAAAAATCAATTGTCAACTTCCCACTCAAATTGTTGTCACTCATTTCAAGATATCGTAATTTAGAACAATTAGAAAGAGAAGGTGGAAGAACTCCGATCAGTTTGTTATGCGATAACTGAAGCCACTCAAGATTTGGGAGCTGATTACCAATTTCTGAAGGAAGACTACCAGTGAGGTGATTACCAGATAAGGAAAAATTAACTAGGAGTGAGAGGTTGAAAATGGAATGAGGGATGCTTCCATATAAGTTGCAGTCATAACAATAAAATCCCGTCAAGACTTTCCAAAGACCCAAGGTATCTGGAATGCTCCCACCCAACGGGTTCCCTACAGCAGAGAACTCTTCCATTGATGTAAAATTCCCCAAGAAAGGTGGGATTCCACCTGTTAACTTATTGTCTTCAATTACAAGAGTAGCAAGTTTCGAGAGTAAACTCATCTCCTTGGGTATGCTTCCAGTTAGCTCATTTAGATTGAGGTAAAGATCTTCGAGGTTAGAACAGCCAGACAAGTTTGTTGGAATGACTCCACTGAATTTGTTTCTGTTAAGATAAAGACGTCGTAGCCTAGATAGATGACCTAGTTCATGAGGAATGGTTCCTTGAAAGCTGTTGTTCCTGAGATAAAGCTCACGGAGGAAGCTGAGGTTTCCTACATGTGGAGACAACGAGCCTTCTAAGCCTTGAGAATCCATCCATAAAACAGTCACTCGTTTGTGTCGCTTTCCACATGAAATACCACTCCAGTCACAGAAATGAAAGGAATGGTTCCACGAGGTTAGAACTTTGTACGGATCATGGGTGATCATTGACTTAAATGACAGCAAAGCATGATAATCAGTCTCATTACCGCCGTAGGAAGCAGAGACAGTGGCGGAAATAAGACATAAAATTGCGAGACCGTAAAAGAGAATTGAAATATGAGAGGAAGATGATAAGTAACTTAATGATTGTGGTGACTTCATTTTTGTAAATTTACAGTATTGACTTTTTATCCTTAGTTTTGCATGTTAACGCTTTTATATATAAGATGAACCAGTATTATCAAATAAAACTGAACGCAATATAATAATAAAAGTTCCTGAATTTTAATGCTTATTTAACTTTGTAAAGAGGATGCCGGCCATCACAAATTCCTTATCTTTAATATTTAAGTTTCATGACATGCAAATTGTGAAGAGGATGCCGGCCATCAACAAAATTTTGTATAATCACCGAAGACTTTTAAGAAGTCTTGGTACAGGGCCGGCTCTGGCATATGGCGAGGCGGGCGATGGCCCAGGGCATCAAAGAAATAGGGGGTATCATCACGTTTGAGGTTCGATGTGTAAAAAAGTGAAGAAAGAAAATGTTTTTTTTTTGGTGCTACACATCTCAGGAAGAAGGACATAACGTGAACAAAAAATTGAGTTGAAGTATGTTGGTGTTCGATCTTGAAAAAGAAATTAGTTGGAGGAATAGAAATGAAAACTAGAGGAATACGATGAATACTGTAAAGTTTGTTTCAAGTGGAATTTGTTTTTTGTTTGACTAATTCACAATATTTGAACCCACCGACACACAAACTAAAACCTATTAAAACCCTCCCTTCTTAGAAGGTTGGTTTGACTAATTTTTGTTTGTTGCACCTATCAAAAAATTAGACTTGAGGCCTCACACAACAAGTCCTTTTGTCACCAGATCACCTCTGAGTTGCTATCGCAATTAAATTTTTTTTACCTTTACCTACTTCTCATTTCATAAGCATATATAAAGATATTGCTTTTATTTAATAATCACAAAAAACACATTAGGTGCATGGAATTGTATGTTCTTCTTTTTTGTCATTGCTTTGTGAGTACATTTTTTGTCGAGGGATATAGCATATAAAATCTGTACGTGGTTGTTTTGTTATTTACCTGGATAGCTTTTTTTTCTTGATCCTTAAAAAGGTAAGGACTAATTCATATTTGCTTTATACCGTTTTTTAAGTTATAATACACTTGTATTTAGTTGATACATGCATTTTTGTTTTACATGAAAACTAAAAAAAGGGTATGTTGCCTGTTTATAACACCGGCCCTGACTTGTGATATGGAAGAGTACATTTATATTGCATGTATCGTTGACAAGTAACAAACGAGTATTGTTCGTAGGCCGCACTTTGTTGCGTAATTTTAAGTGAAACAGATCTAACATCGTCAAATAACATTCAAAACTCTAAACATTTTCTGAAGAAGAAATAATATATTTAATGAAAAATGTGGAAAATTTTTATATTTTTTAAGAAAGTATAAATAACAGATGCTTAGTTTGCTTAATTTTATTATGTATTTTCAAAAAGAGTAAGAGATAAACAATACTTTACTTTTTCAATATGTAAATGCAAAGAGTAAGAGCATTTTTTTACAAAGTAAAACTTATACTTAAATTTAATCATCATATCATTTACCCAATGATATAATGATTAAGTGGTTAACACCATTGTCTCTGGAAATTAAACAAAGGTAAACGGTTTGATCATTACTCTTTGCAAGGCCGTAGGTTCTGTTCTACCTTTGGTAGAACCAAAATTAGTCTATCTACCTTTGGTAGGGATAGGGCTATCTAGATCTCAACCTCCTCATACACCGTGGAAGACCGTATTGGGACTCATAACATCTCAACCTCCCCATACACCGTGGAATGATGATGGATTGGGTCAACTAATTGTTCTGGCCCATTATATAATCTGATTAGAAATATCTAAGGTTTTCCCTATGTTACATACTTACTTGGTTACGGTAGTCGGCTATCATTTGTTGATCAAATGACACTTGTAGTACTATACTCTAAACACCAACCGCGACACAAACAATTTACTATACTACATGTGTATTATATCACATGTGGGATTATCACACATATCATATAATAAAAACGTACGCCAAAGCCAAGACATGATCTGATTTGCACCAGCATAATGCAAATACACAAGAGAACATGACACATTATACTTGAAGAGCACTAATCCCATACATATACTAAGTTTGGCTTGTATATTACCATAAATGAGTAATGTATTTAAGTTAATGGCATGTATATAGCAACGTATTCTTTATTTGTGTTATTATCGATATCTAACCCAAAAAATACCACAATACCCATCCAACTTTCAAATTTTGTTTCATTATCGATACGCATTTTTTATTTGTTCAAATATCGATATGAGCTTTTTATTTGTTCAAATATCAGATAGGTACTTTTTTATTTGTTCAAATATCATGCGCAAAGAGATGAGTCTTAAACGTTGATAATGAAACAAAATTTGAAAGTTGGATGGGTATTATTGTATTATTTTGAGTTCGTATCTGATAATAGAACAAATGGAAAAGTACGTTGCTATTACATGCCATTAACCCTTTTTTTAACATCCATAAATGAGTAATGTAATTAAATGTCTTTACACTAAGATGGCAAGATTGCTCATATTCGTTCATTATGGTTTGCTCATACCAAAATAAGAATAAGCCGTCAAAAGTAAACTATTAAACGTAAACCGAAATCAATTAAGCTCAGATCACAAAAATAAGCTTAAGTAAACACCGCGCATGCAAGAAATTTCAACAACTCATGGACTACAAAAATCCTAAATTTGTGTTTTTAATTAAAAAAAAAGCCATTTTAACTGACGAAGAACCGAAATAAATACCCCAATTATTTAAACTAGACATGTCACATTTTTATTGGATTGAAGCCTTCAAGTGAAATTTTGAAAATTTTAAGACTGGGCATAATGGAGGCTTCCACCACCCTTGGTGAGCCTCTCTATCATGGCCATCCGTCACTGCTCGCCATTCATCAAGCACCAAGGTGCCTTTTTTGGGGTTGGTTCGATGGTGCATGCCACCTAACGTGGTGCACTACCCTTTTTTTATGAGTGTGTTGGGTATGTTTTGAGAGATGTTATATAAAGTGAGATATTTTTATGTGTTTTGTTAAGTGGTCATCACTACAACTATTAGATGATGGGTTAAATGATGTGCTGAAAAACTGATGTGACACTAAGGTGAAGGTGGTAAGAAGGTGCACCACATCAGCTTTCTCTTTCCAAGACTACACTCCAACTACAACTTGCTAACAATGACCCCAATGACGACCATAACTATTTTTTTAATTAAAATTTCATTAATAATGTAAAATTTTAATTGGTTTTTATTTAATTTGTTAAGTAGTTTAATTGGTAAAATTATCAAACCCACACTCTTCAAACCCGAGATTTTACTTGCTTTCATAAAAGACTAAAAAGAATTATCCTCACCTTACCTTTTCGTCATACATCTCTACTAGCATCTCTATTTTCCTAGAGAACGGTCAACCCTCTGGGCTTACCCATACTACACTGTAACGATTAGGTTCACTGCCTAGTGGGTTGTAAAGCTTGCTCGCGAAAGAGGAAGTCTTTCGACCTCAAACCACGCATCAGGTGCCGTTTTCATGATAAACGAGATAACCTCTCATTTTGAGTTTTAAACTATCAGAAAATAACTAGTTTGCATTTTCTGGTAAAAAAATTAATAAAATAATAATCTAAAAAACTCGGGTTGTTATAAAAATAAATATGCTAGAATGGGTCAATTTTATTGGTTTACCAAAATTGACATTTGAGCTACACATCAAATATAGAGATTTGGCATAAACTATCTTTTTAATGTTTTTTTCCTCCTTTTTTTTCCTTTTAACCTTCCCAATATAACAATCAAACGATAAATACATTCACTCACCCTCATCTCTTTCTATCACCAAACCTTCCACACTACAACACGAAAGCTTAAAAATGACGCCTCTTACCATCAAATGTCAGCTACTCATCGAAATTTAGGGAGTCAAATAGGCTTAAAATCTCATCCATTGGGTTGAATACAAATGATCAAAGAGTGACATTCTTGAAATTGGCTCTAAGGGTTATTAGTCTTGGCAGGTGTGGGGATCAATGAAACAATAATTGAAATGACAAAATAAATAAACAATAAAAGACAAAAAAATAAAGAAAAAAAATACATGAAAAGACAAAAAAAAATATTAAACAAATACATGAAAAGACAAAAAAGTGAAAAGACAAATCTACACTACAACAAATATCATTGTTTCAAAATCCTCACACTTCAAAATTGTGAATAATTTCAATCCCACACTTAAAAGTGTGAAGAATTATTTCCAAATCAAAATCTTCATATTTAAAGAATTATTTCAAAGTCAAAATCATTACACTTAAAAGTGTGAAGAATTATTTTAAAACCCTCACTCGTAAAAGTGTGAAAAGTATTCATAAATCTTTTCACATAAAAGTGTGAAAATAGTTGGTACACCTAGCTGGTACACCTGCATACTAGTGTGATCTTTTTTATTCTTCTCACTTTAAAGTGTGTAAACATACATAATAAGTTCGAGTATGTTACTATTTTGTAGTTGTGCTACCCTCCTGTGTCAAACATGTGACTGAAGATAACGATCTGATACTAACTTCGTTAGGAAATTGGACCAGCGGCGAGCAATTTTGGCAACGATATAGAGCAACTGAGAAACTTTTCGGATTCAGTAAAAAAGTGAAGCATTTATTCCATTTTTGGTCGAATTTTAATAGGCACCGTTAGTTTAACTGTTAATTAAGAGGATACTTTCAAACTAACAAAATACAATAAGTAATACACCCAACCCTTCAACGTATTTCCTTATTATCACTTATTCACTTTCTGAGACAACCACCCCCATCTCCGGCAGCCAAAACCACCGATGGTACGTTCTCATTCTTGTGTTTCATTTTAGGGTAAAATCAGAGAATTACTTTCCTAAATCGCATTTACCTATCGAGTTGAACATATATTACACTCATTAAATTTTGTTCCGACTTTACCCATATTGTAATAAAATAATATTATTTAATATGATATTATATTATTATAAATCGGTCATATGGGTGAAGTCGGAACAAAATTTGAAAGTATGTGGGTGTATATTTTAATAAAAAAGTAAGTGTTTCAAGTCGGTACATTTTAGAAAGTACGTTGTTATTTTATGGCTTTTACCATTCATGTTATTATATTTTTTTCTTTTCTTTTTTGTAATTTAATTATATGAAAATGGTAGATTAGAACTATGGACTAATTGGGGTTTGCCAGTTATAGTAGTTGGAGGTTACTCAGGTGAAAACTTTGAACTTAGACAGGACATGATCTTATTTGTCTAGGCTTATATCTAATAAGCTCATCTGTATCCGGCTTTTTTCTATCTTATGAGCTTATCTTCCATCTTTAAGTCATAATAAGCTCACAAGTCTGAAAATAAGCCGGAAAATAAGGGCTCATGAGATATAAGCATAGTCAAATAAAATAAACAGCTACTGTAGCTTTTGGATTTTGTTTATTTGAAATGCACGCGTTTTTGTTTTTGTGTTATTTTACATAGACTTACTGTCTAGAATATGATGCTTATTTTTTAGATTTTGTTTAAAAGCTTCTATTTAAAATGCTAATAAAAGACGCGTTGAGGTTTTACGTTGTTTTACACTTTTATAAAACAAAGAACTACTTGCTGCTAGTTTTGCCAAACATAGCATAAGTGTAAAGGTTTTTGTTTGGTGATAACTGGATCCAATGGATATCAATAAGATGACGAACACTTTGGAGTCGGAGGCGATAGAGTCCTCTTTAGACCGTCCGTCTGAGAGGAAATTGTTATTAGGTGAGGACTTATGTTTATTACATTGGGATGATGTATTTGCCTTTTTTTTGGACTATTATGTGTTATAGTAGTGTGATCATATGGGATTTAGGGGGTGTTTGGGTAAGCGTATTTAAAGTAGCTTAATAGGTTATTGGGTTATGAAAAAGCTTAAATTAAGGTTGCAAATCTCGCTAGGCGGCAGCGATTAATTGGCCTAGGCGGGGAGTACCTGGGGGTATTGGAATTTTTATGTACTTTGAAATTATATGTACGACATTTTATAGGACCATAGTATTGTTCATAGAACCAAAAAGTATGTTTGGAAACATTAACGCAATTGTTTAAAACACTTCAAACTGAGTTTTGTGAGCTGAATTTCGATCCACTAAATTCGGTCCATAAACACAAACTCTAACGATTCAAATAGATTCGGTTCTGTGAGCTGAAGTTGCTGATTTTGTGATGCTCTCAGGTATACTTTTGAACTGAATTCATTGATTTTTGTGTTTGCTTCAATTAGGTCTTAGTTATGGAGATTTGTGATATTATAGTGCGATAGAGGTGAATTAGGTGTATTACGTGCGGCTATGGTTTGAAGCTCGGGTTTAGGTTGTGCACGAAAGGTGTTTGATGAAATGTCCATTAGAGAATGATACTTGCGTAATATTTAACGTTAGATTTTGATATGCAAAAATTGTTTGGCGTGTCGTTTAGAATGAAATATTAAGTTTTAGTCGTTAGTTTGATAAAACAGTTTTAGGTTTAGTTTTGCCTGTCAATTGCAGAAATGGGAAGTTTTGTTGTTACGTTTTCGTATCTACTGGCTAGTTTATCACTTGCTGTTTGAATCGACAGATATTGATTTTTAAATTTCCCTTATGTATTCCGAAGCAAAAGTGTTAGTCTTGTCGACCAACCTGGTTACTAGAGCGGAATAACTTCGATCTCGAAGATGAAACACCAGCAGTTTATGTATCGACAGAAAAGATAAATAACACAAGTAAGTATCCTAATCGATCTTTAGATTAGTATTGAAAGAATGCGTACATAACCCCTCCCCCCTCACCTCCTTTTATAGAGATAAGGGGGAAGAACAACCAACTCTAACATGGTACCTATGTCGGCCGTGATAAAAGAATAATACAGACGTGTTGGGCTTGGGATGCAAACTGACCCAACGACGCGTTATTGATATTCTAGAACTAGTTGACTAATGGAAACTTCACGAATCCCCTAGAATCTCGTAAGCTAAGATAAAGACTAAATACATAACAATTTCCACCTTAGGCTTTATATTAGCCAACACCAACACACAACAACTCCAAGTAGTGTTGTAACTTGAGTCCAGGTACCACCTTCGTCAAGGCATCCGCAGCATTGTGTTCAGTACCCACCTTCAGAACTTCAACCGTCTTTGCTTCCAAGACCTCTTTGATAAAGTGATAACGCACATTGATGTGCTTAGTCCTTTCATGAAAAACATAATTCGCTGATAAGTGAATCGCTACCCTCATTATCACAATTAACTGCCACATTGTTAAGCTCCACAGCTAACTCTTCCAAGAGTCCCCTCAGTCAAATAGCTTCCTTCACAGCCTCCGTAAGGGCCATATACTCCGCTTCTGTAGTTGAAAGAGCCACCACGTGTTGTATCGTTGCCTTCCAGCTTACAACACATCCTTGTACTAAAAACGTGTAACCAGTGATAGACCTACCTTTATCCGGATCCTTAGCGTAGTCTGAATCAACAAAACCTCACGTCCACATGGTTGCCAATGATTTATCCCATACATTAAACCCACGTTTGCAGTGCCCTGCAAATATTTAAAAATCCACTTCACTGCTTCCCAATGCTTTTTGGCCGGATTCGCCAAATATCTGCTAACTACACTTACCGTATATGCTATGTCTGGCCTCGTGCACACCATC
>OU343225.1:26833499-26924737 GCA_910596185.1 Chrysanthemum makinoi | reverse complement strand
AACAAAAAATGTTTGACACGTCAATTTTTTTTTTCTTTTATGTGTAATACGCATTCTATAAAATAAAATATTAAACTTAGTTCACTATACATTTTTGTAGTGGTATTCATTGGTTCGGTTTTTGGTTTTGTGGGTTATAAGTTCTGATTTTATTTGTTTGAAAATTTTTAAAATCAAACCATATCAATTATAGAATGGATAAAATCAAATAATACGCCAATTTAGAAGTTGGTTTATGTTAAAACCAAAAAACCCAAATTCAATTAAATTTCATAATATAATTTAGAAGTCAAAAATAAAGACCAAAAGTTCAAGTAAGATTAACAAATAAAAATTTATCATAAAGTACACAAGTAAATCAATAAAATAAAACCAAAATATTTCACAACTTAATGTAAGTAAATTGATAGAAGTAAATTGATAGTAAGAGTACATGATACGACATAGGGAACTTTTAGGGATCAAATACATTAATTTACTCATCAAGATATATGCATCGCAATCAAAGGCGGAGCTAAAAAGTTATGGTCAAGAGGGCAAATTTTGATAATTTTTAGAAATTACACTACAAATCGGTTCGTTAAGGGGCAAATTAAAAATATAACCAAATCTTATAAAAGATTTACACTATAATCTTTTTTGCTAAGAAGCACGTTCCCATCCTACCCCCATCCTGTCTCTTGACTATCACAATGCTTGATTTTAGGATTACATTTTGTTTTAAAAGTATTTTGAGATTATAGGATTTAGGATTGATAGAATAATATGATAGAAACTATATGTATAACTAATTTTTTTTCTTTTTTCTTTGTGTATATATAGCTCTGTTGTAAAAATCGGCTCAGGCGACCGATTAATCCCCGCATAATCGTTGATCGCTCACTAACCGCATTGATTTTTCATAATCGTCCTATTTAATCGGTTTGGTCAAAGATCGCTTAAAAATTGGTCAACAAACCAAATTAGTCGGACAAAATCAAACAAAATCGGCCTAATCAGATTAATCGAACAAAATCTCTTAAAAAAGGGTCAATAAAATCGCTTAAATTCGGACAAAATCGCTTAAAATGTCGGTCAATGATGCAAAAATGGTCAACAAACCGAGCAATATCTATATTTGACTTTGAACTTTGAAGAATTATATATTATGTTTATAATTGAACATTTGATATATTTGAACTTTGATGCATTAGGCTTATCTCATACATATAATATAATATCATATCTAAAATTACAATTTTGTGCATGAAAATTCCAATCCGATTAATCCTCGCTTAATCTCCGCCTAACCGTTTAATCGCTAGTCTCTACCGGACCGCCTCACTAGCGCCTAGCGATTTTTACAACCTTGATATATAGTATGCAAGTTTTTCTGTGTTCGGTTTGATTATATTTTTGTTAAATCATACACTAAACTAAACACCGATTAAATACTTCTGTTTGGTTTCAAATCAAACTATACGCAAATTAAAAAAATACGGAATTATTTTTTTGTTTATTCAGTCAACACTCGTAATTTTTATGAACTAGTATGTAAGACTGAGCGGAGTAGTCGTGAACACATGCATGTGTTACGCGCCACAACCAAAACTCATGTCCATGGTCACGGTAAAATTACACAAGTTTGGTGAGTTGCTCACCATTGTGCCAAGGCTGAAAAAATGGGCCCCAGATTGTAAAAGTAAATGATTTATATTTTTTTTGTGAGTGTGTGTGAAATATTTAGTAGGATATATTTGTATAAAATGAGTATTTTAATGAAAGGTGAAGGAAATGTGATCAAAACGGATGAATGGTAAGAGGAGAAGTGAAAGTAGAGAGAAAGTTGAGGTGACGATAAATAGCTTACCCACCACTCCTTTTAGCCTTTGAGAAATATTTTTGAAATTAATGACAAATGATAAACTGTACTGACAAACACCGGTCATAAAAGTGTCAGATTCACGAAAATTTTAGTGTATTAAGTAATGAAGTGGTTGTTTAAGATGGCATGGATTCAAAAAGGGGGTGATTAGCACACTAACTAAGTTGATTTGCATAATCACAGTACAATCAGATAAAGCACAGTGTAAAATTTGTACAACTACTTAAAGCATTAGTAAGAGTGTCTCAATAAATTTTATAAGTGTGCAAATCACTACTCATTCAAAAATGTCCAAGTCCAAAAACATTTTTATTGTCATAAACTCTATATACCTAATTAATATGAGTACTAATTTAATTTATCTTTCATTCATACAACTTTATATATATAATTTACACAGTGAGGAAAGTTTAAAACAAAAATAAGTTTATAAACTGTTATTATATAGACATAACAACTCTATAACGGTTCTACAAGTTCATCAATAGACATACTCTTATCTTGTTGAAAATGTTACAAACGCTTGAAACCACTGGAGATATCAAGTGACAAAAATTTTGTGACATATGGTTAAAATTTGGAAGTTCCCAGCTTCGAATTTGAATCTGAATCTATGTGGTAACGGACTTAAGCTCCGTGACAAAGATGTTTAAATATACTAAGGCAAATATTTTATGAGGTATCATAGTTGACTTCATTTCTTTTTCGGAGTATCGAACAAACTTTTTTTCTTTTACGAGTACTAATTTTTCAAATTCGGCCTTTTCGGGATATTTTGTGACTTTTTTGCCCCCTCTCATCTAATAAAAGTTTTATTAATTTGAGGGGCAAAAATGTCATAAAGTTTCTCAAAAATACCCATAAAACATTTGCAAAATATACTATGAGGAGAGTTATTTTACATACCAAACTTTTCTCACATACCAAGGGACTCATCTCCACCATCCATCTAAAAAGAAAATCAATGGCTGAGATTTAAAAGCATTTTATTATTTCACCCATTTTTTATAATTTAAATATCTCTTAAACCATTAATCGTTAAGCGAAAATATTTGCATTCCGTTGACGAGCATTTAATTATCTTTCTATAGACGGGCACTTTGATATACTTTCGAAAAAAAAAATTCATTTTTCACGTTTTTGATCTTTTTTCGTTTATTTTACGTTCTTTGAAATTTGCATGAAAAATCATATATGATTAAATACTAAATTGAATATCACATGTGATATTGGTGTTAAATCATATATGATATGTAATATCACATGTGATATCATATGTGATTTTACACTAATATCACATATGATATTACATATCATATATGATTTTACACTAATATCAAATTAGTGTTATATCATATATGATTTTTCAATGCAAATTTCATAACGTAAAACGAAAAAACTTAAAAAAGCGTGAAAATACGATTTTTTTTTTTTTTTGAAAGTATATCAATTGCCTATCTATAGAAAGATAATTCGTCATAATTTTTTTTCCGCTTAACGATTAACGGTTTAAAAGTTATTAATATTGGAAAAAAAAAGGATGAAAGTTGGTTTTTTATATTGTTGGGATTAATCTCATCCATTAGATCAAATAAAAATGAAGGGTGGAGATTAATCCCTTGGTATGTAAATAATCTTTTGTCCTCAAATGATCTTATATCATATACTATTACCAAAATATTAGCAGCCCAAAACAATTATTTTTGAACATCGCAAAACTTGTGAGCATTTTTTTGCAAAATCATTTTTTTTCTTCTTTTCAAATTGTCAATTTTTTGAGAGAGAAAACTATTAACACTTTTAAATAGAGGTGGCAAATGGGTCGGGTCGGGTCGGTTTGGGTCATGGGTCAAATGGGTCATGGGTTAAACGGGTCATGCAATAAGAATGAGTTGAACGGGTCAAACGGGTTGGTTCGGGTTGGGTCGGGTCGGCTCGTTACATTTCCACTTGTAATCATGCTACTATAGTATGTTTCGTCCGTTTTTTTAAGTTAAATCTGTTTTTTACGTTTTCATCCATTTTTTTACGTTTTCGTCCGTTTTTAACGTTTTGTTCCGTTTTTAACGTTTTCGTATGCATTTTGACGTTTTCGTCCGTTTTTTACGTTTTCGCTAGTTTTCAACATTTTCGTCCGTTTTTTGCATGTTTTTTTGGTATTTTTTTAACGAAAATTTGCATCTGTCTTTTACGTTTCTTAGTTTTTAAAGTTTTAGTGTTAGTTATTTTCGTTTTCATATGTATTTTTCGTTTTCATCTGTTTTTACGTTTTCTTCCATTTTTAACGTTTTAGTCAGTTATTTTAAGTTTTCGTCCGTTTTTGGGCGTTTTCGTCTGCTTTTTTACGTTTTCGTCCGTTTTTGAGCGTTTTCAGCCGTTTTTTGCATTTTCTGGTGTATCTTTTAACATTCTCGTTTGTCTTTTACGTTTTCGTACGTGTTTTTTAAGTTTTCTTCCGTTTACTTACTTAAAACGTATGAAATTGAAAAAAAAAACCAGATGAAAACGTAAAAAGGCAAAGCATATAAACAGACAAAAGGAAGTGAAACTTAAGCGGAGGAAACGTAAAATGGACGAAAAGATAAAATGGGCAAACAGCGCAAAAACGGATGAAAACGTAAAAAAACGGACGAAAATGAAAAAAATGGAGAGACACGTAAAAATAGATGAAAACGCGCAAAAATAGATGAAAACGTAAAAAAATGGATGAAAACGTAAAAAAAATGGATGAAAACGTAAAAAATGGAAGAAAACCCGCAAAAACAGATGAAAACGTAAATAAACGAACGAAAAGGCGCAAAAACGTATGAAACCGTAAAAAAACAAATGAAAACGTAAAAAAACAAACTAAAACGTAAAAAACGGCGGCTCAAAAACAGATGGCGTAAAAATGGACGAAAACGTAAAAAAACAAACGAAAATTTAAAAATCCGATGAAAACGCGCAAAAACAGATGTAAACGTAAAAATACGGACGAAAATGCCCAAAAACGGATGAAATCGTAAAAAAAATGAACAGCGTAAAAAGAGGAAAAAGCCAAAAGCGGATGAAAACGTAAAAAACACGGCAGCGTAAAGAACAGACGAAGCGTAAATAAATTGAAAGCAGCAAAACCGTGATGAAGATGTTAAAACGAAGCGAAAAAATATAAAAACATAAAAAACACGAAATCTAATGGTGGTTGAGTTATCATCCGACCTTTAAGTGACCCATTCGAAGTATTTGTTGACCCATTCGACCCATTTGTTGATTACATAAGTCCAATTGTTGACCCATTTGACATGTTGTTTGCGAATGAGGTAACCCAATCCAACCTATAAATTCTTATTTTTGACCCATAGCAACCCATTTTTCTCTAAATAGGTTACGATTGCCACCTCTACTTTTAAACACTTGTTGTCTTGCATAATACGAAGTACTTTTGAACCCTTGTTAATAAATCACTTTATATGCCACTAACCCAAATGCTATTAGAAGAAAAGAATTTTTTGCTAAATGGCCTATTTGCTTGTTAATACTCCCTCTTTTTAAAATATAAGTCCATTTTAACTTTTTGAATCCAACTTTAACTTTAAATATTTTTGTTTAAAGAGTAAATTCCAAGAATCGTCCCTATAGTTTGCCCAGATTGCAAATATCGTCCTTGTGGTTCGCTAAGTACAAGTGGCCTCCCTGTGGAGAGAAGGTGGGATCGTTTTGGTCTATGGTTTTAACCGGCGTTAAATGGATTCCATTAACAGTTACACGTTAGCCCTTTTGGCCAACGACCATTGCAGCGTTCATCCTTTAAACTTACGACTGTTTATAATTTAAAATTTTTGATTTATTTAAAGTTTTTCGATTTTTTATATACATTTTTGTAAAAACATATACGTTTTTATACGCTTTTAAATACGTTTTTATATATATTTTTCTAAACGTTTCTTATATGTTCTTATATACATTTTTGTATATATTCTTATATACTTTTTATGTATGTTCTTATACACTTTTATACGTATTTATACAGGGATTTTATACGCTTTTATATACGTATTTATAAAATCATATACGTTATTGTATACGTTTTTATATGCGTTTTTATACATGTTCTTGTATACATTTTTATACACGTTCTTGTATACATATTGATACACGTTATTGTATAAGTTTAAATATATATTTTTACCCACATTTTTTATACCCTTTTATATACATTTTTGTATACGTTTTTATATACCTTTTTGTATACGTACATAAAAACGTGTATAAAAGCGTATATAAAAACATTATAAAAACGTATACAATATTAACGTGTATAAAAAAGTATGCAAGAATGCTGCAAAGGTATATGTTTGTATAGCAATGTATACAAAAAATGAAAACACTTTAAATAAACCGAAAATTTTAAATTATAAACGGTTGTTAGTTTAAAGAATGTGCGCTGCAAAAGTCGTTGGCCAAAAGGGCTAACGTATAACTGCTAACGGAATCCACTTAATGTCGATTAAAACCAGGGACCAAAACGATCCCAACTTTTCTCCATAATGAGTCATAACAAACATTTAAATGTAGTAATGAGTAATAATAAACATGTACATAACAGAATCTTAAATATAATGTATATAAAAATAAAAAAACTTTAAATAATCAAAAATTAGTTTTAGTTACTAATGTGTGTCATAATGAGTACAAACTAATTCCAACCAACTTATGTACATGTAAAAAGAATATAAATTACAAAATAATAATCAATTTTGATAACTGTTTCATTTTGATCACTCAAATAAAAAAATAAAAATTACAACAATGATAAATATTTAAACTTTTAGTGGTTTATGATCAAAAGAGAGTTAAAATAACCAAACTAAAACAAAATTAAACATAATCGCTTTTTGTTTTCTTTTCTTTTTATTTGAATTTTAAGTATTATGATTGATTATCGATGGCATTTATTGAGTTTTTAAAATTAATCTATTATGGCATCCAACATGGTTACATATTATAAAACTTGTGTCATCATATATCATTAATTTATAAACTTTTTGTTGTTTTATAAAGCTACTTTCACTATGGCCAAAATATTGTATAACATTATAAATGTTTCACATTACGCATACATTAATTGTGTTGAGTTTATGAGAAGCTTAAAAGTTTGTCGTTTGTTTTTTCAGAGCTTTTACCTCTTTATCTGCAAACCATGTCTGCAGAAGAAGAGACACATCTAAAGTCTTCATCTGCATGTAAGAAGAGGGTTTATTTTTTGTGTTATTGAAGTACTTTTTTTTTTCTTTCTTTTTTTTTTGTGCTATAAATCCTTGTCATATGGGTCACATAGATTAATGGTTTCCTTACGTTTTGGTATTTTTTTTACGTTTTCGACCGTTTTTTATATATTCGTATGTTTTTCACGTTTTCGTCTGTTTTTTTAAGTTTTCGACCATTTTTTAAAGTTTTTGTTTGTTTTTTTACGTGTTTGTCTTTATTTTACGTTTTCCTCTGTTTTTTACGTTTTCGTAGTTTTTTTTTACGTTTTAGTTCGTTTTCGTACATTTTTTTACGTTTCGCCTGTTTTTTTACGTTTTCATATTTTTTTTTATGTTTTAAAATACGTTTTTACGTTTTCGTTTGTTTTTTAACTTTTTCAACGTTTTTGTCTGTTTCTTTACTTTTATTTACGTTTTCGTCTATTTTTTTACGTTTTCGTCCGTTTTTTATGTTTTCGTCTGTTTCTTAACGTTCGTAAGAAAACGGACGAAAACATAAAAAACGAATCAAATAAAATAAACGTAAAAAATGGACAAAAACGTAAAAAAATAGACGAAAACGTAAAAAACGAACGAAACCGTAAAAAACGAACGAAAACGTAAAAAACGGATGAAAACGTAAAAAAACATATGAAAATGTACAAATACGATCGACAATGTAAAAAAACGGATGAAAACGTAAAAAAAATAGACAAAAATGTAAGAAAACGGACAAAAATGTAAAAAATGGATGAAACCGTAAATAAACAGACGAAAACGTAAAAAATGGATGAATCGTAAAACAGGATGAAACGTTAAAAAGCGGACGCAAACATAAAACCGAATGTAAACGTAATAAAGGGCAAAAGCGTAAAGCGGGTGAAAATGTAATAATGACGAAAGTAAAAACGGGTGAAAACATAAAAAAAGGATGAAAACTTAAAAAAACGGATGAAAACGTAAAAAAACAGACGAAACGTAAAAGAGATGTAGGATATTGAGAAAGAGATGTAAGGTTTGTGAAAGAAGAGTTAAGAAGTGAAAGATAATGTCTGAAATTTAGAATAGAAAAGAAGAGAAAAAAACATTTATGTCTGCAAAAAAACAAATAGAAACCTCTGCCCTCCTGCAGACAAAAGAAGTAAAAAGAGGAAAAAATGCTTATTGGGAAAAAAAACAAACGCCATCTAAGACTTTTTCATGAAACATAAATATAAAATGAGCTTCCATTATTGGTGAAAGAGAATATAAATATTTTCAGGTTTTTTAAACCTATTTATAAACTTCTTATTGTGGATACTTAATGTGTGTTTATATAAATTAAATCACTTGAAAAAAATACACTCTAAGCTATTTGTTAAAAACTTAAAACATAAGTGCAAAATATCATAACAAGTTATTAAATGTTTTTAATAAAAGAAATTGTTAATTAATTAGCCATGTGACATTTAACTAATTTTGAAGCAACTACAATTATTAAAGTCCATACTGAATTTTCATTAGGTCAGATATGAATCTTACAAAATTAAAACTACCATACAATACTGAGATGCATCATCTACTAGAAGAGTTTGTGTCTCCGTCCAATTTGGTAAAGCATTATTGGTTGATTCAAGTGCACACTAATATATATTGGACTTGATCATTTCTATATCGGTTAGCAGGGGAAACACAATTGATCATATCCTCTTGATATTTTAATATATTAGAGTGCTTTTTTTAATTTTTTTTGGCTTTTAAAACCTGTTTCATGAGTTCTTGGACATATTTTTAGACTTCCTGCTTTGGTACTGGCAGCAAAGAGAGTGTGAAATTGATACGGTCGCACATATGGTTTCACAATCTAAGGGGTCTCACTTTATATATATTTATGTTATATATCCGACTTACTCTTCTTTATAAATCCCGTTACTTAAATACAACCCATCTTGTCACAATAAATAAAACGTCATTAAAAGGCCTCATTATAAGAAATTGTTATTAATGAACATCTTTTATGCACATCTTTTAATTTATTTTATTTTTTATGAGACTTCTTTTACATGTCACCGAAAAAGTGAAATTCATTCAAATTATGAAACATATGTAGTGTCTTGTTCTTTTTCATTTATCCATATGTGAAGTGAATGCTTCCTATTTGTTTTCATGCTCCTATCCGTTTAGTATGATTCAAACATACTGGTGTTTTAGTGAAACAAATTTGACCTACATACACGAAAAAACAAATAGAAGAAACACACTCCACTTTGCAACATGAACGATTGTTTTTGCGACACAAGTGTCATGTATGATGATTTACGTACTTCCATATTTCAGTTTATTTTCAAACCTGCCTATTCTTGTTTGCAGTAAAATGAGAAGTATGAACAAACAATAAAATAAAAATTGTTAATCATCATTACAAAGTAAAAAAACCAATAATAAATAAATAAAAATCAATGATTTCGATGTGATCTCTATTCTTAATGTGGTTATGCTCATATTTAACATTCATTTCTAGAGACTCTGGTTTCATTCACTATTAATGTTGGATTTTGTGTTGTTTTTTGTAGTTTGTGATTGTGATATTGAAGGGATCAGTGCCTATATCATTTGAGAAGAACCGTCAGATATGCGGAAATAATATCAATGGGAGGCATTACTTCAAGAGTGAAGAAATTAATATTTCAATTGGGCACAATTTTACTAGAAAAGTTATCAATTCCAAGAACAAGATTTTTTGTCAAGGTGTATGATACCACCATGGGCACTAAATATTCTAAACTCTAGCCTATTTTGGTTAATGCATTGAAATGGTCAAATCTGGCTAGTATACAACCTTGACAGCATAACGTCTAAAACATTAATGAGGTGTACTTCGCATTTAACCATGTAGAATTCTCATGTGTACTCTTTTTACAATTTGTTGTCTCTCATAAAATTGAAAAATAATTCCCCTTTTTTAGTTTAGTCCTACCAACATCTAATTATTTCAAGGGTAAAATAGATAGAGTGGTATATTGAACACTTGAAGTGCAATGGTATATTTTTTTAGAAATGTGTAGAGTATCACTAATTCAGTTTATTTTCTTTCTTATAAATTTAAATCTAAGCATGTGAATTGATTCATTAAGTGGAATTCATGAGCAGTTATTTAACAAAGGTTAGAAATGGTTTATGTTATCTCCACCGATATAAACTATTTGACATTTCGTCATATTACGTCTCTTCACATTGCAGATGTTTATTTTAAACTAAAAGTACTTGATAGTGCTTTGCCTTCTTTGTCCACCATCAACTTATCCTGTCCACCAATCTCTCCCACCATCGTGTTTATTTGTTGAAATAGATGATAAGTATTGGGTTAATGGTCATGCTTTTTTCTTACATAAGTTGTGTTTTGGCGGAAGTAATTGTTACGGTTATTGCTAGCGGTGTCAGCGGTGTCCAAAAAAATTGAAGAACCGTACCGATACCAACTAAGAATCGAACCGTGTATTAGAGTCATGGTATATGATACGGTTCTTGGTTCTTTAAATTATAAATTTCTGGTTTTCAGAACGGTTCGGGTCGGAACCGTCCGGTTCTGGCATTTCCCCAAAAAAAAACTGAATCTTTTGAAAATATGAAATTTTAGAGGGTTTTTTGTGACTTTGTCTAGATGCAGTCTTTTAAAAAATAGAAACAAAACCCTACCCAAAAGGCTGGTCGCAATCGTGGTTTTAAATCGGTTGGGCACCCAAAAAAAAGGACCATGACCGATGTTAACATCGGTCAAGTGGGTTGTGGACATCGAGCGTGACATCGGTCGTCCTAAGGAAAAACACAATATCGGGCTAAAAAGCAACCGATTTCCAAACGTTAACATTTACACTTTATTCCATTTCGACCGTTGCATTAAAAAAAAAAAAAAAAAAAAACCTTTTTGTTTAAAAAAACTATACCGCTCTATAAATACTAACTCAAAACATTTCTAAAACACACAATTTCAATCAACCATTCTAACGAAATACTCACGAAACACAATCTTTAATATTTCGTCATTCGAGCATTTATTCGGTTCTTCTTCGTCTTCCGACGATGAAGAAGTTTTTAGTGAGTGTGTTGAGTTTGCGAATTTTGCTTGGAAGGCTTACAAAGCATCACAGCCAAAAACCCGACGAAGGTACATACGTAGGGATCATGAGGGTTCTCATAATTGTTTAGTGGCGGTATACATGTATCATATTACATAATATAATCATCCGATACAAGCAGCGGGCGATATGTCCTATATGGTTTGAAGATGAGGGACACCAAGATCATGATCCCCTAAGAACGCATGAAGAATCGTTGATGGTTACTCAGGAGCTAATGGACTCATCAACTCATCAAAACTTAAAATCTGATTTGGTCGAACACATTTGAGAAAATTCGACATCGATGTCGATGAAGTGAATCAAGTCGATAGTGACGATGACGAAGACGATGAAGAGTTTTTGTAATGTTTTAACGTTATTTGAATAAGTTACGTAATATTTTTAATGTTTATTTGAATTTCGTAATGTAATGTTATTTTTTAATTTTAATGAATTTTAAATTTGTTGTAAAAAATGTTAGAATTAAAAAAAAAAAAAAAAAAAAAAACAAAAAAAAAACCTTGGGTCATCGACTTTGGCATCCGGGTCATGTCTGGTCGCTGGAGAAAGAAAGTTGACGTGGCGCTGGTGACCTGGGACATCTCAGGTCACGATTGGGACAAGCCTTACTAAGTTGTAGTAAAAAAAATCTAAAAACCCAAATTAAATTGAGCCTAACCTTTAATTTATTCCAAATAACACTAAACTATCAATTTTACAATTACTAATATCATAAAAAATTCAAATATCATCATCAACATCATTTATCAATAAGTTTTTTCTATATAATTTTTTTATTGTTATCAAAATTGATTGGACGAAAACGTAAATAACGGACGAAAATGTAAAAAAATGACGAAAACGTAAAAAAACATACAACAACGTAAAAAACGTAATTAAATCGGATGAAACGTATAAAAATGGATAAATAAAATGATAACGTATAAAAATGGAAAAAAACGGATGAAAACGTATAAAACCATACAAAACCGTATAAAACGGAAATCTTCTGGGTGAATAAAATGTTTAGTGGTCCTCCTACCTAGCTTTTTTTGTAGGTTCTCCCCAGATCCATTTGTTTGATCCTTTGCATGTCAACATTTGTGTATGTCTGTGCTTTTTACTTTATTTGTTTGTGCATCTGATTGTTTGTGTTTAAGGGTTTGCTATTTTTTTTCCTGTTACTTTTTTATGCGTTTTGGGTATTTCAACATGGCTAACTGATGTGTTGTTGATGTATGACCTTGCCATAAAGTATCTTCCTTAAACGTTTGTGTATACCTATCAAAACTGCTATACCTTTTTTTTTTCTTCGTGTATTGTTTGATCATAGACCTGTAAGTCAAAAAATGAAAAGCAAAAATAAAGCTTGCATTAGACATAGGTGTGCCTTCTTTAAGTGAACTGTGTTTATCTCAAAGGCTTGCCACCACTTTGAACACTATAGCCGCACGTAACACACCTAATTCACCTCTATCGCGCTATAGTTGAAGCAAACACAAAAATCAACGAATTCAGTTCAAGAGTATACCATCAATTAAAAAAAAAACTCAATGAATGATTTAACTGATAGGTTTCTAGAAATGTAGATGCTAGGTATAAATGTGATTAAATTTGATAGAATGTTGAATTGGTTGTATTATATGTTACTTAGATCAGTAATAGGTTCATTGAATTAGTTGGTGATACTTTACGCAAAACAGTACAAATTTGATGTTTACCGGAATATTCATCGGAGAAGATGATGGTTTCCGGAGAAGATGTGGTGTTTGGCTTTTTTGATCCTAGGTAGGCTATAGCTATTTGGTAATATAAAGGATACTTGCGATATTAAGATTTGTGTGTTTGACCAGTGGTAGGTTTAAGGTGATGACGGGTTTATATGATGGGAAATGTGATTTGAAGAATTGAAGATGAGGGCATTTTGGTCATCTCACCCCTCCAAACATACATTTAATAATCATACTTGAATCTGATGTAGGTGGGGTGACTTGGAAATGTTTATACATAAAAATAAGAAAATAACCGGTTAACCCACTGACGTGGCGGTATGTTGTACTTTGTAACCTGCTATAGCCGGTCACTTTCGACAAAGTTGATGGTATTTGTAAAAAATGTAAAGTTTGGCTGGTGATAAAAGCATTAAAAAAAGTAAATTGGTGGTATTTGAAAATTTTGGAAAGTTTGTTGGCAATTTAAGTCTTTAACCTTAAAATTTATACCTTTTCACATGTTAAAGTGAGAAGTTTTTTTTTTTAATATTTCCTCACATTTTTAAGTGTGATCTTTTGTTTTCACAGACGAAAGTGCGAGCTTTTTTATAATGCTTGATGTATTTTTTTTTTTTTGGGTAAAGGGGAGTAATCCTGCACCCTGGTAAATATATTAACCAAATAAATGTTTAAGTACAATGTATATGAGTGAAATCCCATATATCAGCCCGTTACATAGGCATAAAGCTTACATAACAAGATACTTCCAATTTCTAAACAAGAAAACAAACCACTACTCAAATGATAACAAATGACACAATGAAATAAGATTACTTCCTAGGACCTTGAAACTTTGTGCCATACATGGCATTAAAGGCATCCAAATTCCCAGGAAGATCCCGAACCTGCTTTGCATAGTCATCGAAGTCATCGTCATCATACTCATCTTCAAACTCTTGGCCACCACCAAATATATTAGCAGACTCATCAAATGGGTTAGCAACAACCTCATCTTCAGAATCAGACACCTCAATCTCTCCCATTTTAGAAAAAGGGTTAGCTCTCTTAGTAAAAGAGGTAGACGAATAGGTTGACCATCATCATCCACAAGAGTAGCTTTCCCATCAATAATTAGTTTTTCAAGCTTACCAATTTTCTCAACTATGGGAGTAGAAACAACATCTATTGTTCCCATTGAAAGCGGAACATGTGATGTAGAACCAGTCTTAATCGACTCATCCTCATTAACCTCCATATGCGACCATTATCACATCTGTATCATCCATATTAAGAGCATCATACGATTAGGCGTAGTGATCCTGGTTCCACTCGTACTAGCCACATTAGAAGCCATCGTCTTACCTACATTTACTTTCTTGGGTTGGGAGGCTTTTGGGTCGATATTCAAAATGCTTGCCCACCACAGATTTAGTAAAACCTCCTCGACCCGGATTAGGCCAAACTTGCTTTCCCTTCTTCTTATTGTTAACAGTTTGAAAACCATCACTTACGTCCTTATGAGGTTGAGCAGTCGGAATCACAACCTTAGGACAATCCACCAAAGTATGTCCAAATACCCGACATTTCTCACATCTAGGCGGTTTCCATTCATATTCAACACGGATCTTCTCAATAGTCGAACCCGTACCATCAAGTAAAGGAATCTCGACAGTGAGGTTGTCCCTAAGAACCTCATCCGACTTCACTTCAATCATACACCTAGCAAAACTACTACGGCCCCAAGATTCTTTGCATATTTGACTAGTAAAAGCATCTAACCTTTTGGGTGTCCCAATCAATGTAGCAAGGAGACTGAGCCCGTCATCAGAAAACATAGCTAAAGGAACATCATGGAATTTAACCCACACCGGAATGTTAGTCAAATCCTCTTTAAGCAAGTCGGTGTTCAATTTCCATGGTTTAAGAATAATAGGAACATTACGAATCAACCAAGGACCATTATCGAACATCATCAACACCCTTTTTTCAATTAAACTTGAAGAAGAAGAATCCCTTAGCGTTCATCATAACCTTTTGTAAACCATACTTAGCCCACGTATTGCGAACATAATAGTCAACAACAGGAAAAGCAAAGCGTTGACCAAGGAAGTATCCGTAAAGAGTATTCTCAAACCTCATGTTCACCTCTTCCACCACTTTCATTGGGAGTGAAAGGTCAACATCATCCTTCTTTTTGCGCATTCTAACCTCGAAAATTAGACACGTGTTTTCGGGATTCATTAGAAGCAACACCCGCGTAAGAAACCGACTTAACTCCATTACCACTAGTATTAACACCCTTAGGTGCATTAGGATCAGAAGTAACACTATGATTAGTACCATACATCTGGGATTGCATAGCCACATCAAAACTCGACTTAGATTGAAGCCCAATACCACTCGAATTGTTCACATCAGAAGATGAAGCCATCTTAGCAATATCACTATCAATTTTATTCATTGCTTCATCAAAGTTCTTATGCGCATTAGCAATCAATTGCTCCACATTAGGCTTATTCACGTTATCAGCCCCATCACATTCAGTATGATCAACAGGCTCCACTTGTTCATCGAAACGAATCGAAGCACTACCAGTAGGATCATATTCATTAGCATCTTTAACCACTGTACGTGGCTGAGTATTAGTCTCCTCTCCCATCTTTGACATCAAAACCTAAAACCCTAAAACCAGCTGATCGTACCCAAAAACAAGAAGAAAAAACGTCCAGACTTCAAACTAAACGAATTAAACCCTAGTATAAAACTAGGGTTCATAAGCCATAAGCGTGCAATAAGTATTACATGATCATGCTCACTACAGTGATTGTAACAAGTTGAATTAAGAAGAACCCTAAAGAAAATCGACCTTAGAACCTAGGGTTTATAATCGAAGAGGCAGATAACTCAACCCGAATAATAATGAGTGCAGAATAACGATTGAATATTACAATAAGAGCCAACAAGAAAAATCCTAACCATTAGAGAACAATAAACCTAATAGAATTAAGGCGATCGCTAATAAAACAGAAGCAACACCGATTCAATTAACGGAACCAGGATTGTTAATGTGTAGATCAGAGATCGATTAAGAAAAACGATTAGGGTATTAGATGGAAATCGCCAAAATCGCCATTAGGAGGGGAAATCGCCAAAATCGCGATTAGGGTATAATGCTTGATGTTTATCACACTTATAAGTGCGAATAGTTTTGACACACTTATAAGTGTGAATATCCTAAAAATAAAAATCACATTTCGTAAAATGTGAAGAAAAAAACGTGTGTAATTGGCTAATTTGTTGTAGTGTATCCTTATGATTTCTACTAGCCAAAGACATCAAAAGACAATTCAGATCTATAACACAATACAATTTTCCTATCCCAAACACACTGTATCAAAAGATAGAAAATCTTGTGAAGCAAAGGTTTTCAAAACCATGATACATAGCCATATGTTGAAACCTTTATTTCAAACACCATTAGGCATATACAGCTTTTCGATCAACATGGGAGGTATGGTTAACCGTCGGACCGTTAGTTAGCCAAAGTAGCTTCATCGTTCACAACTCACTAGCCCCCATCCTAAAGAAACCACACCTCACTCTTCACATAATCCCGTTAATGTCATATAACCCATCAATAAAGAGGACGAAATTGATAACTTTGGAACAAATTCAAAAGTTATACCGATGGTAATGAGATATTCCTAAGTGCATTTACCTAGGCGAGGACATTTAGGAAAATTCGTTGTCTATCTATGGACTTAACCCGTAATATTATCCTATAAGCTAGAAAAATATGTGAATATCACACATTCTCAATTGTTAAGTCAAGACCCATAAGATATTGTCAAAAGGCCATGACAGACTCAAATGACTAGGTCATTGGTTGATCTTGAATTGAAAGTCAAATGAGGTTGTTAAACTTTGATGTGGACTGGTATTTGTGAAGTTAATATTTTGACCAAATCTGATCAAACATTGATATGTAATTAAGTTAGTGTTTATAATTGTATAGAAAGTAAAATGAGGTTGTTAAACTTTGATGTGGACTGGTATTTGTGAAGTTAATATTTTGACCAAATCTGATCAAACATTGATATGTAATTAAGTTAGTGGTTATAATTGTATAGAAAGTCAAATGAGGCTGTTAAACTTTGATTGTGGACTGGTATTTGTGAAGCTAATATTTTGACCAGAGTAATCCTATTTAGACCTACTAATCAAGCTTAAATACATGCCTAATGCATAAATCACTTGTACAATTGTATTATGTATTTTCTCTCTCCAAATTCCACGAATCATTTTTTTAAATCATCCAATCAAAACATTAGGTACATTTGTAGGCTTAATTAGTAGGCATAACAATCATTTTTCTTTTGACCAAATCCGATCAAACATTGAAATGTAATTAATTTAATGTTTATAATTGTATTTACTGTTTGGATTTGTGAGTTGTATCGATAACCAAAAATATGTAACAACTGATTTTGGAAGTTAGTGTGTGCATCCTTTATATGCTCACCGGGTCTTAAATTAAACATCAGTTTGAAATTAGTGTGCTATATCATTATCATTAGTATTGTTAGTAAAAGTTTTATTCCGAAAACAGAGTTGAGATAGAGCGTATAATTTAGCCACTTCCCCGAAACAATTTGAACATAAATTGGCTCCGCTACAATTTGCAGCCTTATCCCTCGTTTCACTTACAATTCACGTAAACTAACATTAAATGCACGCAGCGATTGCGGTGCGAACGACACTCGTTAGTTACTTGTCTACGATATATGCAATATAAGTGTAGTCTTCCATATCCTTAAGTCTTCTTAAAAGTCTCATGTAAATACATGGAAAATAGTTATTATCAGTCAAATTTTCTTGGTCAAGCTGAGAAGGACTGTGTGGACTGTAGGTTGCATAATTAGTATTATAAGTCTTCCCACCTTTCGTAAAAGTCTTTGGTGATTATACAAAATTTTGTCTTGCTAGTATATTATGAATGAAATGACTTGGTCAAAATGATTAGGTTGCATGTCACAAACTGTTAACATGCAAAAACTATGCATGATAAAAAGCCAATACTTATTCTTATGATTTTAAGTAAAATTTCAAAAATGAAGTCACCACAAGCATCATCTTCCTCTCATATTTTAATTCTCTTATTTTGAAACCTATGCACTAAAAAATTGTATAGGAATTTTATCAAAAAAAAAAAAAAAAAAAAAATTGTATACGAATCTGTTGCTACTAATTTCGACCGTGTCCTCCTTTCGTGAATACTTAACATAAAACCCAACAAGAGCAAGAACACCCAATCCATCATAAACATGATAACAAAACCTAGCTGGTTCATTTTCTTGATTGAAAATCCTAAAATTGTATGAATTATAACAACCCACCTTCCAATTTAACAAAAATCATTTCTTGATTGCTTGTGTTTTTTCAGTCAGGTATTTTATAATAAAAAAAAAAACATATTGGTGGACAAAAAACAAAACAGCTTATGTTAGACATCTTGGACCGTTATCCCTTAAGTCTAGTCTTTCCACTCCAGAGTTTTCTTCAAAGTCTTTATCACCAATAATTGCTATAAAAACTTTGACTAGTTATATAGTATATTCTCAATCAAAAGTCATTCATTTCACCAGCTGTTTTTACAAACTGTTAACAAGCAAAACTAAGGATAAAAAGCGAATGCTTATTCTTATAATTTTAAGTAAGTTTCCCAAAATGAAGTCACCACAAGCAACAATTTACTTATCTTCCTCTCTTATTTCTTTTCTCTTTTATGGTCTCTCAATAATATGTCTTACTTCCGCCACCGTCTCTGCTACCTATGGTGGTAATGAGACTGATTATCTTGCGTTGTTGTCATTTAAGTCAAAGATCACCCATGATCCATACAATGTTCTAACCTCGTGGAACCATTCCTTTCATTTCTGTGACTGGAGTGGTATTTCATGTGGAAAGCGACACAAACGAGTGACTGTTCTATGGCTGGATTCACAAGGCCTAGAAGGCTCGTTGTCTCCTCATGTAGGAAACCTTAGCTTCCTACGTGTGCTTTCTCTCTCTAACAACAGCTTTCAAGGAACCATTTCTCATGAACTTGGTCGTCTATCTAGGCTACGTATTCTTTATCTTAACATAAACAAATTCAGTGGAGTCATTCCAACAAACTTGTCTGGTTGTTCTAACCTCAAAGACCTTTGGCTCTCCCAAAATAAGCTAGTTGGAAGCATGCCCAAGGAGATGAGTTTACTCTCGAAACTTGTTAGACTTGCAATTAGGGACAACAAGTTAACAGGTGGAATCCCACCTTTCTTGGGGAATATTACATCAATGGAAGTGTTCTCTGCTGCTGAGAACCCATTTGGTGGGAGAATTCCAGATACCTTGGGTCATTGGAAAAGCTTGACGGAATTTCACTCTGGTGGCTGCAACTTATATGGAAGCATCCCTCATTCCATTTTCAACCTCTCACTCCTAGCTTATTTTTCCTTAGCTGAAAATCACCTCACTGGTAGTCTTCCTTCAGAAATTGGTAATCACCTCCCAAATCTCGAGGAGCTTCAGTTAAGGAATAACGAATTGACTGGAGTTCTTACACCTTCTCTTTCTAATTGTTCTAAATTAAGATTTATTGAAATGGCTAACAACAATTTTAGTGGGAAGTTGACAATTGATTTTTCAAAACTAACAGATATTATATCAATTAGATTACAGTATAACAACTTCCATGGACGCGGAGAAGCTGATGACATAAGGTTTATTGATTCTTTGAAAAACTGCACCAGATTAGTAACTTTACAGCTTTCTAATTGCAACCTTGTAGGAGTTCTTCCAGTATCTGTAGGTAATCTCTCTCATCAACTCAGCTCTCTATATTTAGGAGAAAATCAATTATTTGGAAGCCTCCCTTCAAGTATAGGTAGTCTAGTTGGTTTGACCACTTTATTTTTAAATAATAATAGATTCACAGGAAACATCCCCACTAGCGTTGGTAAACTTCAAAAGCTACAAGTTCTTGGTCTAAATAGCAATCAATTTTCAGGGCCTATCCCTGATGCTATTGGGAACTTATCACTGTTGACAAAACTTTACTTAGATTACAACAAATTAGAAGGTCATGTTCCATCAAGCCTTGGGAATTGTAAAAACCTTATTGGGTTAAACCTTGCAGACAATAGACTAAGTGGAAACATACCCAAACAAGTTTTTCAACTTCCATCACTAAATTATTTTTTAGATCTTTCTCAAAACCGCTTTTCTGGGACCATTCCATCAGAGATTAAAAACCTCAATAAGTTGAGCGAGCTCTATTTATATTATAATAATTTATCAGGCCCCATTACTATTAGCCTTGGTGATTGCGTTAGCCTTACAAAGTTATACCTTAGTGGCAACCAATTTCAAGGCATAATACCATCTTCATTAGGTTCCTTAAGAGGATTGGAGGTACTCGACATTTCTCAAAATAATTTATCTGGTAAAATTCCTCAATTCTTAGGCAAATGGAATTCATTAGAATATTTGAACCTATCCTTTAATGATTTTGAGGGTGAAGTACCGACTGGAGGAGTGTTTGCCAATGCAAGCGCATTTTCGGTTTTGGGGAACCATAAGCTTTGTGGTGGTTTGGATACACTTGAGTTACCCAAATGCAAGGAGACGGGTAGTAAGAAAAAAAAGTTTCCTTTCTTCATATTAGTCATTGTGATTGCACCAACATTGCTCATCATATTATGTTGTGTGTACCTTTTGTGTAAGAAGAAACGCAACAGTCAACCATCTCAATCTTCACGGAATGAAAGGTTCATGAAAGTTTCATACAATCAGCTTCTCAAGGCTACTGATGGGTTTTCTACAACAAATTTGATTGGCGAGGGAGGCCACAGCTCTGTTTATAAAGGAATCCTCGATTCTAATGATGTTGCAGTTAAAGTTCTACATCTTCAAAATAAAGGAGCTCACAAAAGTTTTATAGCAGAATGTGAAGCATGGCGGAATATTCGGCACCGTAATTTGTTGAAGATAATAACTTCGTGTTCAAGTACTGATTTCCAAGGCAATGATTTTAAAGCTTTGGTTTATGAGTTTATGCCGAATGGAAGTGTACACAACTGGCTTCATTCAAGTGCAAATACATCGAAACTGAACCTTCTTCAAAGAATAAGCATTCTCAGAGATGTTGCAACAGCACTTGATTATCTTCACAATCACTGCCAAACAACGATTGTTCACGGTGACTTGAAGCCTAGTAACATTCTACTTGATGCTGATATGGTGGCTCATGTTGGAGACTTTGGTTTAGCTCGACTACTTGGTACAGACTTAAACCAAAAAAGCTCAACCGGGGTTAAAGGAACAATTGGTTATGCACCTCCAGGTAATTCCACTTTTATTCCATGATGCTTATATTTCTTTACAGGTTAAAGTTTGTAAATTAATTAATTGTTTTTCATTTGTAGAGTATGGTATCGGGATCGAGATGACAAGGTGTGGGGACGTCTACAGGTTTGGAATATTATTACTAGAGGTGATGACTGGTAAAAAGCCGACAGACGGCATGTTTTTTGAAGGTCTTAGCCTTCATAAATTTGCTTTCATGGCATTACCAGATCATGTAATTGATGTTATTGATAATGATGCAATTGTGCTGCAAAGTACGGAAGCGAATGCAAAAAAAGTGGAAGAATGTTTGGTTGCAATTATCAAGATTGGAGTTTCATGCTCTGTGGATTCCCCACCACAACGTATGAAATTTGAAATTGTTGTCAACGAGTTGCTGCACATTCTTGATGTGCTTCAAAATATATAAGGTACTCTGTTCTCTCTTTTTGCAGAGTGTGATTAAATGAGTTGGTCAATAAATCATCTCTAAAATGGTTTTTTTTTTTCTTGTCTTTTGAACTCTTTCAGGTATGGTGAAGTTAATAGTAATTGCAACAAGGAGAGTGCATGTCGTAGTTAAATAAATGTTAAGTTGTTTGTAATTGTGGTTTAATTTTCTTGTTGCATAAACGTTAGGTAACATTACGTTTCTTTCCTGGTGACGTATCATATGTATCAAGCATGTTTGTAAGTGTGGTTTAAGTTCCATGAATCCAATTTGTGGTATTGAATTCTACTTAAGTTTTACTTGGTGTTCGATTCCTTAATGAGCAGCCTAATGTTATTCGTGTTCTTTGACTTTCAGTTTCATAAATTTGACTTTTTCTTGAATATCTGAATGAGAAAGCTCAAGGCTTCCCCCTCTGCGGGTTTCGAGCAGGGTACGGTTCAATTTCATAGAAAGTTAACATCATGTTTGGTTATACACTTGTACCATGCATTCGGCTAGTACAAAATCATTATTATTACTGCATATTGCTGTTTAGTCTAAGCAAGCCCAAATAGCCCTTTAGCACTTAATGTGCAGCTTTAAGGTAATCATTGTTGTTTTAACCATTTTTCTACAAGTACAACCGTTTAGCTTTTGGATGTTGTCTCTCCCATTTGAAACGATAATAAACGGAGACTTTAGCTTTTACATCACTTTACGCTGTGTACATACTTACAGTGGCTGTTATGTTACCAAACACTATGAAAAAACAAACAACCACTGCTAATAATTTCAAGCATTTTACTTATAAATGGATCAATTTACGTTATGTTATATTTAATGGGTTCAACAGGCTGACAACATTCATTAATCATTATGTTTAAACAAGTTTAAGAAAAGGACATACCACGTTTGCAGGTCAACCTGATCGAGTCCAGACTAAAATTTACCAGTTTGACTTGTTTCCCAACCTGAGTAGCTTCCCGTTTTGGAACATCTATAGTTTAGATCATGTGTTACCTGTGTTGGCATCGAATTTAATCAAGAATCATAAGTCTTTGAAAGTCAAAGGACCAATAGTGTTGATTAGATAGTTTGTAAACAAATAGCGGTTACAAAGTTAGTTATTGGTAGTTATTTTCGAAAAGTCACAATGGTTCACCACAATGGTTCGAACCCTATATATATGTATGTACATGTACGTTTGTTAGAGTGGAATATATTAATATCAGTGTTTTATCAGAAAAGTTCCCACCCTTTGTTCCCATATCGAGTCACTGCACATTTCTTGTGCATACTCTTATCAATATATTGTTCATCCAAGTAGCATGATTCGCAAAGCAAGAAAATTTAACATGGCATCAGAGCCCATGGTTTAAAGATGCTGGAAGAAGAAAAAAATAATAAACCTGAGAAAGGATGTTTGCGAGATCATTTGCAGTCCAAGGAAGATATCGCGTTGAAGAAGATGAAGACCCGAAAACAGAACATGAAGATGATCATGGACACGTTACTGTTGGGCAGAAAAGAAAGAAGGATGTTGCCAGAAGAGAAGTTCCAAAAGAAAATGTCTTATGCAGATGGCAAGAAGAAGACACGGTGAAAAGATGTACATAGGAATGGTGAAGCTTACTATGAGGGAACACAAGAGATCAAGGCAAGGAAAGCCAGATGTGGCGGCAGGGAATGGCAGAGGTGCTGCAGACATTCATGGACCACAGGCTGATGCAAAGACAAGTGTTGAAATAGAGGAAGAACTTAGAAGCACCGAAAAATGTACAAGGATGATGACCAAGAAGATTATCATGGAACAAAGAAAGGCAACACATGAAAGAAAGAACAAGTAACAAGGCGATCAATTAGAGAAGATGCAAAGGAGGAACGAGACTGCAAATCAAAGATGGACAAGAACAGAGTGAAGATTATGATTAAGATTATGATGTCTTGATTAGGGGAGTGAATGTTGGCATCGAATTTAATCAAGAATCATAAGTCTTTGAAAGTCAAAGGACCAATAGTGTTAGTTAGATAGTTTGTAACCATATAGTGGTTACAAAGTTAGTTATTGGTAGTTATTTTTGAAAAGTCACAATGGTTCACCACAATGGTTCGAACCCTATATATATGTATGTACATGTACGTTTGTTAGAGTGGAATATATTAATATCAGTGTTTTATCAGAAAAGTTCCCACCCTCTGTTCTCATATCGAGTCACTGCACATTTCTTGTGCATACTCTTATCAATATATTGTTCATCCAAGTAGCATGATTCGCAAAGCAAGAAAATTTAACAACCTGTAAGGCTCCCAAGCTGCATTTCCAAGGGTCCACATCTAGGGTGTGACTGATAAAGCATTAGCCAATGCTTTTCTGCAATACAAAGAAAGAGGAATAGCAACGGGTTAGGACTGAAGTGTCATATATATCACACTGTAAATGAGTCAATGTCAAAAACAACCATTTATAGTAGCAAAATTGGGGATCTTGCAACAAAAGTCAAATATATCAATAATGTTTTAAACACAGAATTTTCTTGTGGAGCTGAAGAAATAACTTATGGAATGGGCGCAGTGCTATCACCAACGCCAAGGCTTACACAAGAAATAAATACAAGATGAGAAATAATCCTACCTTAATTAGCGATGGCTGAAGTAATACTAACTTCTGGAATGGGCTCAGTTATATCACAAATGCCAAGGCTTATCATTTGTTCACCAGGGTATTTTAGCTTATGTGCAGCCATTCTTCTACGAATCTGTAATTCCACCAACACATATCATGTATCTAAGTTTCTATATCCATGTCTTTATTTAGAAGAAACATGTGATAGTGATACCGATGTAAACCTGAATCTATAGTTACAAAAAAACATGTATAAGCTGAACCAAATAAGATCATAAGCCCAAAATAAGCTTAAAACATGACCCCGTAAGTTGAACGTTTCACCTAAGTAACCTCCAATTACACTAAAAGTTAAACTAAATCATGTCAACCTCTAAAACCTCTATCTAATCTACCATTTTCATATAATCAAATCATACAAAAAGAGGAAGTTTGACGGCAGGGCTCTATTTTGTGGCCGAATTAGACCCCGGTTTTCTCATTTCATAACCGGGCTTTATGCCTATGTTTTTTACGGACACCTTTATGGAGACTTTTTTTCCTATTAACAGGGCTCTATTAAGGGGGCTTTGTTTCAGATTTTGTAGTAGTGTGAGAAAAGAGTGTTTATGAGTCAAAGAATTTCAGTACCAACTACCAAGGCACATAGCCATCTGACCAATCTTCAAACCCAAACACCCCTTTAAAGATAACTGCTATTCAAACTTAATTTGGCACAAAGAATTTCAGAGAAACTAATCCTTATTGATTTTAAAACCAAACTTAACAAAGATAACGCCTTTATATATGTGCTTCTTATCTCAAGGCAGAACAAGGCTACATACATTATATTGGCTTCAATCATGCCCAAACAATTTCATGACATGTCCAGTCTGCAAGCCTTTTATCCATAACCATCCAAATTAATGATCATTTCATTTCCAAATCTGTCAAAGAAAATTGCAGATAGAACGTATTAGAAAGTGTTTGTATTCACAACAAAACTAAATCGTATTAAAAAGTGCCATGTTAATTCCATACTTTTAACTACTACTACAGTGAGCTTCAAACAAAAAACCTAATAAGCCCATTCTTAAAGTGTTTCGCTAAGCTATTTTGAATACAACATAAACTTGGCAATCTTGACCCAACCCGAACCCACGACCCGTTTGACCTGTGTTTCCATTTGACCCGTTTCGACCCATGACCTATTTGACCTATAACTAAACCATCACAGTAACAACTAGGTCAACGTTTTGCCTATTAAAAGAGGTCACAAATTCTGAAGCAGATGTAGTTCATCTAGTTTGCATATTATTTTAAACTACTTTTAGTTTTATTTAAGTGAATGTGTAATGTGGACCACAAAAAAAATACATATTAATAACATAACTAGATAACATCCTGATGTAGTTCAACACTCGGCATATTTAAACTAACAACCTGACAACACATATGATTTAATGCAAGCAACACCTGCTTCACATCACGATATCTATAAGATTCAACTTATTCAGCAAGGTATATATCAACCATATCTAAGTGAGGACAATAGTTCCAGTTTGTTTTGTGTACCAAAAATACAACTAGATAATCGAATGGTGTGTTGATTGCAATTAACAGTTTGGCTGATTTTTTAAGAGAGGAGGAGTCACAATATGCATATATTATAGCAGCAATAGCACATTTCATGTATTACTTTTTGGGTTATATATTTCATACCTGAAGTTTCTTTGCCAGTTCCTCATGCCTATTATAGCCAGAAGCTCTACCAGCGACCTCATTTACATGACTCATCCTCTGAGTAACTTCTGCCTATAAAAAGAAATAGCATATAATGTGATTAATGAGTAGGAATCGAAAACCAGATTGTCATGCACCTGAGCGTTCAGGTCCTATATTAGTTGTTTAACAGCAAAAGTTATGAAAAAGTGATTCGGGCTGCATAAATGATATAATATTATCTTCATTGACAATCATAAACAATTAAATAGTATTTACTTGTTGGTACACATTCCGATACAAATAAGATACAACAGATAGACAGTCGCTCTGCATAAATAGACCAAGCAAGAAGTAGAGTTGACTACTTGACTTTGTCCATTTCATCCTTATAAGAGGATAGGTAAGCATAACCAACTGTAAATGTGCCTACGCACACAAGATAGTTTCATGCTATCAGCAGTTACCCAACCCAACCCAACCATTTTGCTAACTTTAAGCATCTATTAGCCCACATTGTGTTATGTAACACTGTTGCTAAATTTGCAGTTGCATTGGTAGATATGTAAAGACATGTTAACGGTTACTGAAAGAACAGCACACAAAATGCCCTTTTGCTCCGGAATACATAAGGGCAATTTAAAAAACAATATCTGTTGATTCAAACAGTAAGTGATAAACTAGCCAGTAGATGCGAAAACTTAACAGCAAAACTTGCCATTTCTGCAATTGACAGGCAAAACTAAACCTAAAACTGTTTTATCCAATGACTAAAAATGTTTTCGGAGTTGATAATCATACTAACGACTAATTCTTATTATTTCATTCTAAATGGCACGCCAAACAATTTTTGCATGTCAAAATCTGACAAAACAATTTAGGAGCTTATATGCATTACATATTCATTTTTACCACATAGGACCCATTAAGATAGTTCTTTAGCTTCATACTTCATAAGCTGAGAACAATTCATATGTTGAATCTGGACAGTCCTATAGTTTGAAATATTGCTTCATTTGGCCCAAATGGGCGCAAAAGAGACTGGAAGATTAAATTTCATTGTGCAATAAAAAGGTAATTCGAGTTCATGAAAATTATATAGTGTATGAGAAATAACTGATGTCGTGCACCGAAAAGGTTTGTACAACATAATGCATGGAAACATGGATGGGTTACGTAACGGGTCAAAACAGGATCAGGTTGAAATGTATCACTTTTAGTAGTGGTTGAAACGGGACACTCAAGAATATGGTGTATGTGGATTTATTACTGTTGGTTCATCATTTTGAGTAATGAAATCAGTTTGTTTTGGTTTCTTACTATACATATTTCCACCATCCATTTTTCCACTTCATATTTTTGTAGTTATATAGTGTAAAATATTGCAAATATAGAAAAAGATTCATTCGTATACAACCAAATACATGCTTAAACCAGTTGCATAAAATGTCAGCTTTACCTCAGCCAGACACTCGCTCTAAAACTACATATAAGAAAAGTTATATCGCACCCCGTCAGGGTTCGTTCAAGTGTTTTGGTTGTATAGGACTGTGTAATCCATTCCAAAACAAGAGCATGCCATGAATTTACCACAAACTTTAGACTACTCATCAAAGACTTGTTCACTGGACTATACCAAAACAAATACGTACTGAACCAAATGGATTTACCAGTTTTGCACTCTCATAGTATCAGCATTAGTCGATAAATAGCAAAAAGAAAGTCGCCGACTAGGGAGTGAGTACTCCGATCTATTTTAAAAGACTTCCAAGTAAAAAAGTATAAACCATAAATGGGGACTGCTGATGAATTCAAGACTAGTCAACCGTTGCAGGATCTCATTCTGGTCCAACAAGCACACACAAACAAACGAAACCTATTTAAGATAGGCAATTGACTTCAAATCATAAACAATCCTATTTATTCATGCAACTCGATGATAAGTATCTAATAAATAAGACGACACACAGTTGAAAAGGTACAACACCTTCTAAGAAGACTTAGCCCAGCAACTCACTGGATGACACATGCATGTAAATGTAAAAAATCACTTAAAGACCACAAATCGCGATTTTTATATGCTACAATATGACAACACAAATCACAAAGCAAGGTAACTCGATAACCGCAGCAACAGGAAGACAAAGACGACGACGACATGACTGACCTTCAGACCCATACTGAGCAACAGCTGGACAACTCTGGACCTTCTTAAACATGTCCTAGTACTCACTGGAACAGTAAATAGACGGATGACCATATGCTTCATTATAGCATAATTCACAGCAAGATTATAAACAAACGAGAAAGTAAATCGGTAAAGAAAGAACTTGACCAGAAAGTATTTCCGCTTTGCATTCATGGGGACTGTAAGCATGCAGAAACATAACTTAATAAAACATTCGACAAAAACAATACAGACCTGATCATTGTTTTCTTCTTCTGCAGGGGAATTCTGGGATTCTAATGGTTTGTCTGCACTCTGCACCGCAGTTCTGTCGGTTACATTTGGTCCTAAAAGGATAGTTTATGTTGTTACATTTGTCACACTTCCAGCTCCCTTCTGGCATATCCGCTTCTGAAACAAAATACGATACATATATAAGATTCAGACTCGAGAGTCACTAACAAGTAACCAAATATATATACATGAAGTACTTACTGGAACCTGATTTAGGTGAGTTACTTTTCCGCATGTTACACACTGTTCTGAAGGAGAAATTGACATTTCCACATTTTGGGCATTCCCAGTCATTTTCTCGTGTTCCATCTGTAAGAAGCAAGTGAAACAATGAAAAACAGATCGTAAATTACAATCATCTGCTAATATGTGTAGTAGTATATGAATAAGTTAGATATAACATACCTTTCTTTTGAGATGGCTCTTCTGGGAAAAATCCAGGCCGAGGTCCCTATAAAAATTCAAAAACCAAATGATCGATCAATATAGCATCACATGTTTATATACATGTTAACATAGGGAGTAGGTGAATGAATAATCAAATTTACTCATTGCAATTAGGGGGTGTTTGTTGCGGCTTATATTGCCGGATTCTAGCTTATTTGGTTTTAGGCTTATATTTCATATTGTGGATTATTTTGAAACTTTTCGGCTTATATAAGTGACCTTATGAAACATAAGCCTAAAACCAAATAAGTCATAAGCCGGCTATACTATATAAGCCGAAACAAACACCCCCTTAGTTGATTGATATAACAAAATTCAGACATACCATGGCAGCCTGAGCAATGGGCAACCGCAAACCGAATTGTTCCATCAGCTGAGGTAAACCATACAACACACCTGCAAAAAAGATGTAATTCCAGTTTCAGCAGGATGTCACATAGTAGCTGGTAGCGGTGTTACTCGGGTCGGGTCAAACCGGGTCGAGCCTAAAAATAACATACCCGAACCCGACCCTATTGAACTCGGGTTAGTTGGGTTCGGGTCCACTCGGGTCGGTGCTATTCGGGTTTGGGCCAACCTGAATATGAGTAAAATGGTCATAAAATTGCCTATTTGTTCTAATTTAGATACATAATTTATAAAAAAAGCATATTCAAAAAAAAAACCCCCCCCAAGTTAGCCAAAAAAATCTAACCCGATACCCAACCCTATTTAGCATCCGGGTTGACCCAAACAACCCAAATAAGATTATTGAACAAAATAAGTATCAGAATACCATAACTTCTAAACAACACACGGTAAACAATAAAAAGGCCATAATCAACCCAAAAAAAAAAATACATACCAGTTCCTATCATGGGCCCACCTGAATAAGCAGGTGTGGCAGAGAGTTGCAAAGGACGGGACGATAAGGGTTCCCTCCAAGCAGACGGCTGTTGTAGTTTAATGATAAGCGGAACCATCATAAGGAGGCATAGATGTTCCATTAAACGGAGATGCAGCATAAGGTGTTACACCCATATACATCGAAGAGGGTGCACTGGAACCAGCGTAAGGAGAAGACGAGGAGTAGCCTTGTGGGGTCGGCATTTGCCTTGGAGCAGATTTCTGTAGAAACAAGAGTGGGAGACTGATCTTGTAAACGCCTAATTTCTTAAAGCCAAAAAGCGATAGCTACTGTGATATGTGTGCAACTTACTGAGTTATGATCAGCTGGTCTTGGCTGTGTACAGTTGTGCATATTGCAAGTTGTCCGAAAGGAAAAGTTGACATTCCCACAGCTAGGACAGGTCCAGTCGTCTTCTCTACGACCACCTAAATCATAATCACCACAAATTAATACCACATAATACATTTCCATACTTTGTTGTGACGTCAGAGAAAAGATAAAAAATAAGACTAAGGAGTAAGTGTCATCTGATACAAAATAAAATTATGGTCCCTGTTTAAACTATGCACAACTATTTAAAGGCTTTAGAAAAAACGTAAAGCTTTTGGGTGTGTTTTGGAGCTCAAACAAATAGAAACTAAACTGGGGCTAAATAAGGGGATGTTTGTTTAAGCTTATTTATAGGCGTATGAGCTTATGAGCTTATATGACAATGCTTATATCTCATACGCCCATATTTTCCAGCTTATTTTCAGACTTGTGAGCTTATTATGACTTAAAGATGGAAGATAAGCTTATAAGGTAGAAAAAAGACGGATAAAAATGAGCTTATGAGATATAAGCCAAAAAAAAGATTAAACAACGACCCCTAAGTTCAAAGTTTCACCTGAGTAACCTCCAATTAATATAATTGGCAAAACCCAACCATTTTGCTAACTTTGTGTTATGCCTTATGCGCCTGCCAAACACGGCCTAAGCATCTATTAGCCCACATTGTATTATGCGCCTGCCATGGTAAAGTTTTTTGTGACTGCAAATCACATGAAAACTAATGTACCACTGTTGCTAAATTTGCAGTTGCATTGGTTTGTATAGACATGTTAACGGTTACTCTGAGAACAGCACACAAAATGCCCTTTTGCTCCGGAATACATAAGGGCAATTTAAAAAACAATATCTGTTGATTGAAACAGTAAGTGATAAACTAGCCAGTAGATGCGAAAACGTAACAGCAAAACTTCCCATTTCTGCAATTGACAGGCAAAACTAAACCTAAAACTGTTTTATCCAATGACGAAAAATGTTTTCGGAGTTGATTATCATACTAACGACTAAAACTTATTATTTCTTTCTCTAACGGACATTTCATCAAACACGTTTCGTGCACAACCTAAACCCGAGCTTCAAACCATAGCCGCACGTAACACACCTAATTCACCTCTATCGCACTATAGTATCACAAATATCTATAACTAACACCTAATTGAAGCAAACACAAAAATCAACGAATTGAGTTGAAAAGTATACCTGAGAGCAAAATCACAAAATCAGCAACTTTAGCTCACAGAACCGAATCTATTTGAATCGTTAGGGTATGTCTTTATGGACAGATGTATGTAACACTAATATGAGTAAAGATTAATAAATTATCACAACCAATTAGAAAAGAAAGACAACGTACCATCATTTAGCAAAAATAAACGGCTGTTCAAAATCAAAGAAAGAAATTACGAACCAGGCCCCCAAATTATGTAACAAGTTGTGAAAACTATCCTAAACTTTTTGTTATTTACGATTTTTTTAAATAACAAATTTTGTTTACCAAATATCTAACAAATATCTGTTATTTCACACATTTTTACTCGAAAACGCAAAACTAAGGTACCGCGATTATATCCTTAGCTCAAACAGGACACGGAACACACACAAATACACTTTATAAATTTCAGCACACCCTTTAATTATTTTAAGCCTTAGCTTAGTACCTACTTATTAAATTAAACTAAATGCCTTACTAGTATTGACTTTGACCTTAATGACCATTAAATAAAACACTATAACTTTTGGATAAGCAAACTTAGCGTACAAGCATTTTGCTCCCCTTTGCTTCCTCCTCTTCTTTCGGCTGCAACCACACTCTCTATTAGGGCTGCTCATTGGGTGAAAACCGGACCGAGACCGAATCGGCAAAAACTCTAGACTGAGACCGAATGTGGTCGGTCCGGTCCGGTCCGGTCCCGTCCAACAAGGCTAAACTCTTTGTTATTTATTTTGTTTATAAAAAATATAGTAATACTCATAATAATAACAAACTTTATGTACCAAATATCTAACGAATATCTAGTTATTTTGTTAATAAAAAATATACTATAGAAAATGCATCTCGATTACGAATAAAACGACCCCTAACATTGATATACTTTTGACGTACGTATGATTTTATAAAAGAATGTTGAAGTTTAACATATATATAACTGGAGATGTACGACGATGTCAATGATATGGAAATCCACCTTATCATATGTTAATGTCAAGTCATCACAATTGAAGCCACCTAACCAATATTTGTACATCCATAAACCCGGATTTATTATTTTCAAAAAATGCATGGTTCTTGATTCGAACATGGGGTGTGAATAAAGGGCATACATATTTTTACCACTGCACCAACACAATGTTTTGTATTTATTTTTCAAATCAAAATCTATAAACGCATGATCAGTGTTAAAAAATGATATAAACTTGAGCTTTCGCCTTATAATATAGGGCAAATGAATAAAAAATGCATCAAACTTGATTATTTAGTTAACTATTTTTTCTTATTGTATGTACCGAACTTTCAAATTTCGATCATTATGTGTATTTTGTGACTATTCTCACATAAATGACCATTTTACCCTTCAAAATTTGAAAAAATTAAGGGTAAAATGGTCACAAAATACACACAATAATCGAATTTTGAAAGTTCAGTACCCACAATAAGAAAAAAAATAGTTGGCTACACACAATCATAAAAAGTGTTAAGTTCGATGCATTTTTTTGTCATTTGCCCAATAATATAAGCTAAAGCCCCAACCCCAGCCCTCCCGCCTCATTCCGCCAAAGACACCCTATGTAAAAAATATGAAAAAATAAAATTACATAAAAGTGGCCGTTGTTTTATAAAATTCAAGGGTCAAAAAGCAATCTCCTTTTTATCCACACAACAATCATATTGCAAAAAAGTTAAATTAGGTGTAATTGTTTTCTAAGAGTTTCAATTATTTACCAATATCAAATTAGATGAAGAAGAATGATATGAAGTTGTTGGCTGTTGTTTTTACATTTCAGTAGAATCAAATACCCTTGATTCTAATAAGGCAAATAAAATTTTATAAATAATTATTGTTTTAAAATTTATATAATTGATATGGGTTTTATTTTTGTTAGTTTAGTTGATGAATTAAGGTGTTCATTAGTGGTTTATATATGTATGCACATCAAATGTTTTTTTTATGCCTCAATCAAAAATATTGTTTGGTTACCAAAGGCCTCTTGGCCTAGCGTATAAGGGACTTATTGGGACTGGATGGTACCTTTATGAAAGGTCCATTTACATGTCAGTTGTTGACTGTTGTATATGTAGATCCAAATAATGGAATGTATCCACTGGCATATTGTATTGCAGAAACTGAAAATCTTGAATCTTTGACACGGTTTCTAGAACAGTTGGGTGATGATCTTAATTTGAAGAGCAATTCCAACTTCACTTTCATTAGTGATAGGGAGAAGGTACTTTCTATTTGAATATACTTTAAAGTTTTAACTTTCTCAAATGTATGCTAATTTGTATCTGTTTGGCTTGTATCAGGGTATAATACCCGCAATTTCCAAAGTATTTCCGGCTGCCGAGCAAAGGTTTTGTCTCAAGCACATTCATGAGAACATGAAGCTTAGATGGAGTGGCAAAGCATACAAAGATTTATTATGGAGGTGTGCAACTGCAACCATAGTTCAATGCTTCACTCATGCAATGAATGAATTGAAATCTTTCAACAAGGATGCTTATGACCGGTTGTGCAAGATTCCTCCTCACCACTGGAGCAGAAGTTATTTTTCAGGTATTTGTATTCATCCTTAGTACTATAGTTTATTATTGGATTAGGTTTGTTAGCAAATTAGTAATATAAGAATGCATCTTCATTGAAACAGGAAGGGCTAAATCAGATGTTTTATTGTACAATATGTGTGAGGTTTTCAATGGGAAATTAGTAGATGGGAGAGATATGCCTATCATTAGTGCATTAGAGTATGTTAGGGAGTAATTAATGAGGAGAATAGTGACTGTTAATGGGACAATAGCCAAGTGTGAAGGGCCACTAACCCCCACTGCTACTAAACTGCTTAATGGTTTAAGAGATCAAGCTGCTGAGTATATTGTGTCTTGGAATGGAAATCATTTGTACCAGTGTAGTGGCCCTTTTTTTGACCGGTGTGTGGTAAATGTGCAAACTAGATCATGTACTTGTAGGTATTGGGAACTCACATGTATCCCTTGCAGACATGCTATTGCTGCTAACTGCTAACTGGAACATGGCACAAAACAACTTGAATCCTGGATTGGTTGAGGAGTGGTTGCATCCTTGTTACAGATTAGACACATGCATGGAAGTTTACTCCCACACAGTTAATCCAATTAATGGGCCTACCATGTGGCCAAAGTGTGACATTCAGACAACAATACATCCCCCTACTTATCATCCACAACCAGGAATGCCAAATAAGAAAAGGAAGAGGCCTTCTAGTGAAATGCTTGACATGGTAAAGGATGGAAACTTGTCAAAGAGTTTCAATAGTGTTACTTGTAAGTTATGCAACCAGAAAGGACACAATCAAAGAACCTGCAAAGGACAATCTACTGCCCCAAGAACCAAAACGAAGGTGAAAAAGACTCATGTTGCTGGATCAAGCCAACCTACTCAACACTCTCAAAAGACTGCTATTGGATCAACCCAACCTACTCAACAAGCTCAAAAGACTGCTGTTGTATCAACCCAACCTACGCAAGAATATCAGAAAACTCATGTTGGTGGATCAAGCCAAGCTACTGGACCAAGCCAACCATCTAATGCAGGAGGTGCTGCAAAAAAGTCTGCTACTGGTGTTGCAAAAAAGATTGATGCAGGAGGTGGTATGGTTAAAAGGATGGCTAAAAAGAATGTTTCATGTATGCTTCATGTGTTAAGACAATATCCCATTTAGTACTTTATGTTTCTTTTGTTGTTGAATCTGATGAAAACACTTAACTTTTGTGTATTATGTAGACTTTGGTCATTTTGACCTTGTTATGCTTTCTAGTTAGACTATTGAATATTTGAATGGGTTAAGTTTGACTAATGGAGATGTATTATGTCTATTTTTTGCTTTAAGTAATGGTTGTCTTATGTGTATTTTTTTGCTAACTGATGGCACAAAACAACAAGTGAATGGGCTGGGAACTTTGGTCAAGTGAATGGGTTAAAGTTTGGACAAATGATTGTTCTTCCAATGGTGCTGTCTTATGTGTATTATGTAAAAGTTTCACTTATGGGTCATTTTCACAACAACTGAATGGGTTCAACAAAAGTTTGACTTTTGCTTTACATTACATAATATGACCACAATGTTTGAGTTTTGAATGGGTAAATAATAGCACAAAACCAATTGATAAACAACTTGCACATATCCATACCAAACTAATATTTCCATTACATAATTAAGGTTTTACAACCTACAAAATTTGACCACAAAAGTCATACTTCCATAGTTCCATTACAAAATACCTGGATACACTATTGAAAACCTATGTCTACATTTTCAACCAAGAAAACACAACAATGCATATCTATGTTATAACCAACATCTTCTTCATCCTTTTTCTAGCTATTTCAGCTTCCAACAATTGTGCTTCAAGCATGTTTCTTCCCCTCAATAATCCAGGTATGATGGGCACAACACGATTGCATATTGGAGGATCTATCCATCCATTGAATGGACAACTTGAATCCTAAAAATAATAATAACATTAGGGCTGAAAAATGTCTTCAAAATATTAGCTTTGATAACTTACTTTTTTAGGACACCCATGAAACCTTCTACCAGGGTTTTGATCCGACCATGAAGTTGTTGGAATTCTTCTTCTACCACATGAACAAAGAGGCATGGTGTTCTTGATTTTTGAGAGTATAAGTAAAAAGGAGATAAAAGAGTAATGGGTGAGGGTGAGGGTGGGTGAATATAAAGAGGGATTAAATAAAAATGGTAGGTATAAAAATTAATTAAAAAGAGAAAAGAGAAGGGCAATACACCACATTGATCACCAGCAAAAACTAAAACAAACACACTTTATCATTCTTACGAGCTTCAAACATATGAATGGCAGTAAATGTTAAGCCTTGGCAATGGTGATATCACTGAGCCCATTCCAGTAATTTGTTGCTCTTTCAAAGGGAAGAAAATATTTATGTTGGTAAGAAACTATCTGTCAAATACAGAGGTCGCAATTTCAAAGATTTTACTTATAAATGGATCAATTTACGTTATGTTATATTTAATTGGTTCAACGGGCTGAAAACATTCATTAATCATTATTTTTAAACAATTTTAAGAAAAAGGACCAACCACTTTTGCAGGTCAACCTGATCCAATCCAGCCAAAAATTTCCAGTTACCTGACTAGCTGCCCGTTATGGAACACATCTAGTTTAGATCATGTGTTACCTGTAAGGCTCCCAAGCCTGCATTTCCAAGGGTCCACATCTACGGTGTGACTGATACAATGCTTTATCTGCAATACAAAGAAATGGGAATACCAACAGGTTAGGACTGAAGTATCATATATGTGGTACAAAATGTTAACGAGTCTATGTCAAAAAACAACTATTTACAGTAGCAAAATTGGGGATCTTGCAACAAAAGTCAAACATATCAATAATGTTTTAAACACATAATTTTCCTGTGGAGCTGAAGTAATAACTTATGGAATGGGCTCAGTGCTATCACTAATGCCAAGGCTTATCATTTACACAAGAAAGAAATACAAGATAAAAATAATCCTATTTTAGCCATGGCTGAAGTAATAGCTTTTGGAATGGGCTCAGTTATATCACCAATGCCAAGGCTTATCATTTGTTCATCAGGGTATTTTAGCTTACGTGCAGCCATTCTTCTACAAATCTGTAATTCCACCAACACATATCATGTATCTAAGTTTCTATATCCATGTCTTTATTTAGAAGAAACATGTGATAGTGATACCGATGCAAACCTGAATCTATAGTTACAAAAAAACATGTATAAGCTGAACCAAATAAGATCATAAGCCCAAAATAAGCTTAAAACACGACCCCGTAAGTTGAACGTTTCACCTAAGTAACCTCCAATTACACTAAAAGTTAAACTAAATCATGTCAACCTCTAAAACCTCTATCTAATCTACCATTTTCATATAATCAAATCATACAAAAAGAGGAAGTTTGACGGCAGGGCTCTATTTTGTGGCCGAATTAAAACCCGGTTATCTCATTTCATAACCGGGCTTTATGCCTTTGTTTTTTTACGGACACCTTTATAGAGACCTTTTTTCCTATTAACAGGGCTATTAAGGGGGCTTTGTTTCAGATTTTGTAGTAGTGTGAGAAAAGAGTGTTTATGAGTCAAAGAATTCCAGTACCAACTACCAAGGCACATAGCCATCTGACCAATCTTCAAACCCAAACACTCCTTTAAAGATAACTGCTATTCAATAACCAGATATTCTAGCAAACAATTTCATGACATGTCCAGTCTGCAAGCCTTTTATCCATAACCATCCAAATTAATGATCATTTCATTTCCAAATCTGTCAAAGAAAATTGCAGATAGAACGTATTAGAAAGTGTTTGTATCTTTGTATACACAACAAAACTAAATCGTATTAAAAAGTTCCATGTTAATTCCATACTTTTGACTACTACTACAGTGACCTTCAAACAAAAAACCTAATAAACCCATTCTTAAAGTGTTTCGCTAAGCTATTTTGAATACAAAAAAAACTTGGCAATCTTGACCCAACCCGAACCAGTTGACCCACGACCCGTTTGACCGGTGTTTCCATTTGACCCGTTTCAACCCATGACCTATTTGACCTATAACTAAACCATCACGGTAACAACTAAATCAACGTTTTGCCTATTAAACTAAACATGTTAAAAGAGGTCACAAATTCTGAAGCAGATGTAGTTCATCTAGTCTGCGTATAATTTTAAATTACTTTTAGTTTTATTTAAGTGAACAGCTACAGCTGATTCTGTAGACCTTTGAATTTGGTTGTATTTTCTGGTGTGTTTTAAACAGAAAATACAGAAACAAGATATGCTATATATTCAGAAGTATAGAAACGATATATGAATTGTATTGATGTGTTGATAACTGTTTACAGAACTTGACATATATATACTGATTGAATCGGTGTCTTTGACATAGTTAAGAGACATACCGATTCATGTAATCGACACAACTAATCCAAACGTTACAACCCTATTCTAAACGGTTTATACAGTTATCCTAATGACCCAGCCCAATATAATGGGTCGGATTCTACAGAACACATAACATAAATACACTAAACTACCTTATTCTTTTCTTCTATAACATTAAGGCCCAACATTCACCCCCTAATGTTATAGACGCAAATCGAGTCTTCATAACTTGTCTTTACAGCAATGTTGGTTCATCATCTACATCCCAGATCAGGTTTGCCTCATCCTTTTTCTCTGATTTTGGACATTCGTTCCTGTAATGCCCAAGTTCATGACACTTATGACACCGTATGTGACTTTTGTCCCGTTGCACTCCATTATCGCCTTGACCTTTCCTGGACCCCTGACCTCTTCCCTGGCCTCGTCCAAAGTCTCCATGATTTGATTTTCCACAGCCACAATGCTCACATCTCTGGTGTTTATCCTTCTCTTTTTTGCCTGCTTCCGTGAATAGAAGTCTACTAGACATATCTTCCTCCTTAGTTTGCTTCTTGGTGCGTTCCTCAAAAGCCTTCAATCTCCCAACGGCTTCTTGAAATGGCATCGTATTAAGGTCGGCAAATTGTTCGATTGCAGCAACAATTTGAATAAACTTTTCTGGTACTGAGCCCAAAAGTTTACGAACCAATCTTTTATCGTCCAAGGTATGTCCGAGACTGCTTGCTTGTGATGCAATCTCACTGATCTTTCCCGCATAGACATCGAGTGAATCATTAGCATCCATCTTTAAAGATTCAAATCCTGACTCAAGTGTCTGTAACCGCGCTTCTTTAACCCTATCAACTCCTATGTGTCGAACCTTCAACGCATCCCAGATATCCTTTGCCGCAGTAAGATTAGCAATTTGCAATATCATGTTTTCTGGAAGTGCTTGGTATAACATTGCAACTGCTGTGTTGTTCTTCTTTTGATCCACTTCAGTTCCCGCTGTAGGTTCCACTGCTTCCCAAATTCCATGGACGTTAAAAATTGCCCTAATCCTTAATGCCCAAATAGTATAATTTGTAGAGTTGAGGATTGGGCACTGGAAGTTTAATGATAATCCTCCTTCCTTTGCTACATTTTCATTCTTCTTTGAAGAATCCCCGGTCATGTTTCTTTTCTTCTTTCTACCAATCTTTAATTAAAATTTTCCTTCTTTCACAAATACTAATCTGATTATGCTCTTATTTATGCCTCCAAATCCCTCCTTGCCGCTGTTGATCCTGATCAATTCCGCTTCGCTGTTGATAATCAATCCCGCCTTTTGGCTAATGATAATCAAGCCCGCCTTCCTGCTAATGATCTCAATCCCCCGACCAAACTTCTTTTTCCTCTGTTAAAGATGATGCCTTTCTAATAGAATTTTCTACTTCCCTGAATCGAAAAACCGCTCTGATGCCACTGTAGACCTTTGAATTTGGTTGAATTTTCTGGTGTGTTTTAAACAGAAAATACAGAAACAAGATATGCTATATATTCAGAAGTATAGAAACGATATATGAATTGTATTGATGTGTTGATAACTGTTTACAGAACTTGACATATATATACTGATTGAATCGGTGTCTTTGACATAGTTAAGAGACATACCGATTCATGTAATCGACACAACTAATCCAAACGTTACAACCCTATTCTAAACGGTTTATACAGTTATCCTAATGACCCAGCAGATTCAACAATATAATGGGTCGGATTCTACAGAACACATAACATAAATACACTAAACTACCTTATTCTTTTCTTCTATATCATTAAGGCCCAACAGATTCAACATTCTATTTATTTAGATTAATTACTATGTGTAATGTGGACCACAAAAAAATACATATTAATAACATAACTAGATCACATCCTGATGTAGTTCAGCACTCGGCATATTTAAACTAACAACGTGACAGCACATACGGTTTAATGCAAGCAGCGCCTGCTTCACATTACCATATCTTTAAGATTCAACTTATTCAGCAAGGTATCAAGCATATCTAAGTTAGGACAATAGTTCCAGTTTGAAAGCAATTAAGAGTTTGGCTGATAAGAGAGGAGGAGTCACAATATGCATATATTATAGCAGCAATAGCACATTTAATATGTATTACTATTTGGGTTATATATTTCATACTTGAAGTTTCTTTGCCAGAAGCTCTACCGTACCACCTCATTTACATGACTCATCCTCTGAGTAACTTCTGCCTATAAAAAGAAATAGCATATAATGTGATTAACGAGTAGGAATCGAAAACCCGATTGTCATGCACCTGAGCGTTCAGGTCCTATTAGTTGGTTCATAGCAAAAGTTATGACAAAGTAATTCGGGCTGCATAAATGATATAATATTATCTTCATTGACAATCATAAACAATTAAATAGTATTTACTTGTTGGTACACATTGCCATGATGCAAAAAAATTACAAGCCTTACTTCGGATACAAATAAGATACAACATATAGACAGTCGCTCTGCACAAATAGACCAAGCAAGAAGTAGAGTTGACTACTTGACTTTGTCCATTTCATCCTTATAAGGGGATAGGTAAGCATAACCAACTGTAAATGTGCCTACGCACACAAGATAGTTTCATGCTATCAGAAGTTACGCAACCCAACCATTTTGCTAACGTTAAGCATCTATTAGCCCACATTGTGTTTTGTGCCTGCCATGGTAAAGTTTTTTGTGATTGCAAATCACATGAAAACTAATGTAACACTGTTGCTAAATTTGCATCTGCATTGGTAGATATGTACAAACATGTTAACGGTTACTCAAAGAACAGCACACAAAATGCACTTTTGCTCCGGAATACATAAGGGCTATTTAAAAAACAAGATCTGTCGATTCAAACAGTAAGTGATAAACTAGCCAGTAAGTGCGAAAACGTAACAGCAAAACTTCCCATTTCTGCAATTGACAGGCAAAACTAGACCTAAAACTGTTTTATCCGATGACTGAAAATGTTTTCGGAGTTGATTATCATACTAATGACTAAAACTTATTATTTCATTCTAAATGACACGCCAAACAATTTTTGCATGTCAAAATTTACCGATAAATATTACGCAAGTATCATTCTCTAACGGACATTTCATCAAACACGTTACGTGCACAACCTAAACCCGAGCTTCAAACCATAGGCGCACGTAACACATGCACCTAATTCACCTCTATCGCACTATAATATCACAAATGTCCATAACTAACAGCTAATTGAAGCAAACACAAAAATCAATGAATTCAGTTGAAAAGTTACCTGAGAGCATCACAAAATCAGCAACTTTAGCTCATGATTAACCGAATCTATTTGAATCGTTAGGGTTTGTGTTTATGGATCGAATTTAATGAACCGAATCTAGTTGAGCTTATGAGATATAAGCCGAACCAAATAAGATCATCTGAGTAATCTCCAATTAGTCCATACTTCTAATCACCATCCCGATGTATGTAACACTAATATTAGTCAAACATAATTTTGCAAGTAAATCCGTAAAAGAATTAATTGAATGAGAACTTACCATCGGTTTTGGTGAATGGTGATGGTGCGATTCTCAAAGGGTGGGAGGATTAATTAGAGTCCAGTGTTTTTGTTTGTTTTTCTTATTTTTTATTTATGAAGATAGCTGCTAAAAAAAGTTGATCAACTATCTCTATCTCTACTATTATATAAAGCATTTGAGACCTCCTATAAAAGGAAGTCTTAAAAAGATTAAGCCTACACATTTGCCACTTATGGAATCATTTTGTTGGTTTCTAAGCATTACAAGTTCTAAAGTACAATTAAGATATCACATGGTATAAAACAATAGTGCATAAATCATTTTTTTTCTTCATTAAAACATTCACTAAATGAATTTTATGAATCATTAATGATATTATTAAAATACCCCGTCAATCAAAAGTACAATTAATATAACATATGTTACAAAACAATAATGCATAAATCATCTTATATGTTTTTTTCCAAACACCAACTAAATGAAATTTACAAATCACTAATGATATTATTAATATACCCTCTCACTCAAAAGTACAATTAATATATCACATGGTATAAAACAATAATGCATAAATCATTTTATCTTTTTTTAAAACACCCACTAAATAAAATTTACAAATCATTATGCATATCGTACAAACCAATCTTTTATGTAGTCAAACTTTTTGACACCACTTTTTTCGACCACACAATGGACCACCATTTACGACCACAACTTAGCAACATAGACACCACCAAATGGTGCCGAAACCGCTACTTTAAGACACCCTTTATGTTTAAACGTTAAATAATATTGCACGTCCAAAACAACTAGCAATAGTGGTGATCACCGTTTTCATATCGTCGTTGTATCGTGATGCATGGGTTCACTGTCATTTTTTATGAAATAGTGTGCGATAAAGTTTTTCCCTAAAGTTATCGTCATGCGTAAAGTTAGCATTATGAAAAACATATAATCGCTCACCAAATTTTTTGATTGCATGGTGTATGTCACCGCAACTCGTGGGTACCCCGCTATAAAAGTTTTTATAATGTTACTAAATTCATAAGCAAGAATACGAGCTAACTTTCAATTAAAAACCTCTGTTGGACATTTTTTCTTCATTCTATAAAATCAATTCATCGAAAAGACCTTACCGCCGCCGACAAAAATAATCAAACGGGTACCCGCCGCTACAACTCGCGGGTACCCGGCTAGTTACATTTAGGAGGTGTTTACTTTTCTCTTATTCTCTCTTAATTGTGATAGATGTAAGCCTAAAACACATATATATTTTTTCTTTGTTAAAAGACTCACAAATGTCTCTCTCTTCCAATTAAGAGGCTATATAAGAGTATAAGACACTTCAAGCTAAACTACTTAATTTAGTAAACAACCTCTTACACCATTAGTATTACTAAGGGCCTATTTGGTTTGTAGATGGATTTAGAATTAGAGTTTGGTTTTGGATTATAATTTCAATTTGGATTTGGATTAAAAAAAGCCGTTTGTTTTATATGTTGGGATACATATCAGGACAAAGGTTTATTATTATTTTAATATTAAAATATACTACATTCGTCTCAGAATGATTGTCTAGTTTTATTTTTGAGAGTCACACTAGATGAACTTTGACCTTATCTATTTGGTTTTAAGTTTCTTTTTCATTTGTATAATTTTTCATCAAGTATTATATAACAAAAAAACTATTAAAGGTCAAAGTTGAACCAATTTGACACTGAAAAGTTAAATTGGACACTTATTTTGGGACGGATGCAGTATGAGATAGGATAAGGACCCAATACCCGTACATACTTTTTTGTTAATAAAAGAGGAGAGAGAGAATTGCTAGCATTGTGCGAGGTTAGGGTGTAGGGTGCATTCTCAGGAAACTCAAAGGAAAGGCTTTTGCTTAGCGAGAAATCCAATTCGATGTATACGACAAAGATGAAAAACTCGCCCTAATTAAAGGGAGTGGAGTATCGCATAAAAAACATTCATAACCAATGAAAGAGAAATTATAGTTTACTTCTTTTGCGCATATGGTGCCAAAAAAACATGCATAACCAATGAAAGATAAATTATATTTTATATCTTTTAGTGTATATGGTGTGTTGGTGTGTGTGTTTTAAAATACATGAAAAAGAAATTTAAGCCCCATAAGCCTCTAGCCAAACACAGCCAAGTTATAAGCCGAACCAAATAAGATCATAATCCCACATAAGCTTGAACAACGACCCCTAAGTTCAAAGTTTAACCTGAGTAACCTCCAATTAATATAATTGGCAAGCCCCAATTAATATATCGATAAATTATGACAACCAATTAGAAAAGAAAGAGAACGTACCATGATTTATCAAAAATAAATGATACTAACGCATAGTAGCAAAAATAAACGGTTGTTCAAAATTAACGGCAATTGGTCAAAGGCCGTTTAATTTGACGAAAAAAGAAAAAAATTACGAAACAGGCCCCCAAAGTATGTAACAAGTTGTGAAAACTACCCTAAACTTTTTGTTATTTATGATCTTGTTATATAAAAAACTTTGTTTACCAAATATCTAACAAATATCTTGTTATTTCACACATTTTTACTCGAAAACGCAAAACTAAGGTACCGGGATTACATCCTTAGCTCAAACGGGACACGGAACACACACAATTACACTTAATAAATTTCAGCACACCCTTCAATTATTTTAAGCCTTAGGTGAGTACCTACTTATTAAATAAACTAAATGCCTTACTAGTATTGACTTTGACCTTAATGACCATTAAATAAAACACTATAACTTTTGGATAAGCTTTGCTTCCTCCTCTTCTTTCGGCTCAAACCAAACCAACGACACTCTCTATATCATTATTATTTTTTCATCTAACCTATCTAGCCTATTAGTTTATTAGTTTTACCATAACTTACTTTTGCTATGTGTTGACCACAAGAGAAAAATCATTCCTTTGTTTCTTTATAACTGAACGAGCACACACACTTACATGCACATTCATTTTACAACTTTTCTCACTAATACATAGCATAAACAAGGGGGTTAGGACAAAGCTAGGAAGTATTCTTGTGTAAATCTGGAAAGCTTGGGTCATAGTTTGATTCTTGGGTCTTGAAAGTCTTGGTTCTTGATTTTCTTTTTGCCGAAATCTACACACAACCTTTTGTAAGACTCCCTTTTTTTTAATCTTTAAGTCTCATGTTCTTGAATTTATATGATACTAAACAAGATAATATTTGGTCATCTTTTATATAATAAAGGAAAACCTCTAGTGGCCTAGTGGGGACTTTTGTATTTCGAAAAAAAAAAAAATGCTTCCTAATAAAGTAATAATGTACTTGATATTTAACACCTAATAGTTTTAACCTTATTGTAAATTTAGAAGAAAAAAAACATGCACCTTTACTCCAGATACCAAAAGATCGTATTCCCCTGTGTATCCCTACAATAACCATCAACCACACGCCACAACTATTCACCTTTACTAGCCAGTAGCCACCAACAGCAACATATTCATATCTAACCCTGCGATTCAATAATACGATCTAATCCAACATCATTGAATATCCTATCAAGTTAGGCATGGTTAAGTTCAAACTGGGTTTTGTTGAGTGTTCAAATTTGTTGGTTTGTTTGTTAGCTAAAAGTTATTTAATCTTTTGTGCTATTGTATGAATGCAAGTAATTTAATCATATTAATCAAGGTGATTGTTTATTTTGGGATTACCAGGTTACTTGGTGAAGAATTCAAACAAGATAGATGAGTTTTGGTGTACTTATGATCATAGAAATTAATCAAGGGGATTAGTTTTTTGTAGGAGTACTAGGTTATTAGATAAATTATTGTCATCATTCTATTATATATATTTTTCCTTTTTACTGTGCTTTGGTGTGCTTATGATCGTAGAAGGAAACGTTGAGCTTTTAGTTATACAAGAATTCATGAGGAAACCTTTTTGTATTATGAACACTTTCAAGACACAAGTCAACATACTCAAGCTGCAACTTACTCAAGGTTAGAGCCGTATATGAGGGTGTGCGAAGTGTGCTGTCGCACAGGGCCTCAAAAATTTTATATGATATGTATATCTAAAGTCACAAGAAAACAAATTTTATGCACAACTATTTAAAGGCTTTAGAAAAAATGTAAAGCTTTAGGGTGTAATTTGGAGCTCAAACAAATGGAAACTAAACTGGGGCTAAATAAGGGGATGTTTGTTTAAGCTTATTTTTTGGCTTATGAGCTTATTCGACAATGCTTATATCTCATATGCCCATATTTTCCAGCTTATCTTCAAATTTGTGAGCTTATTATGACTTAAAAATGGATGCTAAGCTCATAAACTAAAGCCAGATAAAGAAGAGCTTATGGAATATAAGCCGAACCAAATAAGACTTGTGGGCCATATTTTCCAGGTTATCTTCAGACTTGTGAGCTTATTATGACTTAAAGATGGAAGATAAGCTCATAAGCTAGAAAAAAGCCGGATAAAGATGAGCTTGTGAGATATAAGCTGAACCAGATAAAATCATAAGCCCAAAATAAGATTAACAAAATCCCCCTAAGTTCAAAGTTTTCACCTGAGTAACCTCCAATTAATATAATTGAAAAACCTGTTATTATTATTATTGTTATTGTTATTATTATTATTATTATTATTATTAATACATAAATCTAAATCTTCATCAATCACAAATCCACTAACTATATTATATTCTTCAACTGACCCTTCTTCATCTTCTTCATTTGATATCACCAACAACAATCCCTCTCTTACCATCACTCACTATCACACACCGATTTTAATCAAAGTCACCAAAATTTAAGACTTCTTTCTTAAAGAAGAAAAAAACTCATGAACAACTTTCATCGTACTAAAACTCTTCAAAATAAATTCAATCTCATATTAATGTAAACTCTAATTTTCATGTTTTCTTCATCCCTGCTTATATTTACAATCCAAACACGCACCAACAATAAATCTTAAACCCCATATGTTTTCTTCATCCCTCTCTATTTTCTTCATCTCGTTAAAGTTTTTTATTAAATTGCCTTCTTACATATCATTTTCCATTTCAACATCTAAAAACACAAATAAACACACACAGACCTCTTTATCCCTCATTAAAGTTCCGGCCAACCCACCGACAACCACCACATCATCTCAACTGAGCCGTCGACTTCACCTCGGGCAACCATTTTTTTCCTTTTATGGGCATATATGGTGTTTATGTGCTTTATTAATATGGATTGTGTTTAGTTTAAGCTTAGCTTTGGCCCATGGATGTTTTTTGGGCCCATGATTCATTTGCTTCTCTCTCTATTATATATATCAACACTATAACGCGATCATCATTAACTAACAGTTTTATGCGTTTCCAATTTTATGCTAGAAATATGAATTTGGTAGCTATAAATGCATTCTTGTCCATTTCAGAAGGAAGAACATAAAGCTTGACAATTGACCATTGATAAAAAAGAAAATGTACTACGTACATGTAGAAAAGCCATCGTTGACAAACGAACGAGCAACCAGAATGACATATTTCATCTTTTAGGACCACAGTTTCATCCAATAAACATTCACCTGTTTGTCAAAAATACATTATTAACGTTATTTTATTGGAGCCAAGGTCAATAACAACCGACAAAGTATGGCTACATATATCCCACTTGTGAATAATTAAGATTTAAATATTCAATCACATCATCTCAAGTAAATAGAATAATGCTTTATTCGGATTTGGATATTCAATCATATAGGCCACCCATTTTTTAAAGTAAACACTAAATTATATATTTATCACCAATTTCAGTCAAATATAATCCGGAGAATTATCAAACGGTAAGAATGAACCTAATATTAACATATTAAAATAATACAAATAAAAAACAAGTCACTCCAAAGTATTTCTTTGAACCCGTTTAAGAGGAAAGTATGTTGGCTTAGCTCAAAACCTGACAAGAAACCACTTCCTTTTCCCGGGTTCCTGGAATCATTCGGCAACAAGAAAACATTACTCCCGAAACTATTTCTCACACAAAGTTAGCTTTTCAAAGTAGAAAAATGGTAACATTCGTGTTTTCCCGAAAAAGGGAAGTATAAAATCGATAAAACACTGTGTGCTTATGAAATTGTGGAGGTTGACGAGTCCAGTGAAGAAACACGCATTACCGTCAGACCACATGTCAAAGTTTCGGGGTTTAAAACAGTGTTTCCCTGACATCTCGACAGCAAAGAAAAAAAAGTTATCCCGGAAAAAGACTTTCTTGAAATATCGCATCAATTACCTTCATACCAGCTCACAGGTCAAGAATCTGCAAACTCTCCAAAGGGTTGTCTTGACCTGGACCCTACAGCTATTCCTCCCAAGTTTCTTCATGTTTTAGCAAATGTTAAGGAAGACGATACAATGGATAGCTACAATGGTCCAAGTGCTGATGATGTTTGTTCCATTTAGGTACAAAATTCCTGAACTTGTAAAGTACTCTAGAAATCCAATACTATAATACTTTTGTTGCATGTACATATTAAACGGGTAAATTGATGAGATTTCCTTGTGGTTAGATTTCTCATGAAGTGAGTTTAATTTTTTCTAATGTTTATACGATCGATGATAAGATATGAATATTGATTTTTTTTCTTTTGTTCTTATTTTCATTTGAACCGTGGATGTTACGATTCAAAATTGTTATAGTTGAGAAATTTTATTTTTGAGCTATGTATTCTTGAATGTGAGTAAATGGAAACCATGATTAGACGTTGAAGAAAAATGAAGAGTAATATGCAAAAGTGATTTATTTTAAAAAAGTCAAAATATGGAAAAAGTCATAAGGGTGAGGTGGAAAAAGATAATTCATTTTAAAATAAAATAAAAATGACATGCCATGTATTTTACCTTATGAATAGGTAACCCATCAAGAAAGAGGGCGGAACTGGTAACTTTGGAACAAATTCAAAAGTTATACCGATGGTAATGAGATATTCCTAAGTCTGTTACCTAGACGAGGACATTTAGGAAAATTCGTTGTCTATCTATGGACTTAACCCGTAATATTATCTTATAAGCTAGAAAAATATGTGAATATCACACATTCTCAATTTTTAAGTCAAGACCCATAAGATATTGTCAAAAGACCATGACAGACTCAAATGAGTAAGTCATTGGTGTATCTTGAATTGAAAGTCAAATGAGGTTGTTAAACTTTGATGTGGACTGGTATCTGTGAAGTTAATATATTGACCAAATCTGATCAAACATTGATATGTAATTAAGTTAGTGTTTATAATTGTATAGAAAGTCAAATGAGGCTGTTAAACTTTGATTGTGGACTGGTATTTTTAAAGTCAATATCTCCGTGAACAATTAATTTATATAATTAATACATTACTATAAATATATTACTTACATTAATTAAAAGCATACCATCGATGCATACGTGTATGCCCCCAATAGGCTCACGTATTTCTAGCCATATAGTTACCAATAATTTGTAGTCTTGAGTGAGTATACATTGTACAGATCACTTAGCCATCGGTTCTGTTTGAAACTATTATTTAAATACATGTCGATTTACAAAGTGGATGCAAATGTATCGCCAGTGTATTAGTTTGTGCGTCTACAGGTTCTAACGATATACTGTGATGTAGGCATGAAGAGGACATATGGACAGAAGTTGCAAAGTATTTGGATGGGAAATCATTGGTGATGCTGGCACCCCAGCAAATGGTTCCTTAAAAGAAAAAATCATGTTAAGACTTCTAATTTTCTTTAGAAAACTTAATTCGATAATATTATCCTAAAAGCTAAAAAAATAAGAATATCACACATTCTCAATTGTTAAGTCAAGACCCATAAGATATTGTCAAAAGAACATGACAGACTCAAATGACTAGGTCATTGGTTGCTCTTGAATTGTATAGAAAGTCGAATGAGATTGTTAAACTTTGATGTGGACCGGTATTTGTGAAGTTAATATTTTGACCAAATCCGATCAAACATTGATATGTAATTAAGTTAATGTTTATGATTGTATTTACTGTTTGGATTTGTGAGTTGTAACGATAACCAAAAATATGTTACTAACAACTGATTTTGGAATTTAGTGTATGCATCGTTTATACGGTCACCGGGTCTTAAATTAAACATCGGATTGAAAATAGCGTGTTCTATATCATTATCTCATTGTCTAAGAATACATTGATTAGTATTGTTAGTAAAAGTTTTTTTTTTCGACAACAGAGTTGAGGTCGAGCATATAATTTAGCCACTTACGAAAACAATTTGAACATAAATTGGCTCCATAGCAACGCACGATAGCCTAGTTCCTTGTGTCACTTACAATTACGTAAACGAACATTAGAAGTACGCAATGAAGTGCGGCTACGAATGACACTTGTTAGTTACTTGTCTACGATATATGCAATATAAGTGTAGTCTTCCATATCCCTAAGTCTTCTTAAAAGTCATACATGGAAAATAGTTGTTATAAGTCAAATTTTCTTGGTCAAGCTGAGATGGAGTGTGTGGACCGTAGGCTGCATAATTAGTGTTATATAAGTCTTCTTAAAAGTTTTCGCTGATTATACAAACTTCTGTCTTGCTAGTATATTCTGAATAAAAAGCCAATACTTATTCATATGATTTTAATAAAATTTCCAAAAATGAAGTCTTCACCAGCATTAAGTTACTTATCATCTTCTTCTCATATTTCAGTTCTCTTTTATGGTCTCGCAATTATGTGTTTTACTTCCGCCACCATCTCTGCTTCCTATGGCGATAATGACACAGATTATCTTGCGTTGTTGTCATTTAAGTCAAAAATCACCCATGATCCATACAAAGTTCTAACCTCGTGGAACCATTCCTTTCATTTTTGTGACTGGAGTGGTATTTCATGCGGAAAGCGACACAAACGAGTGACTGCTTTACGGTTGGGTTCGCAAGGCTTAGAAGGCTCATTGTCTCCTCATGTAGGAAACCTCAGCTTCCTCCGTAAGCTTTCTCTATGGAACAACAGCTTTCAAGGAACTATTCCTCATGAACTTGGTCGTCTATCTAGGCTACGCCATCTTTATCTTAGTATAAACAAATTCGGTGGATTCATTCCAACAAACTTGTCTGGTTGTTCTAACCTCGAAGACCTTTGGCTCGCTCGAAATAATCTAGTTGGAAGCATACCCAAGGGAATGAGTTTACTCTCGAAACTTACTCGTCTTGCAATTCATGAAAACAAGTTAACAGGTGGAATCCCACCTTTCTTGGGGAATATTACATCAATGGAAGTGTTCTATGCTGCTGCGAACCCGTTAGGTGGGAGCATTCCAGATACACTGGGTCTTTGGAAAAGCTTGAAGGAATTTTATTCTGGTGGCTGCAACTTATATGGAAGCATCCCTCATTCCATTTTCAACCTCTCACTCCTAGTTAATCTTTCCTTAGCTGTTAATCACCTCACTGGTAGCCTTCCTTCAGAAATTGGTAATCAGCTCCCAAATCTTGAGTTCCTTCAGTTATGGGGTAACGAATTGACTGGAGTTCTTCCACCTTCTCTTTCTAATTGTTCTAAATTATGGTATCTTGAAATGTATGCCAACAATTTTAGTGGCAAGTTGACTATCGACTTTTCAAAACTAACAGATATTAAAATAATTAGATTACAGAATAACAACTTCCATGGACCAAGAGAAGCTGATGACATGAGGTTTATTGATTCTTTGAAAAACTGCACCAGATTAGTAGATTTGAGTCTTTTTGATTGCAACTTAATAGGAGTGCTTCCTATGTCAATAGGTAATCTCTCTCATCAACTTAGCTCTCTATATTTAGGAGACAATCAATTATTTGGAAGCCTCCCTTCAAGTATAGGTAGTCTAGTTGGTTTGACCACTTTATTTTTACAAAATAATAGATTCAAAGGAAATATCCCCACTAGCGTTGGTAAACTTCAAAACCTACAAGTTCTTGGTCTAAATAGCAATCAATTTTCAGGGCCTATCCCTAATGCCATCGGGAACCTATCATTATTGAATGAACTTTATTTATATTCCAACAAATTAGAAGGCCATATTCCATCAAGCCTTGGGAATTGTAAACAACTAAATGGGTTAAACCTTAGAAACAATAGACTCAGTGGTAACATACCCAGACAACTTCTTCAACTTCCATAACTAACTAATTTTTTACAGCTTTCATACAACAACCTATCTGTTTCCATTCCAATAGAGATTAAAAACCTCAAGATGTTGAGCGGTCTCGATTTATCTTATAATAATTTATCAGGCCCCATTACTAGTAGCCTTGGTGAGTGTATTAGCCTTACAGAGTTATACCTTAGTGGCAATATATTTGAAGGCATAATACCATCTTCATTAAGTTCCTTGGGAGGATTGGGGATACTTGACGTTTCTCACAATAATTTATCAGGCAAAATTCCACAATTTTTAGAAAAATGGAAATCCTTAGGATATTTGAACCTATCCTTTAATGATTTTGAGGGTGAAGTACCGACTGTAGGAGTGTTTGCCAACGGAAGTGCATTTTCAGTTTTGGGGAACGATAGGCTTTGTGGTGGTTTGGTTACACTTAAGTTACCCAAATGCAAGGAGACAGGTAGTATGAAAAAAAGGTTTCTTTTCTTCATATTAGTCATCGTGATTGCAGTCACGTTGCTCGTCGTATTATGTTGTGTCTATCTTTTTTGTAAGAAGAAACGCAAAAGTCAAGCATCTCAATCATCAGGGAGTGAACGGTTCATGAAAGTTTCATACCATCAACTTCTCAAGGCTACTGATGGCTTCTCTGCAGCAAATTTGATTGGGGAGGGTGGGTTTAGGTCGGTTTACAAAGGAATCCTCGATTCTAATCATAATAAACCTGTTGCAGTCAAAGTTTTGCATCTTCAAAATAAAGGAGCTCACAGAAGTTTTCTAGCAGAATGTGTAGCATGGAAGAATATTCGACACCGTAATCTGTTGAAGATAATAACTTCATGTTCAAGTGCTGATTTCCAAGGAAATGATTTTAAAGCTCTGGTTTATGAGTTTATGCCGAATGGAAGTGTACACGATTGGCTTCATTCAAGTGAAAATACATCGAAACTGAACCTTCTTCAAAGAATAAATATTCTTAGAGATGTTGCCACTGCACTTGATTATCTTCACAATCGCTGCCAAACAACGATTGTTCACGGTGACTTGAAGCCAAGTAACATTCTACTTGATGATGACATGGTGGCTCATGTTGGAGACTTTGGTTTAGCTCGACTACTTGGTACAGACTTAAACCAAAACAGCTCAACCGGGGTTAAAGGAACTATTGGTTATGCACCTCCTGGTAATTCCACTTTTATTCCATGATGCTTATATTTATTTACAGGTTAAAGTTTGTAAATTAATTAATTGTTTTTCATTTGTAGAGTATGGTATCGGGAGCAAGATGACAAGTTGTGGGGACGTCTACAGTTTTGGAATATTATTACTAGAGGTGATGACTGGTAAAAAGCCAACAGACGACATGTTTATTGACGGTCTTAGCCTTCATAAATTTGCTTACATGGCATTACCAGATCAAGTAATCGATGTCATTGATAATGATGCAATTGTGTTGCAAAGTTCCGAAGCGAATGCAAAGAAAGTGGAAGAATGTTTGGCTGCAACTACCAAGATTGGAGTATCATGCTCTGTGGATTCCCCACCCCAACGACTAAAAATTGAAATTGTTGTCAATGAGTTGCAGCATATTCTCGATGTGCTTCAAAATATATAAGGTACTCTGTTCTCCCATTTTGTAAAATCTGATTTTACATGAGTTTGCTAAAAATCATCACTAAAATGGTTTTATTTTTCAACTCTTTTAGGTCTATCATCAAGCTTTTATGGTGAAGTTGTAGGAAACTGGAACAAGGAGCTGTGCATGTCGTAGATAAATAAATGTTAAGTTGTTAAAGATGTTCGTAATTGTGGTTTAATTTTCTTGTTGCATAAGTGTACGAGACATAAGAGTACGTTTACATTCCTGGTGACGTATCATATGTATCAATCATGTTTGTAAGTGTAGTCTCATTTCCATGAATCCAATTTGTGGTACTGAATTCTACTTAAGTTCTACTTGGTGTTCGATTCCTTAACGAACAGCCTAATGTTATTCGTGTTCTTTGACTTTCAATTTCATAAATTTGACTTTTTCTTGAATATCTGAATGAGAAAGCTCGAGGCTTCCCCCTCTTCTGGTTTCGAGCAGTGTATGGTTCAATTTTATAGAAAGTTAACCTCATGTTTGGTATACTGTATTATTATTGCAAGTGTACTGTATTAAAAATGTGTCAATAATGACCAAAGTGGATTTCTGATACATAAATCAGCTCGAATATTTTGATGTAAAGATGGTCCAACACACGTACATTCACATTAGAGACTTGAAACTTAAGAGTTGAGAGTGTTGCCAAAGTTACTACTTAATGAAAGTTTAATTTACAAAAAAGGTGTAGTTATGGATTGTCCTAAAAATATAGATAAAACTGAACTAGATCAATTAAGTTACAAAAAACGAGTCTTGTATCTACTTACTAATGCAATGTGGAAACATGTAACTTACAGTAATATGAAATGGGTTAAACATGAAACTGTACACCCACTCTTGTGAAACAAACCAAAGAACAGCGAAAACTAAAATGGGTCAAATGGGTAGACTCAAAAAATATCTTTAACTGAACCATCTCGATTAATCTTAGTATAATTTATCAGATACCATTACTAGTAGCCTTGTTCAGTGCATTAGCCTTACAATGTTAAACCTACAAGGCAACCACTACAGTTTCTGAGATAATTTCAGCCATGAATGAATTTGTTGTTCTTCTTTTCCGAAATGAACATAGTATTGATTCAAATAAGGAAGATCCATTGACATTACAAATGAGTTGATATTTTGATACATTGAGCTTGCCTACTCTATGACTACTCTTGCAAACAACACAACTAAAAAGACACACGCCAACCTTATTAACTACTTGAGCAGAAATGAAAATAAAACATACACCATAGACGTCACTGTAAGTATCGTTATCATCACTGCCTTTGAATAACTCGAGAAAAACAGATGGGGTTTGATGAAGTTGATGTCGTCTCCAATCTGCTTTTAGAATTGAGAATCAGGCCATATGACGAATACATAATAAATCTTGACTTTACCCATCCAAGTACAAGCTCCAAATAACACTAATAACTAGCAATACACACCATTGACCACCTGCACAAACTAAAACAAACGCACTTTATCATTCTTTCTAGCCCATTCCAGTAATTTGTTGCTTTTTCAAAGGGAAGAAAATATTTACGTTGTTAAGAAACTAACTGTCAAATACAGAGGTCGCAATTTCAAGCATTTTACTTATAAATGGATCAATTTACGTTATGTTATATTTAATGGGCTCAACATGATGAAAACATTCATTAATCATTGTTTTTAAGCAAGTTTAAGAAAAGGACAGACCATGTTTACAGGTCAACCTGATCAGTCCAAACTAAAATTACCAGTTCGACTTTTTCCCAACCTGACTAGCTGCCCGTTATGGAACACCTCTAGTTTAGACCATGTGTTACCTGTAAGGCTCCCAAGCCTGCATTTCCAAGGGTCCACATCTACGGTGTGACTGATAAAGCATTAGCCAATGCTTTTCTGCAATACAAAGAAATGGGAATACCAACGGGTTAGGACTGAAGTGTCATATTTATGGTTCAAAATGTTAACGAGTCTATGTCAAAAAACAACCATTTACAGTAGCAAAATTGGGGATCTTGCAACAAAAGTCAAACAATGCCAAGGCTTATCATTTACGTACCATTGCTACAACTACATATTCCACGTGTCATGTTGTAGGTTGATAAGAAATAATCCCACCTTAGCCATGGCTGAAGTAATAACTTCTGGAATGGGTTCAGTTATATCACCCAACGCCAAGGTTTATCATTTATTCATCAGGGTATTTTAGCTTATGTGCTGTCATTCTTCTACAAATATATAATTCCACCAACACATTTCATGTATCTAAAACTCATGCCCAAATGAAAAATAACAAGTTTCTATATCCATGTCTTTATTTATAAGAAACGTCTCACAGTGATATCAATGAAAATGGCAAGCAAGTGTTCAAAGATGAAATGCATAGTAGATCTTCGACTATAGTCTAATCATAAAAGAAATGCACATATACAACATAATTTGAACTTAAACATTTATTTCTTACAGCTAACAAATCTAATCATAAAAGAAATGCAAACATGAACCCAAATACAAAAGCTTTACAAATAAACGGCTAGTTTGAGGTCATATGAACAAGGCTGGCAAGGATTCTATGTGGAATCGAGCTTTAAACCAACACTAACGGCGGCGTTAGATCTGTTAACAAAAAGGACCAATAACCCGTAATTGAACATCAACTGTTGGGATTTTATGATTAAATGGATGTCAGAGAAAGATTGCATACCTGGTTGTTGAAGATTTTTGAACTCGAGCCACCAATTGGAAACATGTAAAACGTTATTTAAGGGTTTATGTTTATGTGGTCTAGGTGAAAAGAAATAAGAAAGCAAAGTGAAAAAGAGAAGGGGGAGAAATCCCGCTCAAAAGAGAAAAGTTAACACAGGGCTCTATTTTGTGGCCGAATTAGACCCCGGTTTTTGCATTTGATAACCGGGCTTTATGCCTTTGTTTTTTATGGTAGAGCCCTTTTTTCCTATTAACAGGGCTCTATTAAGGGGGCTTTAGTTCAGATTTTGTTGTAGTGTGAGAAAAGAGAGTTTATGAGTCAAATAATTTCAGTACCAAGGCACATATCATGTTTTCTGGAAGTGCTTGGTATAACATTGCAACTGCTGTGTTGTTCTTCTTTTGATCCACTTCAGTTTCCGTTGTAGGTTCCACTGCTTCCCAAATTCCATGGACGTTAAAAATTGCCTTAATCCTTAATGCCCAAATAGTATAATTTGTAGAGTTGAGGATTGGGCACTGGAAGTTTAATGATAATCCTCCTTCCTTTGCTACATTTTCATTCTTCTTTGAAGAATCCCCGGTCATGTTTCTTTTCTTCTTTCTACCAATCTTTAATTAAAATTTTCCTTCTTTCACAAATACTAATCTGATTATGCTCTTATTTATGCCTCCAAATCCCTCCTTGCCGCGTTGATCTGATCAATTCCGCCATTGTTGATAATCAATCCCGCCTTTTGGCTAATGATAATCAAGCCCGCCTTCCTGCTAATGATCTCAAACCCCCCGACCAAACTTCTTTTTCCTCTGTTAAAGATGATGCCTTTCTAATAGAATTTTCTACTTCCCTGAATCGAAAAACCGCTCTGATGCCACTGTAGACCTTTGAATTTGGTTGTATTTTCTGGTGTGTTTTAAACAGAAAATACAGAAACAAGATATGCTATATATTCAGAAGTATAGAAACGATATATGAATTGTATTGATGTGTTGATAACTGTTTACAGAACTTGACATATATATACTGATTGAATCGGTGTCTTTGACATAGTTAAGAGACATACCGATTCATGTAATCGACACAACTAATCCAAACGTTACAACCCTATTCTAAACGGTTTATACAGTTATCCTAATGACCCAGCAGATTCAACAATATAATGGGTCGGATTCTACAGAACACATAACATAAATACACTAAACTACCTTATTCTTTTCTTCTATAACATTAAGGCCCAACAGATTCAACATTCTATTTATTTAGATTAATTACTATGTGTAATGTGGACCACAAAAAAATACATATTAATAACATAACTAGATCACATCCTGATGTAGTTCAGCACTCGGCATATTTAAACTAACAACGTGACAGCACATATTGTTTAATGCAAGGCGCCTGCTTCACATTACCATATCTTTAAGATTCAACTTATTCAGCAAGGTATCAAGCATATCTAAGTTAGGACAATAGTTCCAGTTTGAAAGCAATTAAGAGTTTGGCTGATAAGAGAGGAGGAGTCACAATATGCATATATTATAGCAGCAATAGCACATTTAATATGTATTACTATTTGGGTTATATATTTAATACCTGAAGTTTCTTTGCCGAAGCTCTACCACCACCTCATTTACATGACTCATCCTCTGAGTAACTTCTGCCTATAAAAAGAAATAGCATATAATGTGATTAACGAGTAGGAATCGAAAACCCGATTGTCATGCACCTGAGCGTTCAGGTCCTATTAGTTGGTTCATAGCAAAAGTTATGACAAAGTAATTCAGGCTGCATAAATGATATAATATTATCTTCATTGACAATCATAAACAATTAAATAGTATTTACTTGTTGGTACACATTGCCATGATGCAAAAAATTACAAGCCTTACTTCGGATACAAATAAGATACAACATATAGACAGTCGCTCTGCACAAATAGACCAAGCAAGAAGTAGAGTTGACTACTTGACTTTGTCCATTTCATCCTTATAAGGGATAGGTAAGCATAACCAACTGTAAATGTGCCTACGCACACAAGATAGTTTCATGCTATCAGAAGTTACGCAACCCAACCATTTTGCTAACGTTAAGCATCTATTAGCCCACATTGTGTTTTGTGCCTGCCATGGTAAAGTTTTTTGTGATTGCAAATCACATGAAAACTAATGTAACATTGTTGCTAAATTTGCATCTGCATTGGTAGATATGTACAAACATGTTAACGGTTACTCAAAGAACAGCACACAAAATGCACTTTTGCTCCGGAATACATAAGGGCTATTTAAAAAACAAGATCTGTCGATTCAAACAGTAAGTGATAAACTAGCCAGTAAGTGCGAAAACGTAACAGCAAAACTTCCCATTTCTGCAATTGACAGGCAAAACTAGACCTAAAACTGTTTTATCCGATGACTGAAAATGTTTTCGGAGTTGATTATCATACTAATGACTAAAACTTATTATTTCATTCTAAATGACACGCCAAACAATTTTTGCATGTCAAAATTTACCGATAAATATTACGCAAGTATCATTCTCTAACGGACATTTCATCAAACACGTTACGTGCACAACCTAAACCCGAGCCGAAGCAAACCATAGGCGCACGTAACACATGCACCTAATTCACCTCTATCGCACTATAATATCACAAATGTCCATAACTAACAGCTAATTGAAGCAAACACAAAAATCAATGAATTCAGTTGAAAAGTTACCTGAGAGCATCACAAAATCAGCAACTTTAGCTCATGATTAACCGAATCTATTTGAATCGTTAGGGTTTGTGTTTATGGATCGAATTTAATGAACCGAATCTAGTTGAGCTTATGAGATATAAGCCGAACCAAATAAGATCATCTGAGTAATCTCCAATTAGTCCATACTTCTAATCACCATCCCGATGTATGTAACACTAATATTAGTCAAACATAATTTTGCAAGTAATCCGTAAAGAATTAATTGAATGAGAACTTACCATCGGTTTTGGTGAATGGTGATGGTGCGGATTCTCAAAGGGTGGGAGGATTAATTAGAGTAAAGTGTTTTTGTTTGTTTTTCTTATTTTTTATTTATGAAGATAGCTGCTAAAAAAAGTTGATCAACTATCTCTATCTCTACTATTATATAAAGCATTTGAGACCTCCTATAAAAGGAAGTCTTAAAAAGATTAAGCCTACACATTTGCCACTTATGGAATCATTTTGTTGGTTTCTAAGCATTACAAGTTCTAAAGTACAATTAAGATATCACATGGTATAAAACAATAGTGCATAAATCATTTTTTTTCTTCATTAAAACATTCACTAAATGAATTTTATGAATCATTAATGATATTATTAAAATACCCCGTCAATCAAAAGTACAATTAATATAACATATGTTACAAAACAATAATGCATAAATCATCTTATATGTTTTTTTCCAAACACCAACTAAATGAAATTTACAAATCACTAATGATATTATTAATATACCCTCTCACTCAAAAGTACAATTAATATATCACATGGTATAAAACAATAATGCATAAATCATTTTATCTTTTTTTAAAACACCCACTAAATAAAATTTACAAATCATTATGCATATCGTACAAACCAATCTTTTATGTAGTCAAACTTTTTGACACCACTTTTTTCGACCACACAATGGACCACCATTTACGACCACAACTTAGCAACATAGACACCACCAAATGGTGCCGAAACCGCTACTTTAAGACACCCTTTATGTTTAAACGTTAAATAATATTGCACGTCCAAAACAACTAGCAATAGTGGTGATCACCGTTTTCATATCGTCGTTGTATCGTGATGCATGGGTTCACTGTCATTTTTTATGAAATAGTGTGCGATAAAGTTTTTCCCTAAAGTTATCGTCATGCGTAAAGTTAGCATTATGAAAAACATATAATCGCTCACCAAATTTTTTGATTGCATGGTGTATGTCACCGCAACTCGTGGGTACCCCGCTATAAAAGTTTTTATAATGTTACTAAATTCATAAGCAAGAATACGAGCTAACTTTCAATTAAAAACCTCTGTTGGACATTTTTTCTTCATTCTATAAAAGCAATTCATCGAAAAGACCTTACCGCCGCCGACAAAAATAATCAAACGGGTACCCGCCGCTACAACTCGCGGGTACCCGGCTAGTTACATTTAGGAGGTGTTTACTTTTCTCTTATTCTCTCTTAATTGTGATAGATGTAAGCCTAAAACACATATATATTTTTTCTTTGTTAAAAGACTCACAAATGTCTCTCTCTTCCAATTAAGAGGCTATATAAGAGTATAAGACACTTCAAGCTAAACTACTTAATTTAGTAAACAACCTCTTACACCATTAGTATTACTAAGGGCCTATTTGGTTTGTAGATGGATTTAGAATTAGAGTTTGGTTTTGGATTATAATTTCAATTTGGATTTGGATTAAAAAAAGCCGTTTGTTTTATATGTTGGGATACATATCAGGACAAAGGTTTATTATTATTTTAATATTAAAATATACTACATTCGTCTCAGAATGATTGTCTAGTTTTATTTTTGAGAGTCACACTAGATGAACTTTGACCTTATCTATTTGGTTTTAAGTTTCTTTTTCATTTGTATAATTTTTCATCAAGTATTATATAACAAAAAAACTATTAAAGGTCAAAGTTGAACCAGTTTGACTCCGAAAAGTCAAATTGGACACTTATTTTGGGACGGATGCAGATGAGATAGGATAAGGACCCAATACCCCATTACATACTTTTTGTTAATAAAGAGGAGAGAGAGAATTGCTAGCATTGTGCGAGGTTAGGGTGTAGGGTGCATTCTCAGGAAACTCAAAGGAAAGGCTTTTGCTTAGCGAGAAATCCAATTCGATGTATACGACAAAGATGAAAAACTCGCCCTAATTAAAGGGAGTGGAGTATCGCATAAAAAACATGCATAACCAATGAAAGAGAAATTATAGTTTACTTCTTTTGCGCATATGGTGCCAAAAAAACATGCATAACCAATGAAAGATAAATTATATTTTATATCTTTTAGTGTATATGGTGTGTTGGTGTGTGTGTTTTAAAATACATGAAAAAGAAATTTAAGCCCCATAAGCCTCTAGCCAAGAAACAGCCAAGTTATAAGCCGAACCAAATAAGATCATAATCCCACATAAGCTTGAACAACGACCCCTAAGTTCAAAGTTTAACCTGAGTAACCTCCATTATATAATTGGCAAGCCCCAATTAATATGTCGATAAATTATGACAACCAATTAGAAAAGAAAGAGAACGTACCATCATTTATCAAAAATAAATGATACTAACGCATAGTAGCAAAAATAAACGGTTGTTCAAAATCAACGGCAATTTGTCAAAGGCCGTTTAATTTGACGAAAAAAGAAAAAAATTACGAAAGGCCCCAAAGTATGTAACAAGTTGTGAAACTACCCTAAACTTTTGTTATTTATGATTTTGTTATATAAAAAACTTTGTTTACCAAATATCTAACAAATATCTTGTTATTTCACACATTTTTACTCGAAAACGCAAAACTAAGGTACCGGGATTACATCCTTAGCTCAAACGGGACACGAAACACACACAATTACACTTAATAAATTTCAGCACACCCTTCAATTATTTTAAGCCTTAGCTGAGTACCTACTTATTAAATAAACTAAATGCCTTACTAGTATTGACTTTGACCTTAATGACCATTAAATAAAACACTATAACTTTTGGATAAGCAAACTTAGCATGCAAACATTTTGGTCCCCTTTGCTTCCTCCTCTTCTTTCGGCTCAAACCAAACCAACGACACTCTCTATATCATTATTATTTTTTCATCTATCCTATCTAGCCTATTAGTTTATTAGTTTTACCATAACTTACTTTTGCTATGTGTTGACCACAAGAGAAAAATCATTCCTTTGTTTCTTTATAACTGAACGAGCACACACACTTACATGCACATTCATTTTACAACTTTTCTCACTAATACATAGCATAAACAAGGGGGTTAGGACAAAGCTAGGAAGTATTCTTGGGTAAATTTGGAAAGCTTGGGTCATACATTCTTGGGTCTTGAAAGTGTTTGTTCTTGATTTTCTTTTTGCCGAAATCTACACGCAACCTTTTGTAAGACTCCCCTTTTTTTAATCTTTAAGTCTCATGTTCTTGAATTTATATGATACTAAACAAGATAATATTTGGTCATCTTTTATATAATAAAGGAAAACCTCTAGTGGCCTAGTGGGGACTTTTGTATTTCGAAAAAAAAAAAATGCTTCCTAATAAAGTAATAATGTACTTGATATTTAACACCTAATAGTTTTAACCTTATTGTAAATTAGAAGAAAAACATGCACCTTTACTCCAGATACCAAAAGATCGTATTCCCCTGTGTATCCCTACAATAACCATCAACCACACGCCACAACTATACACCTTTACTAGCCAGTAGCCACCAACAGCAACATATTCATATCTAACCCTGCGATTCAATAATACGATCTAATCCAACATCATTGAATATCCTATCAAGTTAGGCATGGTTAAGTTCAAACTGGGTTTTGTTGAGTGTTCAAATTTGTTGGTTTGTTTGTTAGCTAAAAGTTATTTAATCTTTTGTGCTATTGTATGAATGCAAGTAATTTAATCATATTAATCAAGGTGATTGTTTATTTTGGGATTACCAGGTTACTTGGTGAAGAATTCAAACAAGATAGATGAGTTTTGGTGTACTTATGATCATAGAAATTAATCAAGGGATTAGTTTTTGTAGGAGTACTAGGTTATTAGATAAATTATTGTCATCATTCTATTATATATATTTTTCCTTTTTACTGTGCTTTGGTGTGCTTATGATCGTAGAAGGAAACATTGAGCTTTTAGTTATACAAGAATTCATGAGGAAACCTTTTTGTATTATGAACACTTTCAAGACACAAGTCAACATACTCAAGCTGCAACTTACTCAAGGTTAGAGCCGTATATGAGGGTGTGCGAAGTGTGCTGTCGCACAGGGCCTCAAAAATTTTATATGATATGTATATCTAAAGTCACAAGAAAACAAATTTTATGCACAACTATTTAAAGGCTTTAGAAAAAATGTAAAGCTTTAGGTGTAATTTGGAGCTCAAACAAATAGAAACTAAACTTGGGCTAAATAAGGGGATGTTTGTTTAAGCTTATTTTTTGGCTTATGAGCTTATTCGACAATGCTTATATCTCATATGCCCATATTTTCCATTATCTTCAAATTTAGAGCTTATTATGACTTAAAAATGGATGCTAAGCTCATAAACTAAAGCCAGATAAAGAAGAGATAAAGAAGAGCTTATGGACTATAAAAATAAAAATGCTTAATAAGCTCAATATAAACCAAATAAGACAGGATTTAAGACAGGGCCATATTTTCAGGTTATCTTCAGACTTGTGAGCTTATTATGACTTAAAGATGGAATATAAGCTCATAAGCTAGAAAAAAGCCGGATAAAGATGAGCTTGTGAGAAGAAGGCTGAACCAGATAAAATCATAAGCCCAAAATAAGATTAAAAAAATCCCCCTAAGTTCAAAGTTTTCACTCTGAGTAACCTCAATTAATATAATTGAAAAACACTGGTATTATTATTATTGTTATTGTTATTATTATTATTATTATTATTATTAATACATAAATCTAAATCTTCATCAATCACAAATCCACTAACTATATTATATTCTTCAACTGACCCTTCTTCATCTTCTTCATTTGATATCACCAACAACAATCCCTCTCTTACCATCACTCACTATCACACACCGATTTTAATCAAAGTCACCAAAATTTAAGACTTCTTTCTTAAAGAAGAAAAAAACTCATGAACAACTTTCATCGTACTAAAACTCTTCAAAATAAATTCAATCTCATATTAATGTAAACTCTAATTTTCATGTTTTCTTCATCCCTGCTTATATTTACAATCCAAACACGCACCAACAATAAATCTTAAACCCCATATGTTTTCTTCATCCCTCTCTATTTTCTTCATCTCGTTAAAGTTTTTCATTAAATTGCCTTCTTACATATCATTTTCCATTTCAACATCTAAAAACACAAATAAACACACACAGACCTCTTTATCCCTCATTAAAGTTCCGGCCAACCCACCGACAACCACCACATCATCTCAACTGAGCCGTCGACTTCACCTCGGGCAACCATTTTTTTTCCTTTTATGGGCATATATGGTGTTTATGTGCTTTATTAATATGGATTGTGTTTAGTTTAAGCTTAGCTTTGGCCCATGGATGTTTTTTGGGCCCATGATTCATTTGCTTCTCTCTCTATTATATATATCAACACTATAACGCGATCATCATTAACTAACAGTTTTATGCGTTTCCAATTTTATGCTAGAAATATGAATTTGGTAGCTATAAATGCATTCTTGTCCATTTCAGAAGGAAGAACATAAAGCTTGACAATTGACCATTGATAAAAAAGAAAATGTACTACGTACATGTAGAAAAGCCATCGTTGACAAACGAACGAGCAACCAGAATGACATATTTCATCTTTTAGGACCACAGTTTCATCCAATAAACATTCTACCTGTTTGTCAAAAATACATTATTAACGTTATTTTATTGGAGCCAAGGTCAATAACAACCGACAAAGTATGGCTACATATATCCCACTTGTGAATAATTAAGATTTAAATATTCAATCACATCATCTCAAGTAAATAGAATAATGCTTTATTCGGATTTGGATATTCAATCATATAGGCCACCCATTTTTTGAAAGTAAACACTAAATTATATATTTATCACCAATTTCCGTCAAATATAATCCGGAGAATTATTAAATGGTAAGAATGAACCTAACATTAACATATTAAAATAATACAAATAAAAAACAAGTCACTCCAAAGTAATTTCTTATAACCCGTTTAAGAGGAAAGTATGTTGGCTTAGCTCAAAACCTGACAAGAAACCACTTCCTTTTCCCGGGTTCCTGGAATCATTCGGCAACAAGAAAACATTACTCCCGAAACTATTTCTCACACAAAGTTAGCTTTTCAAAGTAGAAAAATGGTAACATTCGTGTTTTCCCGAAAAAGGGAAGTATAAAATCGATAAAACACTGTGTGCTTATGAAATTGTGGAGGTTGACGAGTCCAGTGAAGAAACACGCATTACCGTCAGACCACATGTCAAAGTTTCGGGGTTTAAAACAGTGTTTCCCTGACATCTCGACAGCAAAGAAAAAAAAGTTATCCCGGAAAAAGACTTTCTTGAAATATCGCATCAATTACCTTCATACCAGCTCACAGGTCAAGAATCTGCAAACTCTCCAAAGGGTTGTCTTGACCTGGACCCTACAGCTATTCCTCCCAAGTTTCTTCATGTTTTAGCAAATGTTAAGGAAGACGATACAATGGATAGCTACAATGGTCCAAGTGCTGATGATGTTTGTTCCATTTAGGTACAAAATTCATGAACTTGTAAAGTGCTCTAGAAATCCAATAGTTTAATACATTTGTTGCATGTACATATTAAACGGGTAAATTGATGAGATTTCCTTGTGGTTAGATTTCTCATGAAGTGAGTTTAATTTTTTCTAATGTTTATACGATCGATGATAAGATATGAATATTGAACTTTTTTTTTTCTTTTTTTCTTTTTTTTCATTTGAACCGTGGATGTTACGATTCAAAATTGTTATAGTTGAGAAATTTTATTTTTGAGCTATGTATTCTTGAATGTGAGTAAATGGAAACCATGATTAGACGTTAAAGAAAAATGAAGAGTAACTGCAAAATTTATTTATGTTGAAATAGTCATAACAGAAAAAGTGGAAAAAGTCATAAGGGTGAGGTGGAAAAAGATAATTCATTTTAAAATAAAATAAAAATGACATGCCATGTATTTTACCTTATGAATAGGTAACCCATCAAGAAAGAGGGCGGAACTGGTAACTTTGGAACAAATTCAAAAGTTATACCGATGGTAATGAGATATTCCTAAGTCTGTTACCTAGACGAGGACATTTAGGAAAATTCGTTGTCTATCTATGGACTTAACCCGTAATATTATCTTATAAGCTAGAAAAATATGTGAATATCACACATTCTCAATTTTTAAGTCAAGACCCATAAGATATTGTCAAAAGACCATGACAGACTCAAATGAGTAAGTCATTGGTGTATCTTGAATTGAAAGTCAAATGAGGTTGTTAAACTTTGATGTGGACTGGTATCTGTGAAGTTAATATATTGACCAAATCTGATCAAACATTGATATGTAATTAAGTTAGTGTTTATAATTGTATAGAAAGTCAAATGAGGCTGTTAAACTTTGATTGTGGACTGGTATTTGTAATGTCAATATCTCCGTGAACTATTAATTTATATAAATAATACATTACTATAAATATATTACTTACATTAATTAAAAGCATACCATCGATGCATACGTGTATGCCCCCAATAGGCTCACGTATTTCTAGCCATATAGTTACCAGTAATTTCAAGTCTTGAGTGAGTATACATTGTACAGATCACTTAGCCATCGGTTCTGTTTGAAACTATTATTTAAATACATGTCGATTTACAAAGTGGATGCAAATGTATCGCCAGTGTATTAGTTTGTGCGTCTACAGGTTCTAACGATATACTGTGATGTAGGCATGAAGAGGACATATGGACAGAAGTTGCAAAGTATTTGGATGGGAAATCATTGGTGATGCTGGCACCCCAGCAAATGGTTCCTTAAAAGAAAAAATCATGTTAAGACTTCTAATTTTCTTTAGAAAACTTAATTCGATAATATTATCCTAAAAGCTAAAAAAATAAGAATATCACACATTCTCAATTGTTAAGTCAAGACCCATAAGATATTGTCAAAAGAACATGACAGACTCAAATGACTAGGTCATTGGTTGCTCTTGAATTGTATAGAAAGTCGAATGAGATTGTTAAACTTTGATGTGGACCGGTATTTGTGAAGTTAATATTTTGACCAAATCCGATCAAACATTGATATGTAATTAAGTTAATGTTTATGATTGTATTTACTGTTTGGATTTGTGAGTTGTAACGATAACCAAAAATATGTTACTAACAACTGATTTTGGAATTTAGTGTATGCATCGCGGTCACCGGGTCTTAAATTAAACATCGGATTGAAAATAGCGTGTTCTATATCATTATCTCATTGTCTAAGAATACATTGATTAGTATTGTTAGTAATTTTTTTTTTCGACAAATGAGTTGAGGTCAGGAAATAATTTAGCCACTTACAAAAACAATTTGAACATAAATTGGCTCCATAGCAACGCATGATAGCCTAGTTCCTTGTGTCACTTACAATTACGTAAACGAACATTAGAAGTACGCAATGAAGAAGTGTACTGAATGACACTTGTTAGTTACTTGTCTACGATATATGCAATATAAGTGTAGTCTTCCATGTCCCTAAGTCTTCTTAAAATCATACATGGAAAATAGTTGTTATAAGTCAAATTTTCTTGGTAAAGCTGAGATGGAGTGTGCGGACTGCAGGTTGCATAATTAGTGTTATATAAGTCTTCTTAAAAGTTTTCGCTGATTATACAAACTTCTGTCTTGCTAGTATATTCTGAATAAAAAGCCAATACTTATTCATATGATTTTAATAAAATTTCCAAAAATGAAGTCTTCACCAGCATTAAGTTACTTATCATCTTCTTCTCATATTTCAGTTCTCTTTATGGTCTCAATTATGTTTTACTTCCGCCACCATCTCTGCTTCCTATGGCGGTAATGACACAGATTATCTTGCGTTGTTGTCATTTAAGTCAAAAATCACCCATGATCCATACAAAGTTCTAACCTCGTGGAACCATTCCTTTCATTTTTGTGACTGGAGTGGTATTTCATGCGGAAAGCGACACAAACGAGTGACTGCTTTACGGTTGGGTTCGCAAGGCTTAGAAGGCTTGTTGTCTCCTCATGTAGGAAACCTCAGCTTCCTCCCGAAGCTTCTCTGGAACAACAGCTTTCAAGGAACTATTCCTCATGAACTTGGTCGTCTATCTAGGCTACGCCATCTTTATCTTAGTATAAACAAATTCGGTGGATTCATTCCAACAAACTTGTCTGGTTGTTCTAACCTCGAAGACCTTTGCTCGCCGCTGAAATAATCTAGTTGGAAGCATACCCAAGGGAATGAGTTTACTCTCGAAACTTACTCGTCTTGCAATTCATGAAAACAAGTTAACAGGTGGAATCCCACCTTTCTTGGGGAATATTACATCAATGGAAGTGTTCTATGCTGCTGCGAACCCGTTAGGTGGGAGCATTCCAGATACACTGGGTCTTTGGAAAAGCTTGAAGGAATTTTATTCTGGTGGCTGCAACTTATATGGAAGCATCCCTCATTCCATTTTCAACCTCTCACTCCTAGTTAATCTTTCCTTAGCTGTTAATCACCTCACTGGTAGCCTTCCTTCAGAAATTGGTAATCAGCTCCCAAATCTTGAGTTCCTTCAGTTATGGGGTAACGAATTGACTGGAGTTCTTCCACCTTCTCTTTCTAATTGTTCTAAATTATGGTATCTTGAAATGTATACAACAATTTAGTGGGCAAGTTGACTATCGACTTTTCAAAACTAACAGATATTAAAATAATTAGATTACAGAATAACAACTTCCATGGACCAAGAGAAGCTGATGACATGAGGTTTATTGATTCTTTCAAAGAAAAACACAGATTAGTAGATTTGAGTCTTTTTGATTGCAACTTAATAGGAGTGCTTCCTATGTCAATAGGTAATCTCTCTCATCAACTTAGCTCTCTATATTTAGGAGACAATCAATTATTTGGAAGCCTCCCTTCAAGTATAGGTAGTCTAGTTGGTTTGACCACTTTATTTTTACAAAATAATAGATTCAAAGGAAATATCCCCACTAGCGTTGGTAAACTTCAAAACCTACAAGTTCTTGGTCTAAATAGCAATCAATTTTCAGGGCCTATCCCTAATGCCATCGGGAACCTATCATTATTGAATGAACTTTATTTATATTCCAACAAATTAGAAGGCCATATTCCATCAAGCCTTGGGAATTGTAAACAACTAAATGTTAAACCTAGAAACAATAGACTCAAGTGGTAACATACCCGACAACTTCTTCAACTTCCATAACTAACTAATTTTTTACAGCTTTCATACAACAACCTATCTGTTTCCATTCCAATAGAGATTAAAAACCTCAAGATGTTGAGGCGGGTCTCGATTTATCTTATAATAATTTTTCAGGCCCCATTACTAGTAGCCTTGGTGAGTGTATTAGCCTTACAGAGTTATACCTTAGTGGCAATATATTTGAAGGCATAATACCATCTTCATTAAGTTCCTTGGGAGGATTGGGGATACTTGAGCTTGTTTCTCACAATAAATTTATGGGCAAAATTCCACAATTTTTAGAAAAATGGAAATCCTTAGGATATTTGAACCTATCCTTTAATGATTTTGAGGGTGAAGTACCGACTGTAAGGTTAGGGTTTTTAGAGAGAGATTAGAGAGATCTATCTAATGAGGTAGTGGGTGGGTATATATACTAGGAGAGAAGGGACTCAAAAATAAATAAATGGGAGGAGGCTTGACTGAGGAAGAGGAGGGGTAGGCTGTAATTTTAAGTAAACTATCCGTTTACCCATTCCCGAGCTCATATATTGTCCTCTGAGTGTCCCATGCGTTCCTTGACTATTATATTTTATTTTATGTTTTCCTTGAGTTTTGACTATTTATTTGTCAAGTTTGAGATTCACGGTTTAAAGTTACATTATTTCTTGTTTGACTTTTATTGTGCCGTCAAATAGTTACCTATAGAAAAGAGTTAAACTCTTTTGATAGTTCATACGATAATAAAATAAATCAAAACTAATAAATGATATCAAATCAAGTCATAGTTTAAAATAGTTATAAGGCAAAAGCTGGTTTAGTTTTAGCATGTCGGTTACCTAAAATACACTCCTAATTTTCCGATTGTAAGCGACTCAGGCCTCAAAGAAGAAACCCGTCCGGGTTTCACCACTCTGAGTTGCCCAATGTCATGAAGAGTTTAGGGTACTTCCTCAGAATAATCCTCCGTTCCGAAGTGAACTCCGATTGTCGGGAGTTCCAGCGAACTTTGATATAAATGTCGAATCGGCTATGCTTGACCATTTAATCATGGTCATGATCTATATGGTTCCTGCGAAATTCAACTTCTCATCATACGGATATCTCTTAAAGGCACAACTATGTTTCCTCAAAAGAACTTCTTAAGATTACTAACATGAAAGAGTGTGCCACTGCTCAATTCCGATGGTAGTTCAAGACGGTAAGCTTCTGGTCCGATCTTTATAGGATTGGAAAGGACCAATGTATCGGGCATTGAGTTTTCCGCTTTTCCAAGCGAATCACTCCTTTCCAGGAGAAACTTTAACATTACGATCTCCAACCTGAAACTCTAAGGGTTTTACGTCTCCCTATCGGCATATCTTTTGTCTATCTCGAGCGTTATGGCGGTTCTGAATCAGGCTATCTTCTCGGTGGTTTCTCGACAAGTTAGGGACGGTAAGTTGACTCGCCAACTTTTAGCCCAACAAGCAGGAGAACGACATTTTTTGGTCATACAATGCCTCAAATGGAGCGGCCTTAATGCTAGAATGATAACTATTCTTGTAGGAGAATTCGGCCAAAGGGAGATGTCTCTCCCAGCCTTTGCCGAAATCGATAACACATGCTCTAAGCATATATGATAACATCAAATTATCTTGAATATTAAGTGTCAATTTCCCCTGATAATGCTTGTAATTTATATGGATTTACGCTTGTTTCTATTATATTCCACTTTCAGGTAAATTACGAGCATTGGAGATAAAGAGACGCGAAATTGGAGAGTTTATTGAAGATTTATCATAGTATTCTCACTTTGAAGAAGTTACGGCGTAACTCCTCTCTCACATTACGCCGTAACTAAAGCATGACTCAGAAAACCAACTTATCGAGGAAGATTGCAGTAACTCTCCCAAAGATTGGCGTAACCATATTAGGTCAAATGAGGTTCAGCGTAGTGATAAGCTAACTCATAAACTTCACAATAACAAGATTTATTGAAGATCTGGTAACCCCTTCTGAGGTTATCTTTGTAACAAGCATTTCTAGTGCAATTCTGAAGAATTAGATGATTCTGGTAACTCTTTTATATAATTCACGCGTAACCAAATCTGCTCTATAAATACGATTTCCGGCATTTCAAGCATCCATTTCACACACACAATTAGAGAATGTGAAAGAAGCCAAAGGCGGATCTAGAGGAGCATCTGAGCTATCTCCAAAGGAGAAATCACTCCCCTCTGATGACATTAGCTTTTTATCTTTTCTTTACTTTGATTCATGTATTTAGTAACATTAAAAATTAAAATTGATTTGTATGGTTAATATATGACTGCTAAGCACCTCTTGGTTGGTCTAGTTATGATTCCTTAATTGTTTTTTGTTGCTTTTACATTGCTTCCGTATAATTATTTTTAAGTGTATGCATGCATAGTTTATTGGTAGCTACCCTTGTTTAGGTAGTTTTAAATGGCGGTAAGAGTAGTTGCTAGGACATATGACCAATTGACTCTAAGTGATTAGGCGGGAGCGGGAAGGAGTGGAATGAAGCCAAGCGGCGACCACTTTCTACTTGTGCGATTTGACCAAGCGATCTTACGTTTGGATGAACTTAGAATTGAGGGTGAGTGTCTTAGATCTTGGCAGGGCACTCACTATTATAAGTCTAGCATATAGTGGAACTTAATGACTTGGCTTAGGGGACAGAACAAAATTTGGACTTATGAGGGACACACGACTTCTCAGTGGTGGCTCTTTCAGATAGGTTAGGGTGACCCGACCAAATGTTGTCCTCTTGACTTTGACCCCCCTGAAGTAATTGAAAGTAATTAGACGTAAACATTACTAGTTAGGATGAATAACTAGGTTAGCACCACTATCCTCTATTGATCACATCCTTTGCCTTTATTTGCTTTAGTAGTTAATTAGTTAATTCCTTATCAAAATCATATAAAAATCTGTGACACCTAGACTTAGTATTGATTCACACACATAGCTCTTGGGACGACCTTGGTTTCGCCAAATACTACACTACACAAGACCGGGTACGCGTTAGTGCATATAGAATTAGACCATAGGTATAACGAGACATTATAAATATTAAAACCTGGTCAGTAAAACCTGCATCAATATCCTCTACGGTTTGGATGGTTCTTTCGCTCTGACCGTCGGTTTGAGGATGATAGCGTTACTCATATCGAGTTTGTTCACGAGGTACATGTAGATCTCCAAAAATGGGATGTAAAAGCGGCTATCCTGGAACGAATGATAGATACCGGTACTCCATGGCGCGATACTATCTCGCTTAATGTATGGCCGAAGCGATCTTATGAGACTATCGACCTCGCTAATGGCGAAGTGAGCATACTTAATCAAACAATCTCGATTACCCAGATAAGCGTCATTGCCGCTAGCCGTTCTTATTAATTTGGTGATAAAGTCCGTGGTGATTCGCTCCCATTTCCATTGCAGGAGTTGGGTTGAACTAAGAGTCACGAGGGTTCGGTGTTGACCTTTACCTTAGAACATGTCAAGCACCAGGCGACATGCTGAGCTATGGGCTTTTCATCATTAGGCCAGTAAGAGCTTCTTCAGCCTGATACATCTTATCGGCTCCGGGATGAATAGAGTATTTTGACTTATGCGACTCGTGCATAATCAACTCATGGATTCCACCATGAAATGGTATCCAGCTTCTGTCTTTGAAGCATAGGGTTCGTCGGGCAGCTTCAAAAAGAAACGTTTTCACTTTCTACCATTCCATGCGCAGATTCTCGTAAGGATGGTTCTCTTCCGTCAAATGCATGACTTGGGCTAAGATTTGAGATGGTAGAAGCGAACTAATGGTCATTCCTAAGGGATCGAGCGAGTAAAGATGGAATGTTCACCTTCTACGACTAAGGGCATACTACTACATTGGCTTTACCGGGATAATAACAAATCTCCACGATCATAATCACTAAGAAACTCTAACCAACGTACTTTGTCTCATATTCAACTCCTTCGCGATCTAAGATGCGCTGGCTCTTATCGGTGCATACACTACACACTTGGTTCCATCTGAGATAATGTCTCCGATTCTAGGGCAAACACTACTGACACCTAACTCCAGGATCATGGGTGGTGTAGTTTTCTCATCTTCTTAAGTTGTCAGGGATGCATAGCTATCACCTTCTCCGCTGCATTAAAGCGACACCTAAGCCTTTATCACGGCGTCGCAATTACCACGACAAAATCTTCTCTTCCTTTAGGTAAAGCTAGGATGGGTTCACTACACAACTTCTCCTTCAGAAGTTGGAATGCTTTTTCTTCCTTTTCTCCCCATTCATACTTAGCGTCCTTACCGTCGGTTTGGTGGCTGACTTAGCTATTTTGGAGAATCCCTCAGCGAACCTCCGTAATAGCACTAAACCTAGAATGGCGCCCATTAGATTTCTAGGGGCTTCCATTCCTTAATGGCCTCAATCTTGGCTGGGTCAACATGAACTCCTCGACTTTCTATCACGTGACCTAAAATTATGCAGACGAAATCCAAAATTCACACTTAGAGAATTTGGCATACAACTTCTCTTCTCTCAACAACTCTAAAATAAGCCTCAAATGCTCTTCATGCTCCTCTATATTCTTGGAGTATACCAAGATGTCGTCTATGAATACTATCACAAACTTATCCGGATATGGTTTTACACTGGTTCATGAGATCCATGAAAACGGCATCCGTTGGTCAAACCAAGCGAAATCACACTGAATTCATAGTTGCCCTGCGAGTCCTAAGCGCCGTCTTAGGGATATCATCCTCTTGAACTCTAAGCTGGTGATAACATTCGTGGAACGATATTGGAAAAGACACTAGCTCCTTGGAGTTGGTCAAATAGGTCATCTATTCTAGGTAGAGGATATCGATTCTTCACCATCAACTTATTCATCCTATAATCAATACACATCCAAAACGATCCATCCTTCTTTTCACAAACAACACGGTGCTCCCTCGATGACGAACTTGGTCGAATGAATCTCTTCTCGACTTTCTCGCTTAGCTGTTTAGGCAGTTCCTCCAATCTCTTGGAGCAAGTCGATAGGGTGCACGGGCTACGGGTGCGACCACCGACTTCGATTTGGAATTCCACTTGTTGGGCCAGTGGAATCTCACAGCGGACCGGAAACATCTGAAACTCTCTAACGGCGGGTACATCATTAAGGTGTCTTTCCTCTTATCCTAGCTTTTCTTTTCAGTGGGCCAAGAAAAGATAACCTCCTCATCGATGTACTTACGGGCCTTAATACAAGAGATGATGCTCAGCAGGAAGGACTTCCATAGTCGTTCCGATCTCCTTGTATGCGGAACTTTTCCTTCCTCGGTACCGCGTGCGACCTTCTCATCGTAGATGATGTGTGCACCATTCTTCGACAACCAATCCATTCCGATGATGACGTCAAAACTTCCTAAGGTAACTGTCAATAGGTCTATGCTAAACGGGTGGTCTAGGAAACTTAAAGTACAACCTCGGACTACAGTGTCTATCTTCTCCCTATTACCATTAGCTAATTCCACATCGTAACTGAACCCTAGAGGTGTTTGGGAGATTCCTAGTAATGGCATAAAGTTGGTGGATACGAAACTCATATCAGCACAAATATCAAACAGTATGCCAAGTTAAAAAGTAGAAACCGTAAATGGGGACTGCTTATGAATTCAAGACTAGTCAACCATTGCAGGATCTCATCCTGTTCCAACAAGCACACAAAAACAAACGGCACCTATTTAAGATAGGAAATTGACTTCAAATCATATTAATACAATCCTATTTGTTCATGCAACTCAATGATAAATATCTAATAAATAAGTTGACACACAGTTGAAAAGGTACAACAACTTCTAAGAAGACTTAGCCCAGCAACTCACTGGGTGACACATTCATGTAAATGTAAAAAATCTCTTAAAGACTACAAATCGCGATTTTTATATGCTACAATATGACAACACAAATCACAAAGCAAGGTAACTTCGATAACGCAGCAACAGGAAAACGAAGGCGGCCGACGTGACTTTTCAGACCCATACTGAGCAATTGCTGGACAACTCTGGACCTTCTTAAACATGTCCTAGTACTCACTGGAACAATAGATACATAAACACATATTAATAAACAAATAGACGGATGACCATGTGCTTCATTATAGCATAATTCACAGCAAGATTATAAACAAACGAGAAAGTAAATCGGTAAAGAAAGTATTTCCGCTTTACATTCATGGGGATTGTAAGCATTCGACAAAAACAATACAGACATGATCATTGTTTTCTTCTTCTGTAGGGGAATTCTGGGATTCTAATGGTTTGTCTGCACTCTGCACCGCAGTTCTGTCAGTTACATTTGGTCCTAAAAGGATAGTGCATGTTGTTACATTTCTCACACTTCTAGCTCCCTTCTGGCATATCTGCTTCTGAAACAAAATACGATACATATATAAGATTCAGACTCAAACGTCACAAACAAGAAACCAAATATATATACACGAAGTACATTTTACAGACTGGTTTAGGTGAGTTGCATTTCCTCATGTTACAGACTGCTCTGAAGGAGAAATTGACATTTCCACATTTTGGGCATTCCCAGTCATTTTCTCGTGTTCCATCTGTAAGAAGCAAGTGAAACAATGAAAAACAGATCGTAAATTACAATCATCTGCTACTCACGATATGAATAAGTTAGATATAAAATACCTTTCTTTTGAGATGGCACTTCTTGGAAAAATCCAGGCCGACGTCCCTATAAAAATTCAAAAACCAAATGATCGATCAATATAGCATCACATGTTTATATACATGTTGTTGACATAGGGAGTAGGTGAACGCATAATCAAATTTACTCGTTGAAATTAGGGGGTGTTTGTCGCGGCTTATATTGCCGGATTCTAGCTTATTTCATAAGCTCACTTTTTGTGTATTATTTTGAAACTTTTCGGCTTATATAAGTGACCTTATGAAACATAAGTCTAAAACAAAATAAGTCAAGCCGAAACAAACACCGCTTAGTTGATTGATATAACAAAATTCAGACATACCATGGCAGCCTGAGCAATGGGCAACATGCCAGATTGTTCGTCAGCTGAGGTAAACCATACAACGCACCTGCAAAAGATGTAATTCCAGTTTCAGCAAGATGTCACATAGTAGCAGGTGGCGGTGTTACCTGGTCGGGATTAACCGGGTCGATCACTAAAATAACATGCCGAACCCGACCCTATTTGAACTCGAGTTAGTTGGGTTCAGGTCCACTCGTGTCGGTGCTATTCGGGTTTGAGCCAACCCGAATATGAGTAAATGGTCATAAAATTGCCTCTTTGTTCTAATTTAGATAGATAATTTATTAAAAAACCATATTAAAAAAAAGAAAACCCCAAGTTAGCCAAAAATATCTAATCCGATTCCTAACCCTATTTAGCATCCGGGTTGACCCAAACAACCCGAATAAGATTATTGAACAAAATAAGTATCAGAATACCATAACTTCTAAACAACACACGGTAAACAATCAAAAGGCCAAAATCAACCCAAAAAAACACATACCAGGTGTGGCAGAGAGTTACAAAGGACAGGACGATAAGGGTTCCCTCCAGGCAGGCGGCTGTTGTAGTTTAATGATAAGCGGAACCATCATAAGGAGGCATAGATGTTCCATTAAACGGAGATGCAGCATAAGGTGTTACACCCATATACATTGAATAGGGTGCACCAGAACCAGCATAAGGAGAAGACGAGGAGTAGCCTGGTGGGGTTGGCATTTGCCTTGGAGCAGATTTCTGTAAAACAAACATTTCGTTAAAAGACTAATTAATAAACTCCTAATTTCTTAAAGCCAAAAAACGATAGCTACTACGATATGTGAAACTTATTGTGTTATGATCAGTTGGTCTTAGCTGTGTACAGTTGCGCATATTGCAAGTTTTCTGAAAAGAAAATTTGACATTCCCACAGCTAGGACATGTCTAGTCATCTTCTCCACGACCACCTAAATCATAATCACCGCAAATTAATACCACATAATTCAATTCCATACTTTGTTGTGACATGCAAGAATAAATACGTCTAAGGAGTAAGTGCCATCTCGTAAAAATTATATTTATGGGTCCCTATCTAAAGTCACAAGAAAACAAATTTTATGCACAAGTATTTAAAGGCTTTAGAAACAACGTAAAGATTTTGGGTGTATTTTGGAGCTCAAACAAATATAAACTAAACTGGGGCTAAATAAGGGGATGTTTGTTTAAACATTTTAGCCTATAGGCTTATTTGACTATGCTTATATCTCATACGCACATATTTTCCGGCTTATTTACAGACTTGTGAGCTTATTATGACTTAAAGATGGAAGATAAGATCATAAGCTAGAAAAAAGATGAATAAAAATGAGCTTATGAGATATAAGCCGAACCAAATAAGATCATAAGCCAAAAATAAGATTAAACAACGACCCCTAAGTTCAAAGTTTCACCTAAGTAACGTCCAATTAATATAATTGGCAAACCTCAATTAGTCCATACTTCTAATATACCATTTTGATATAATCAAATTACAAAAGAAAAATATAATTTTAAAAATTAAATGAATTAAAGCATAAGAAAGAGAAGGTACCATCACTTTTATCAATATCAATATAAAAGCACTTGATTGTCCGCTGATGTGAAATGAGTGAAACAAACAAAAAAATATTAGAGAGAAATAAAAATATATTTGATTTTTTATATTAAAATTAAATAAACAAATATCATTTAAATTAAAATAAGATAGAGAATAAAGTGATGATGGTAGAATGTGTGGCTAAAAAAGATGATGATGTACTATTGACTTTCTAAACTTATTTACGTTGACTTTCTATACTTATTCATGATTTGATGTACCAAACTACTGTAATACTTTTCGTTATCATAGCAAGCCAACAATGCGACACCCACTAACCAAACGGGCCTTACGATCATCGTATTTTTTTTCTCTTTTTTTTAGTTAACTACATTTTTTGTTCTTGTGATTTGCCGGGTATTTCACTTTTAGTCTAATTTTTAAAAAGTTTTGGGTTCGGTCCAAAACTAAAACACCCGTTCCTTTTCAGTCCAATTTCAACAACGTCGTTAATTTATTTATGTTTGACTGTTAACTAAAAGGGTATTTTGTCACTCCACTAACTCTTCTTCATCTTCTTAATTTCATATCACCAACAACAATCCCTTTCTTATCATCGCTCACCAATTTTAATCAAAGTCACCAAAATCTAAGACTTCTTTCTTAAAGGAAGAAAACTCATGAACAACTTTCATCGTACTAAAACTCTTCAAAATAACTTCAATCTCATATTAATGTAAACTCTAATTTTCATGTTTTCTTCATCCCCGTCTATTGTTACAATACAAACACACACCCACAATAAATCTTGAAACCCATATGTTTTCTTCATCCCCGTCTATTTTCTTCATATTATTTTCTATTTCAACATTTAAAAACACAAATAAACACACACACACACCTCTTTATCCCTCATTAAAGTTTCGGAATTCCGGCCAACCCACCGACGACTACCACCTCACCATTACAAACACATCACCATCGCAGGCGAAACTACCACCACATCATCTCACCTCCACCGTCGACTTCACCTCCGGCAACCATGTTTATTCTTTTTTTGGGCATAGATAGTGTTTATGTGCTTTATTAATATGGATTATGTTTAGTGTAAGTTTATCTTTGGCCAATGGATATTTTGGGCCATGATTCATTTACTTCGCTTTCTATTTTACATTTCAAGAGTGTAATGCGATCATCATTAACTAAGAGTTTTACGCCTTTCCAATTTTACGCTAGAAATATGAATTTGGTAGCCATAAATGCATTGTTGTCCATTTCAGAGGGTAGAACATAAAGCTTGACGATTTATCGTTGATAAAAAAGAAAACATACCACATACCTATCTCATTAGATATGTTAATAGACATATGCAAACAGGTAGAAAAACCATCGTTGACAAGCGAACGAGCATCCAGAATTACATATTTCATCTTTTAGGACCACAATTTGTCAAAAGAGATACATTTGCCATCTTTGATTATTTGAATTGTAAGCTCCATTAATATGGATTCAAACACAAATGTAAAGTCAAAGTACTAAGCCTAACTCATACTTTTGTTCTTTGTATTTATGGATATTGTGTCGCATTGTCACATTGAACACGATAGGTATGACATTTTGGGTTCTAGTCGAACTACCAGTCAATTTCGTGTTCCTTATTAACACACTTATGCCTTTAAAGCATTTTATAGTTAGAGGTACACTAGAAACCTTAAGCTGTAAAAATATAATGTTTTCTTCAAACATGCCGTAACACGCAAGCATTTAAAAATTCGTTGCTCATATAAATGAGTGATGGTTTATAGTAATGTTAGTGAGATACTGGATTTAAAATTAATCAAATGTTCGTAGATCAAATATAAATAGTTGAACGTTATTAAACTGTCAAAAATACATTATTAACGTTATTTTATTGGAGCCAACGTGAATTACATATCATCAACTATTTAACTCCAACTACATACTGGTGTTGCACGCATGTGTGTACTATTAGCTAAGTTGTTTGCTGTCTGTTTGAATATTGCTATTTTACCAATTGACATCCGTAATAGTTTGATTAGTCAAGTCTGAATGTATAGCTGCTGATATATTTTAAAAAGTTATATTGCTTTGTCAAGTGTGATTTGTTAAATAAGACTGATTTAGCAAAAGCACCACTTTGATCGTATAAAATGTCACTTCGATCTAGCTAACAAACCTTGCTAACTTTTGGATGTTTGTCAATTTTTTAATGTAGTCACACGGGACTAAATTTATTATTAAAAAAATAATAATAAAAAATTTAAAGAAAAAATAAATAAATAAATAAAAATACTAACAGGTAAACAACTAATGTGATGTTTTATGACTAAAACTGAAATTTTCTCTAGAAAGGCAAACTGCAAGAACTCACGTGTGAAGGTTTTTGGGTGTTCGGTTTCCACTCCCATAAATAGCATAAAAAAGCTCCCAACCCATGGCACAAAAGTAACACAAACAAACCAAAAAACCAGACAAATATCATAAGATGCCTTGTGTCCAGACCTCCACCAATGTTTGCCTTGATGGTCTTGGATACCGATCCCATCTTTTTGGAAGCTACCAAAGTCGTCTCGCAAATTATTGGTCGAGCTGAACAAGTAAGTATACGTCTTTTCTTAACTTGGATTATATGTTTATACTTTTGTCTGTTTCATTTCCATGAAATTTAGAGCTACACTTTTAGTACTTCGACGAAAGATTCATGCTTACTCTTATTATTATGTATTTTTCTTTTATGATTTTGTTTAGAGGTGAAAATGAGCCGAGCCGCTCGTGAAAAGCTCGGGATCGGATCGGTAAAAAGCTTAAACGAGTCGAGCCTAAACGAGCCCGAGCCCGAGTTCGAGCTTAAGTTGCAGCTCGTTTGTTAATCGAGCTCGAGCACGAGCTTTACATACAAAGCTCGTTTGGGCTCGCGAGCCTAAACGACATTATGATATTTTAATTTTTAAATATATATACGTGCCCGACCTCGAGCTCTGGCAGGCTCGGGCTCGGCTCGACTCGTTTCCACCCATAATTTTGTTACACTATTTATGAATATACTATTTATGATTTTTTTCAGGCACATGGTATAACAAAAAAATGTTTGACACGTCAATTTTTTTTTTCTTTTATGTGTAATACGCATTCTATAAAATAAAATATTAAACTTAGTTCACTATACATTTTTGTAGTGGTATTCATTGGTTCGGTTTTTGGTTTTGTGGGTTATAAGTTCTGATTTTATTTGTTTGAAAATTTTTAAAATCAAACCATATCAATTATAGAATGGATAAAATCAAATAATACGCCAATTTAGAAGTTGGTTTATGTTAAAACCAAAAAACCCAAATTCAATTAAATTTCATAATATAATTTAGAAGTCAAAAATAAAGACCAAAAGTTCAAGTAAGATTAACAAATAAAAATTTATCATAAAGTACACAAGTAAATCAATAAAATAAAACCAAAATATTTCACAACTTAACGTAAGTAAATTGATAGAAGTAAATTGATAGTAAGAGTACATGATACGACATAGGGAACTTTTAGGGATCAAATACATTAATTTACTCATCAAGATATATGCATGCAATCAAAGCGAAGCTAAAAGTTATGGTCAAGAGGGAAAATTTTTATAATTTTTAGAAATTACACTACAAATCAGTTCGTTAAGGGGGCAAATTAAAAAAATAACCAAATCTTATAAAAGATTTACACTATAATCTTTTTTGCTAAGAAGCACGTTCCCATCCTACCCCCATCCTGTCTCCGCCAGCTATCACAATGCTTGATTTTAGGATTACATTTTGTTTTAAAAGTATTTTGAGATTATAGGATTTAGGATTGATAGAATAATATGATAGAAACTATATGTATAACTAATTTTTTTTCTTTTTTCTTTGTGTATATATAGCTCTGTTGTAAAAATCGGCTCAGGCGACCGATTAATCCCCGCATAATCGTTGATCGCTCACTAACCGCATTGATTTTTCATAATCGTCCTATTTAATCGGTTTGGTCAAAGATCGCTTAAAAATTGGTCAACAAACCAAATTAGTCGGACAAAATCAAACAAAATCGGCCTAATCAGATTAATCGAACAAAATCTCTTAAAAAAGGGTCAATAAAATCGCTTAAATTCGGACAAAATCGCTTAAAAATCGGTCAATGATCGCTTAAAATGGTCAACAAACCGAGCAATATCTATATTTGACTTTGAACTTTGAAGAATTATATATTATGTTTATAATTGAACATTTGATATATTTGAACTTTGATGCATTAGGCTTATCTCATACATATAATATAATATCATATCTAAAATTACAATTTTGTGCATGAAAATTCCAATCCGATTAATCCTCGCTTAATCTCCGCCTAACCGTTTAATCGCTAGTCTCTACCGGACCGCCTCACTAGCGCCTAGCGATTTTTACAACCTTGATATATAGTATGCAAGTTTTACGTGTTCGGTTTGATTATATTTTTGTTAAATCATACACTAAACTAAACACCGATTAAATACTTCTGTTTGGTTTCAAATCAAACTATACGCAAATTAAAAAAATACGGAATTATTTTTTTGTTTATTCAGTCAACACTCGTAATTTTTATGAACTAGTATGTAAGACTGAGCGGAGTAGTCGTGAACACATGCATGTGTTACGCGCCACAACCAAAACTCATGTCCATGGTCACGGTAAAATTACACAAGTTTGGTGAGTTGCTCACCATTGTGCCAAGGCTGAAAAAATGGGCCCCAGATTGTAAAAGTAAATGATTTATATTTTTTTTGTGAGTGTGTGTGAAATATTTAGTAGGATATATTTGTATAAAATGAGTATTTTAATGAAAGGTGAAGGAAATGTGATCAAAACGGATGAATGGTAAGAGGAGAAGTGAAAGTAGAGAGAAAGTTGAGGTGACGATAAATGGTTTACCCACCACTCCTTTTAGCCTAAGAAAAATAATTTTGAAATTAATGACAAATGATAAACTGTACTGACAAACACCGGTCATAAAAGTGTCAGATTCACGAAAATGTTACTGTATTAAGTAATGAAGTGGTTGTTTAAGATGACATGGATTCAAAAGGGGGGGGGGGGTGATTAGCACACTAACCAAATTGATTTGCATAATCACAGTACAATCATATAAAGCACAGTGTAAAATTTGTACAACTACTTAAAACATTAGTTAGAGTGTCTCAATAAATTTTATAAGTGTGCAAATCACTACTCATTCAAAAATGTCCATGTCCAGGAACATTTTTATTGTCATAAACTCTATATACCTAATTAATATGAGTACTAATTTAATTTATCTTTCATTCATACAACTTTATATATATAATTTACACAGTGAGGAAAGTTTAAAACAAAAATAAGTTTATAAACTGTTATTATATAGACATAACAACTCTATAACGGTTCTACAAGTTCATCAATAGACATACTCTTATCTTGTTGAAAATGTTACAAACGCTTGAAACCACTGGAGATATCAAGTGACAAAAATTTTGTGACTGCCATGGTTAAAATTTGGAAGTTCCCAGCTTCGAATTTGAATCTGAATCTATGTGGTAACGGACTTAAGCTCCGTGACAAAGATGTTTAAATATACTAAGGCAAATATTTTATGAGGTATCATAGTTGACTTCATTTCTTTTGAATGTCGAACAAACTTTTTTTTTCATTTTACTTTAATTTTCAAATTCGGCCTTTAGGGATATTTTGTGACTTTTTGCCCCTCTCATAATAAAAAGTTTTATTAATTTGAGGGGCAAAAATATCATCTCAAAAATACCCATAAAACATTTGCAAAATATACTATGAGGAGAGTTATTTTACATACCAAACTTTTCTCACATACCAAGGGACTCATCTCCACCATCCATCTAAAAAGAAAATCAATGGCTGAGATTTAAAAGCATTTTATTATTTCACCCATTTTTTATAATTTAAATATCTCTTAAACCATTTATCATTAAGCGAAAATATTTGCACCGTCGCGACGAGCATTTAATTATCTTTCTATAGACGGGCACTTTGATATACTTTCGAAAAACGAAAAAAAATTCATTTTTTCCGCGTTTTGATCTTTTTTTTCGTTTATTTTCACGTTAAATTTGCATGAAAAAAATCATATATGATAAAATACTAAATTGAATATCACATGTGATATTAGTGTTAAATCATATATGATATGTAATATCACATGTGATATCATATGTGATTTTACATAATATCACATATGATATTACATATCATATATGATTTTACACTAATATCAAATTAGTGTTTATATCATATATGATTTTCAATGCAAATTTCGATGTAGCGAAAAAAACTAAAAAAAAGCGTGAAAATACGATTTTTTTTTTTTTGTCAAAAGTATATCAAAGTGCTATCTATCGAAAGATAATTAATGCTGTATAATAATATTTTTTTCACTTAACGATTAGCGGTTTAAAAGTTATTAATATTGGAAAAAAAGGATGAAAGTTGGTTTTTATATTGTGGGATTAATCAAATCCATTAGATCAAATAAAAATGAAGGTGGAGATTAATCCCTTGTATGTAAAAATATCTTTTGTCCTCAATGATCTTATATCATATACTATTACCAAAATATTAGCGACCCAAAACAATTATTTTTGAACATACATAAAACTTGTGAGCATTTTTTGCAAAATCATTTTTCTTCTTTCAAATTGTCAATTTTTGAGAGAAAACTATTAACACTTTTAAATAGAGGTGGCAAATGGGTGGTTGGTCGGTTTGGGTCATGGGTCAAATGGGTCATGGGTTAAACGGGTCATGCAATAAGAATGAGTTGACGGGTCAAGCGGGTTGGTTCGGGTTGGGTCGGGTCGGCTCGTTACATTTCCACTTGTAATCATGCTACTATAGTATGTTTCGATCCGTTTTTTAAGTTAAATCGTTTTTTACGTTTTCATCCATTTTTTACGTTTTACGTCCGTTTTAACGTTTTGTTCCGTTTTTAACGTTTTAGTATGCATTTTGGCGTTTTCGTCCGTTTTTTACGTTTTCGCTAGTTTTCAACATTTTCGTCCGTTTTTTGCATGTTTTTTTGGTATTTTTTTAACGAAAATTTGCATCTGTCTTTTACGTTTTCTTCCGTTTTTTAAAGTTTTAGTCCGTTATTTTACGTTTTCATATTTTTTTTTTACGTTTTCATCTGTTTTTACGTTTTCTTCCATTTTTAACGTTTTAGTCAGTTATTTTAAGTTTTCGTCCGTTTTTGGGCGTTTTCGTCTGCTTTTTTACGTTTTCGTCCGTTTTTGAGCGTTTTCAGCCGTTTTTTGCATTTTCTGGTGTATCTTTTAACATTCTCGTTTGTCTTTTACGTTTTCGTACGTGTTTTTTAAGTTTTCTTCCGTTTACTTACTTAAGCGTATAAATTGAAAAAAAACGGATGAAAGCGATAAAACCAAGCAAAGCTCAGCATGACAACAAACGATCGGTGAAACAAAGCGGAGGAAGCCAATCCGCATGAAAATGAAACAAATGATAATAACCTCGCAATCGGATGAATACGTTGGGCAAATAAAAAAATGGAGACCGTAAAATCGATAAGCAACGCGCAAATAGATGGCGTAAAAAACGGATGAAAACGTAAAAAATGGATAACGTAAAATGGAAGAAAACCATAAAGCAGTCATGTAAAAAAGCGAGCGAAAAGAGCAAAAAGCGTATAAAGCAGTAAAACAAATGGCAATAAAAAAAACCCGCGTAAAAAGGAAAGAAAAGCAGCTCAAAAGCGGATGAAAAGCGTAAAAAAATGGAGCCAGCGAAAAAAAAAGCGAAAATTAAAATCCGATGAAATAGCATAAAAGCGGATGTAAAGCGTAAAATACGGACGAAAATGCCCAAAAACGGATGAAATCGTAAAAAGCAAAAGCAGCGTAAAACAGGCCAGCAACCAAAGCGGATGAAAAGCGTAAAAACGGATAGCGATAAAACGGTAGCAAATAAATAAATTACGAGCGCAAAAGCGTGAAGATGTTAAAACCGACGAAAAAAATATAAAAACATAAAAAACACGAAATCTAATGGTGGTTGAGTTATCATCCGACCTTTAAGTGACCCATTCGAAGTATTTGTTGACGATTCGACCATTTGTTGTTGATTACATAAGTCCAATTGTTGACCCATTTGACATGTTGTTTGCGAATGAGGTAACCCAATCCAACCTATAAATTCTTATTTTTGACCCATAGCAACCCATTTTTCTCTAAATAGGTTGCGATTGCCACCTCTACTTTTAAACACTTGTTGTCTTGCATAATACGAAGTACTTTTGAACCCTTGTTAATAAATCACTTTATATGCCACTAACCCAAATGGTATTAGAAGAAAAGACTTTTTTGCTAAATGGCCTATTTGCTTGTTAATACTCCCTCTTTTTAAAATATAAGTCCATTTTAACTTTTTGAATCCAACTTTAACTTTAAATATTTTTTGTTAAAGAGTAAATTCAAAGAATCGTCCCTATAGTTTGCCCAGATTGCAAATATCGTCCTTGTGGTTCGCTAAGTACAAGTGGCCTCTGTGGAGAGAGAAGTGGGATCGTTTTGGTCTATGGTTTTAACCGGCGTTAAATGGATTCCATTATGATTTACCGTTAGCCCTTTTTGGCCACCGGCGTTCACGAGCGTTCATCCTTTAAACTTAGTATTTATAATTTAAAATTTTGATTTATTTAAAGTTTTTCGATTTTTTATATACATTTTTGTAAAACACTATATTTTTTTTTATCACGCTTTTAAATACGTTTTTATATACATTTTTTAGCGTTCTGTATCGTTCTTATATACATTTTGTATATATTCTTATATACTTTTTATGTATGTTCTTATACACTTTTATACGTATTTATACAGGGATTTTATACGCTTTTATATACGTATTTATAAAATCATATACGTTATTGTATACGTTTTTATATGCGTTTTTATACATGTTCTTGTATACATTTTTATACACGTTCTTGTATACGTATTGATACACGTTATTGTATAAGTTTAAATATATATTTTTACCCACATTTTTTATACCCTTTTATATACATTTTTTGTTTCGTTTTTTATATACCTTTTGTATCGTACATAAAAGCGTGTATAAAAGCGTATATAAAACATTATAAGCGATATACAATATTAGCGTGTATAAAAAAATGTACAGAATCTTGCAAAGGTATATGTTTGTATAGCAATATACAAAAAAATGAAACACTAAATAAACCGAAATTTTAAATTATAAGCGGTTGTTAGTTTAAAGAATGTGCGTACAAAAGTCGTTGGCGAAAGGGCTAGTATAAAACATAATGGAATCCACTTAATGTCGATTAAAACCAGGGGACCAAGCAGATCCCAACTTTTCTCCATAATGAGTCATAACAAACATTTAAATGTAGTAATGAGTAATAATAAACATGTACATAACAGAATCTTAAATATAATGTATATAAAAATAAAAAAACTTTAAATAATCAAAAATTAGTTTTAGTTACTAATGTGTGTCATAATGAGTACAAACTAATTCCAACCAACTTATGTACATGTAAAAAGAATATAAATTACAAAATAATAATCAATTTTGATAACTGTTTCATTTTGATCACTCAAATAAAAAAATAAAAATTACAACAATGATAAATATTTAAACTTTTAGTGGTTTATGATCAAAAAAGAGTTAAAATAACAAACTAAAACAAATTAAACATAATCGCTTTTTGTTTTCTTTTCTTTTTATTTGAATTTTAAGTATTATGATTGATTATCGATGGCATTTATTGAGTTTTTAAAATTAATCTATTATGGCATCCAACATGGTTACATATTATAAAACTTGTGTCATCATATATCATTAATTTATAAACTTTTTGTTGTTTTATAAAGCTACTTTCACTATGGCCAAAATATTGTATAACATTATAAATGTTTCACATTACGCATACATTAATTGTGTTGAGTTTATGAGAAGCTTAAAAGTTTGTCGTTTGTTTTTGGAGAACTTTTATCTTTATCGCAAAATAATGTCTGGGAAGAAGAGCCACATCTAAAGTCTTCATCTGCATGTAAGAAGAGGGTTTATTTTTTGTGTTATTGAAGTACTTTTTTTTTTTTTTTTTTTTTATCGTCTTGTCATATGGTCACATAGATTAATGGTTTCATACGTTTTGGTATTTTTTTTACGTTTTCGACCGTTTTTTATATATTCGTATGTTTTTCACGTTTTCGTCTGTTTTTTTAAGTTTTCGACCATTTTTTTAAGTTTTTGTTTGTTTTTTTACGTGTTTGTCTTTATTTTACGTTTTCCTCTGTTTTTTACGTTTTCGTAGTTTTTTTTTACGTTTTAGTTCGTTTTCGTACATTTTTTTACGTTTCGCCTGTTTTTTTACGTTTTCATATTTTTTTTTATGTTTTCGTCTGTTTTTTTACGTTTTCGTTTGTTTTTTAACTTTTCTTGAATTTTGTGTTCTTTACTTTTATTTACGTTTCGTGATCTATTTTTTCGTTTAATCGTTTTTATGTTTCGTCGTTTCTTAGCGTTAGTGAAAAGCGGGCGAAAACATCATCAAAAGCGAAAAAATAAGCAATAAAATGGACAAAGCGTAAAAAAGACGAAAACATCGTTCAAACCAGCTGTCGCACTGAACAACGTAAAAGCGGATGCTTGTCATATGAAAATGTACAAATCGATCGACAATGTAAAGCGGATGAAAAAAAAAAATAGACAAAATGTAAGAAAACGGACAAAATGTAAAAATGGATGAAGCAAATAAATCGCCAGTGAAAGCGTAAAAATGGATGAATCGTAAACAGATGAAGTAAAAAAGCGGACGCAAACATAAAAACCCGAATATAAGCGTAATAAAGCGGGCAAAGCGTAAGAAAGCGGGTGAAAATGTATGTAATGAATGGCAACGTAAAAGCGGGTGAAAACATAAAGGATGAAAACTTAAAAAACGGATGCTTGTAATGAGGTAAATAAAAGAGATGTAGGATATTGAGAAAAGAGATATGGAGTTTGTGAAAGAAGAGTTGAAGTGAAAGATAATATCGAAATTTAGAATAGAAAGAAGAAAAAAAACATTTATGCCGCGAAAAAACAAATGAAACCTCACGCCTCCTGCAGACAAAAGAAAGTAAAAGGAAAAAAAAAATGCTTATTGGGAAAAAAAACAAACGCCATCTAAGACTTTTTCATGAAACATAAATATAAAATGAGCTTCCATTATTGGTGAAAGAGAATATAAATATTTCGGGTTTTTAAACCTATTTATAAACTTCTTATTGTGGATACTTAATGTGTGTTTATATAAATTAAATCACTTGAAAAAAATACACTCTAAGCTATTTGTTAAAAACTTAAAACATAAGTGCAAAATATCATAACAAGTTATTAAATGTTTTAATAAAAGAATTGTTAATTAGTGCCATGTGACATTTAATAATTTTAAGAAGCAACTACAATTATTAAAGTCCATCTTGAATTTTCATTAGGTCAGATATGAATCTTACAAATTAAAACTACCATACAATCACTGAGATGCATCATCTACTAGAAGAGTTTGTGTCTCCGTCAATTTGGTTAAAGCATTATTGGTTGATTCAAGTGCACACTAATATATATTGGACTTGATCATTTCTATATCGGTTAGCAGGGGAAACACAATTGATCATATCCTCTTGATATTTTAATATATTAGAGTGCTTTTTTTTAATTTTTTGGCTTTTAAAACTGTTTTCATGAGTTCTTGGACATATTTTTAGACTTCCGCTTTGTACGGCAGCAAAAGAGAGTGGAGAATTGATCATTCCTTTTATATGGTTTCACAATCTAAAGGGGTCTCACTATATATATTTATGTTATATATCCGACTTACTCTTCTTTATAAATCCGTTATAAATACAACCCATCTTGTCACAATAAATAAAACGTCATTAAAAGGCCTCATTATAAGAAATTGTTATTAATGAACATCTTTTATGCACATCTTTTAATTTATTTTATTTTTTATGAGACTTCTTTTACATGTCACCGAAAAAGTGAAATTCATTCAAATTATGAAACATATGTAGTGTCTTGTTCTTTTTTTATCCATATGCTGTAAGTGAATGCTTCCTATTTGTTTTCATGCTCCTATCCGTTTAGTATGATTCAAACATACTGGTGTTTTAGTGAAACAAATTTGACCTACATACACGAAAAAACAAATAGAAAGCACACTCCACTTTGCAACATGAGCGGATTGTTTTTCGCGACCTGAAGTAATCATGTATGATGATTCACGTACTTCCATATTTCAGGTTTATTTTCAAACCGCCTATTCTTGTTTGCGATAAAATGAGAAGTATGAACAAACAATAAAATAAAATTGTTAATCATCATTACAAAGTAAAACCAATAATAAATAAATAAAATAATGATTTTACGATGTGATCTCTATTCTTAATGTGGTTATGCTCATATTTAACATTCATTTCTAGAGACTCTGGTTTCATTCACTATTAATGTTGGATTTTTTGTATTTGTTTTTGTAGTTTGTGATTGTGATATTGAAGGGATCAGTGCCTATATCATTTGAGGAAGAACCGGCCATATACGGAAATAATATCAATGGGAGGCATTACTTAAAGTGAAGAAAAATTAATATTTCAATTGGGCACAATTTTACTAGAAAAGTTATCAATTCCAAGAACAAGATTTTTTGTCAAGGTGTATGATACCACCATGGGCACTAAATATTCAAACTCTAGCTATTTTGGTTAATGCATTGAAATGGTCAAAATCTGTAGTATACAACCTTGACGGCATAACGTCTGAAAACATTAATGAGGTGTACTTTTCGCATTTAATAATATACAAGATTCTCATGTACTCTTTTTACAATTTGTTGTCTCTCTCATAAAATTGAAAAAATAAATTCCCACCCAGTTTAGTCCACCAACATCTAATTATTCTCAAGGGTGGAAATAGATGGGAGTGAGGTATAATTGAGCACTTGATTTTTAATCGTTGGCATTTTTTTAGAAATGTGTAGAGTATCACTAATTCAATTTATTTTCTTTCTTCATAATTTAAATCTAAACGATTAGTAGTGATTGTGTTCCCTTCATTGCAACTTAAAGGCCAGTTATTTT
>OU343225.1:26715196-26833399 GCA_910596185.1 Chrysanthemum makinoi | reverse complement strand
GTACTAAACCAGGAGATCATAGATCTCACAGACATCATCCTCATCATCATCTAGTGATGATTCAAACCCATGGCTTCATTACTTTCCTCAACCATATCCACGACCAAGGAAATCACCCTTTCTTCCTTCTTCAGAAGATGATAGTGTAGTGAATCCAAGTGAATCTGCTGATGATTCTGATAACTCCTATAAGGAGAGAACATCTTACTCCCAACCTCCAGCACCTCAGCCTCAACGAAGGCCACGAGCCTGAAATCCGCCACTCCGTAAGGATAGAGAGGTGGTTCTTGGTCTTTCTGCACCAGGTTTTGGTGCATCAACACACATCGTATAGAGAAAATGCTTAATAAGGGTGGATGGATTGCATTTTGGTTGAAATCCATAGATGAAGCACAAAGGAAACTTTATTTTTCTTCATCATCATGCGTGGTCATCGTCATCATCACCATTTTCATCAATCCATTCTTTCCATTTTGATCCTTAGCATCCTCGTCATAGTAGTCATGCATCTCCAGCCATCGAGATAGAATGAATGGGTGGTTATGCAAGACTTCACAAACGCATATCCAGCATCTAGTGTGAAAGATGTGAGCGATCATGCATATCCAACAGCCTGTTAGATGTTGGAATAGATGATATGAACTAGATTAGGATTAGTAGATGCATTTGATGTTGATTGTACTCTGTAAGCTGTAAGCTGTAAACTGTTTCTCGAATGAATGAATGAACAATTTGTTTCAGTACTTCTCTTAAATGAACATTATAACATCAGTACATTGTCTTCAGTGGAAACAAATAGCTCACTTCAGCACTTTGAATTCAGTAGAAACATGCTTTAGAGCTTTCTTGAACATATTCCAAATAAACAACCATGGTAAATTCCAACTTGAATAACCAATCTACAAAACAGAACAAACACAGAGAAACACACAAACCAACAGAGACAAACAAACTAAGATTACATTAGCTGGTTAGTGTTAGTGAAAAACAAACAAAACAATACCTAAAAACCTTCAAAATTACACAAAACATGCAAAGTGTACACAAATCCTCCCCTGAGGCATATGCCTCCCCTGAGGCCTATGCCTCCCCTTAAACTTTGCAGTTAAGGGTTAAGCATACCGATATGGACCACAAGGTGTTGAAACCTTGGTCCATCAAAAGCCTTTGTTAACAAATCTGCCACATTATCATCATGTGTGAATTTTAACCCCTTTAATCAAATGTTTGTCATATGCATCTCTTATAAAGTGGTGCCTGATTTCAATATGTTTTGTTCTACTATGAAAACGGGATTTTTAACAATGCATATGGTACTTTGATTATCAATAAAAATTGTTGTGTTCATGAAGTTATACCCATAATCCAACAATTGATTTTGTATCCAAAGAACCTGTCCTAGCAATAGAAGCAACGTAACTCTGCTCAGTAGATGAGGTAGCCACACTAGTCTGTTTCTTGCATTGCCAAGAAATCAATCTCTTTCCAAGGAATTGGCAACCTCCAGTGGTGGACCTCCTATCCAGATTTGCACCAGCATAGTCACTATCAATAAATGCTTCCAGCTTAAATGGAGACTCCTTTGGGTACCAAAGGCCTAGATGAGGTTGGCCTTTGAGGTACTTAAAGATCTTCTTAACAACATTGAGATGGGAAGTAAGTGGAGTAACTTGATGTCTCGAACAAACACTCACAGCAAAAGTAATATCAGCCTGAAGCTGTAAATACATCAAAGAACCAATCATAGACCTGTATAAATGAACATTCACAGGTGGATCTGCTTCATTAATGGTCTTTGTCTTTGGAGCTTCATAAGGTGTAGTGGCAGTCCTTACACTTTCCATACCAAACTTCTTCAAGATGTCCCTCACATATTTGTCCTGACTGATGAAGATACCATCAGGTTTCTCTGAACTGACTTGAGACCCCAAAGAAAGTCAACTCCTCCATAGCACTCATCTGAAACTCTCCCTTCATAAGCTCCTCAAACTCCCTACACCAAGCTTCTTTTGTGGATCCAAAAATAATATCATCCACATACACTTGCACAAGAATGATGTCTGTGGAATTCTTCTTAAGGAAAAGTGTCTTATCAATTGCACCTCGTCTATAGCCATGCTTCATCAAATGATGAAGTCTAGCATACCAAGCTCTGGGTGCCTGATGAAGTCCATAGAGAGCTTTGACTACTTTGTAAACATGATTAGGATGATCTGGGTCTTCAAATCCTTTAGGTTGAGTGACATAAACTTCCTCTTCTATTTCTCCATACAGGAAAGCACCTTTAACATCCATCTGATAGACCATAAAACCCATGTAGGATGCATAAGCCAAAAATATCCGAATGGCTTCAACTCTAGCAACAGGTGCAAACACCTCATCATAGTGAATGCCCTCCTCTTGTCTATAACTTTGAGCAACTAATCTAGCTTTGTTTTTTATCACAACACCTCTTGCATCTCTCTTATTCTTCAAAATCCATTTAGTCCCAATTGCATACTTGCCATCAGGTAGTGGTACCAAGATCCAAACCTGCTGATTTTGAAATTGTTGCATTTCTTCCTGCATTGCTTCAAGCTAACTGGAATCTTCAAGGGCTTGAGTAACACTGGTTGGTTCCACTTGAGAGAGAAAACAGGCAAATAGACAATGTTCATAGTCTGTATGATTGTCTCTTTGTTGATTGGAGACATAAGAGATAAAAGCCACTCGACCATATTTAGAACTTGTCACAGTGCCCCTAGTTCTAACAAGTGCATTAGGATCACCAATAATATTGGACTGTGGATGAGCATTGTTGATCCTTTTAGTAGCAGTGGTGTTGACATCAATGGAGGTATCAAGATTAGTCACTGTAGGTTCAAAACCAGTGTCATAGGAAGGTGAGGTGAAGATGCCAGCTTTTGATTGATGATGACCAAGGTCAGAAGGTCTTGGAAGACATGTAAAAGGTTCTCCAAGGTCTATTGACTCTCTAGTAGAAATAGGAGTAAAAACAGCATGTCTTTCAGCAGCTTTGGTGATGATAGGAGAAACAGGATCACTTTCAGCAGAATGATTGTTTCCACTGATGGCTTCTCTTGCACTCTCCTCAGCATTTCTCTCAGCTTCTAGGTTAGTTGCATACTCCTGTTTCTTTAGCCTAGCAAGGTCTTCAGCATAGTGTGAATCATCATCACTCTCATCAGCACAAATTTTAGTAGTATCTCCTGCAAAATTGTTAGTGGAGAAAGAAGGCACAGTAATAGGTTGTTCACCATCTTCATGCTCATTGTCAGAATCAGCATCCAATGTACCTGCATTTTTAGTAGGAGACTCTTGAGGACCTGCATTTTGGTTAGCCATATGTGTAGAATTACCCAAGTAATCAGTTAAGTAATCAAGGTCAAAAGACCACACATGACCCTGTCCTTGAACATTAGGCTTATCTTCAAGAAATCTCAGGTTGAAAGTCTCCTCAATCTTCCTAGCAGACAAGTTGTACACCCTGTAAGCCTTACTCACTACTACAAAAAGTGACACGGAAACCGGTTAGAATAGCTCATGGAGAGTGGTTTTGGAACCACTCTCTGTGAGGGGATATCTCCATGAAAGAAAAAAAAGGAACCGGTTCTCTAACATGTCTCTATAAAACTCATTAAGACTGGTTTTATGCTAAGAGCCTGTCTTTATTATAGAGTAAACCCATAGGCTTGTCTTTGTGTGAATAAAACAAATAGACTGGTGTTTAAGAAAAAACCATTTTCTATTGGATTATTTATTTAAAAAAAAATTGGTTGTTCGGGATTGCTTACTAAAACTGCTTATCGTGATTGTTTGGGATCGCTTATTGAAACTGCTTATCAAGGTAAGAAACTTCAATAAATAATCCAAACATTCATATAAGCAGTATTTAAGAAATCCCAAACAGCCTCTATAAATCATATATGTCAAGTAACATTCATATATATGTAATCAACCCAAGCATAAACTATTATTAATTAATGAATATGCCAAACAAAAATTTCTAGTTTTAACATAAGCAATATCAAATTCACATGTTTAAAAGAGCCTAAAAACAATAAACCATAAATTTAATTCTTGATTAATTTCACAAACATTCAGATGAATGAAAATTGCATTCTTTATGCATTGGGTTATATTTATTCTCCATATTTCTACTCATTGTCATCCATTGTTGTATCATCATTACCTGTGTTATGTATGATAAACAAAGATCAGAAGGTTGCAGGCATAGTTATAGAAAGATTAAAACTTAACCTATTGTTGACAAATCAAGATCTAATTTGTCACACCTAATAGCATTTTAGTGAACGCTTTTGATCAAAGATAAAACATAACATAAACTTTTTCTATCAAACTTCATAATCAATTAGTAATTTTAACAGCACTGGCACTATTGTTCTAACATCATGTAGGCGGGTATAGTAATTTCAGATATCAAAAAATACAATTTATTTAAAGTGCAAAGTCTAAGATAGGAGCTAACATAACCTCGTACTTGCAAAAATCAGTTTTGCTACAACTTAAGCTATAATCCTTAAAATATGGTTACAACTTTAAGTTGTTTCGTTTAAAACAATCAATCAAACAACTAATAGATCATGTGCAAAACAAAACACAACTTAGGACTTTAAGTTATAATGCTTAAAGTATTCATCACAAAAACAAGTCATTTAAAATTTATCATGCACAACATTACCTGTTATTCTTCCATGGCGGACCTTCATCATTTCTTTTTCCACATACATTTTCTACTTTTTGCTAATGAATTAGCTACACACAAGATACAAGAGGGTTAATTTTTTTACATAATGGTAAACCGTAACTAAAATCCAAAATATAGATAGTTGTTAATTATAATTTCAATACAATAGTCTAAAATATCTAAAAAAATGATTTAATATATTTATTCATTACAGATATATTTCACGAGTTCGGACATCAGATTGGATATATCTCCACTTTATATGTTACTAGTTTGACCTGTTAGAGATATAATAAAATCAAATCAAACAAATTATAAGTAAATGAGTTGAGAAAATGAGTTGAGAAAATCACCTGGAAAAACTATTATAATACAGTAGTTAATAATAGGATCATGATGTTAAGTTCGTAGGGGCTGATGGGTTTCACAGGGGCTTGGAAGACTTTCACCCTTATGCCCAGTGACACAAGCAATGCTACAATTCTACACCTGAATTACCAAAAAATCAAAACAAAACAAATTGCTATATATAGATATACGATTCATACGGAAGCTTGTGGTATGCTATCCATTTCTAATAAGACAGCAGACTTGACAAGTTCTTTATTGTCACCACAGCTGTGAATCTCTTTCCAATTAACTTGTAAAATGAGTTAGTACATAACTAGCAATATCACCACCTAAGTGACAGCAAGTGAAGAAATATAAGTCAGCACTTCCATATCTTCATAACGTCATAAATTTATATTGCAACTGTCATTTGAACCATGGGATTATACAATTGAATCTTACCAGGATGCCAACACTTAAACATTCGAAGCACATGTTGTAAATTATATAATCATAATTGTCCTACCTTCACAAAAGCAGGAACACATGCATTTCGCTCATTGTTGCTAGAAGTTGATCTTTTAGCTTCTCTACTGCAACAAACCTTTGAACCGAAGCAAGAATAAGCTAATGAGAATATCAATTTATCTAAGTAAGATATACAATCTAGGAGAATAAATTATTACAGTAAGCGATTAGAAATACACAAAATTTTTTGGTCACGGGCCTAGCAAATTAAAAGTTATAATAGAAATACACCCTTCAAGATCTGACAGGAAAGTGGTAAGTAAAATGTGCACCAGCGACGCTGCTCTTTGGTAGAGAGGAGTATCCGATCTATTTACAATGAGTGCCAATAAGTATCTATAATGCTAAACATGAGAGGAAACAAATTAGAATTTTTATTACAACGGTGCCAATAAGTATCTATAATGCTAAACAACAAGAGTCGGTATGTTCTATTCATCTTGAATATACTCCTTCACTTGGATTTTGTATCTTACTTTGTATCAATATTTCACAAGCACCTGAACTACACCCATTATGATGCACCAGAACAAATTAGTTGCTTGGTAGTAGCTCTTAATCATTTTCATCTATTTGATTTGTGCCCAGTTTCCAGAAGAACATACTGTTTTACATACTTTGCAAGGCTTATAACCCAAACTTTCTTTACTTTTAAACTTTTAAAGTGCATGATCAGTGGCATTTATATACAAGATAATGAAAAAGTGAAATTCCAGACTTGTCTAGAACAGTTCAATCATCATAAGAAATTTATCTGGTAGGCTTACTTATCACATGTCATGCAATAATAAAAGAGTATAATTGACTTCCAAGACTAGATGCTGCTTAAAAGTATATTTCAATGAATATTAATTAAAATGTGAGATATAAAGTCATATTAATTAACATAAAACTTACATTTCACTCAGCAGCATTGTCGTTGATCCAAGGATACCCATAACACGTAAATCAAGATTTGAATTTCTTTTTAGTACTGCTGCCTGCAACAGAAATATCTTAGCACGCCAGCTATTAACTAAAACTTTCATAAATCTTAACGCATCTTGAGCATAGAATACTCCCAAGTACAAAAAGTAAGCACACAAAATTTGATATAGAATGTAAGATATACCCAATCCCTTAGCTGGTTAAGTAAAGTGGCGTCAATCAGTTCCAGTATCCGAAGTTACATAATTATCTGCAACAACTCTAAAGCCATATCTGGGAGATCCTTGAGATTCTCAAAGTAAGGAAGTAACGCCACGTAGCTGCAATACAATATTTTACATGATTAATTCACCAATCAGCAATAAAATATGTCAAGTAAACACATCCAGTCACTTAATAAAGCAGCAACAAAAATTAATCAAATGATATATTGTTTACCTAATAAAATAGCAATGTCACCACCTACAAACCACAAATCAAGAACAAATGAGAAAACCATATATAAGAAGTTTATGCACCTGTTGAAACAAAACCATTGAATTGTTGTTGAACGACTTATGGTCAAATCAATAAACCATTGAATTGTGGAACAAATATTAAACTAATTTCAAATAGATATCACAAACAATACCCAATTTCTTTAATTCGGAGTTAAGAGTTACCCAAATCGTTTGAAGGCATATGCTAAAACCGCTCGATGGCGGATGCGGATCTGAGATTTTGAATAAGGAGGGTTTGGGGGAGAAAAATCTGAATCTGGGATTACGGATAGCTAAATTTTGATTTATGATTTGAATCTTCAGATGGGGGAATTTTGAGCGCCGAATGAAATTTCGTGATATTTGAAGGAAAATTTCAGCGCATAACACATTTTTTGGTTCCACTTGAAAAATAATTTAGTTTGGGAGTTTAGGAAATAATGTTACGTTTATAATGCAACAAATATCTCTCCACGATGTAAACGAGCCGATCGAGGCCATTGTCAATAATAATTCACTCGTCTAAAACTTGAGCTTAAAACTCGGCTCGAGCTCGGTAGAGCTTTGGATTTCATGCTCAAGCTCTACTAGTCATCTAAAACTCGAGCTTGAAACTCGACTCGAGATCGATTACCTCAACACTTTAAGCTTAAACTCGATAAAAACTCGGCTTATCAAGCTTGATTCGATTTGATTTTACGGTAAATTAAGTAATAACAATATATATAGGATAAAATATAATTTAATAAGAGCTTGATAAGGCTTATGAACATCACGGGCCGATTATTAAAATGCTCGAATTTGACTGAAAAGTATACTCGAGTAACTCATGCTCGACTCATTTGAATAGAGTCGATTTCGAGTAGTTAGCTTCTCGTTTAAACAAGGTGATAAAAATTTCTCTTGCAATAAAGGAATGTTTAATATAGAGAATCGGTGTCTATGGATATTCTATTAAAGAAACTGGTTAATACTTCCCATACCCTTTAATATTTTACCATACAAATTGGTTTTTATAAAACTAGTCTCTATTAAGGGGTGTTTATAGACTTTTTTGTAGTAGTGACTATGAGCTGAATAGCCCACAATATAACCATCATCAGCCTTATCATCAAATTTACCAAGTGGATCACTAGTATTAAGAATTGTCACTTGACAACCAAAAGGTTTGAGGTAATGTATAGCAGGAACTTTCCCAAACAAAAGTTCATATGGTGTTTTGAAGTGAGGTCTAGTAATGGATACCCTGTTTCAGACATAACAAGCTCGCCACAGCTCAAGTCCAAAACATAGTGGGTAACTTAGAGTCTGCTAGCATTGATCGGCAGCCTCTATCAAGGTCCTATTCTTCCTTTCAGCTACCCCATTTTGTTGTGGGGTTCTTGGAGTGCTATAGTCCCTTTTAATACCTTTAGACTCTGAGAGTTCGTCAAGATATAGCATTCTTGAACTCTGTCCCATTATCACACCGGATTCCCTTAACCTTCTTGTTCAACTAATTTTCCACAAGGGTAATGAAGTCTTTCAGCACTTGAGATGTTTCATCTTTAGTCCGAAGAAAGAATACCCAACAAAATCTACTATAGCCATCAGTGATAACCAAACAAAAATACTTGTGATCTATGCTTCTTATTTGAGTTGGACCAAAAGATCCATATGAAGCATGAAGAGGTTCGAATAATGCTCACCAGCAATGTACTTTGTATGAGGCTCTGTGTTGCTTTCCTTTGTTGCATGCAACACAATTATGATCATTAGTGAAAACTTTGGAAGGAAGACCTTCAACAAGACTCAGTTTAGAGAGCTTGTTTATGGTCTTGAAGTTCACATGGGCCATCCTCCTATGCCATTTGGTAGACTCATCCAGGGATGCTTTGGCCACCAAACAAGTTAAGTCACCTTCGGTTTAACATCGTTAAGTTGAATGTATAAAGATTGTGATTTCTTGGAACTCTCACAGGAATCGAGGTTTCTTCCGAGTTTGAAGTCTTTAGACAAAGACATTCCATCCTCGAGAGTACTTTGTTCTTGGTGTCACAAATTTGTGAGACTGAGAACAAATTGAAGTGTTGTAGTTCCTTGACATAGTATACATTCTCAAAACTGAGGTGTTTTGATGGTCCCTTTCCCAGTAATTCTCCCATCACTTCCACCAAAGGTCACATTGCCTCGTCCTTCAATAGGTACAAAGTTATGCATCAAATACCTGTTTCCAGACATACTCCTTGAACAACCACTGTCAACTATTCCAATATCTTTATGCATAAGGGGATGATCCTACAACAACAACAAAAATATACAAAATATTAGTACACTATGGAGGTTCAAGTCATTGCTGACTTGAACTTGCCTTGTGGATCATTAGATTTATGCCAAGCAGATGTAAAACATCCACTATTGTTCTTGGGTTTCCATTGAAATTTAGGTCCCCTTTGATTCCAAGAACAACCTACTGAGTACTTGACAGCAGTATCCCTATACCCTTTCCCAGTATTCATAGAGTCAACATATCCAGGCCAAAAACCATTAAAATATGAACTTGTTGGTTGCACATATGGTTTAGCAAACGATCTTCTCCAAGTGAAAGGAGAATCATTATAAGATGCTTGTGGAACATAAGGTGGTATAGCATTAACATTGGTCCACATTGGTCTAGATGTCCTAGAATCACCACACCTACCCATTCTTTGCTCATGATAATCACAACCTTAATTAAATAAATTTACTTCCACACACAAAACATGTCTCTGCTTAGAAGATTTATTCAAACCAAAAGATGTTCTATTACAAGGTAGTATTCAAACCAAAACCATAAAAGAATTGATTTTAATGAATTATTATGCAAAGAATTAGAAAATGTGTCTCGTGAGTGAATGCCTTGGAAGTTGATTCTCAAAGAACTCACATGCTTATTGGTAGTCTTGGGTGCAGCAGGTGAAGACTTGGGAAATGATTGGGGAGGTCGACTTGTCATTTGAATCACACTCAGAGACCTTGCTCGGAGGACTTGTCACTGTAACACAAGAGACAAAGTCTTTAGAAAAGTATCAGTGGTCCGGGCAAGTCACATGACTTTTGCCATATAGATGGTGTGATCCATCAAAGTCAAAGAAATAGAAAGGTCAATGCATGTGCTCACCTCTAATAGGTCCACTACAAGCATGTAGGTCACCTTCTCACAAAATTAGCTAGGCCTACGGTGTAGATTTATGCAAGGTCCTCCCTAGCTTCTAATCCTACATACTTTTAAATCCTAAACCTATAGGAAGTATTGAGTTTGACTAGCATAGATGTGATTAGCTAACTTGTTTCCATTTAGTAACCATTCTTTATGCCTAGCAATCTCCTCATCTAGTTTCTGTTTCAACTCTAGATTCCACATTACATCCGCTCTTAACTTCTCGGATCTTCTTAACTCATTATTAGAACATTCAAGATCACTTCTAATATCCTAATTTTTTCATAAGCTATTTGATTCTTCAAACCAAACCTTTTGTCTTTCTAATGTTTTAAAAGTTTTTATAAGCTTCAACTTCTATATAGCATTCATTATATTTAGGTTTCAAAATATCATAAGCTTCTTTGAGTTCATTATAACGCCACTACAACCAAAAACAAACAGCTTGTATTCTAGAGATGCCCATCAAGGCAACCGATCATGCCTATCCTCTGAAGTAGCTTGTAAACAATCCAAAGATTGTCACCACCAAGACCATCATTCTTTGCTCATGTTGCGTCAAACACCCTTTTTTTATCAAGAGTGACCAAAGCACTGAGGTCTTTCCAAAGATCCCTTTGATTCTCATTGATAGGAAGAGTATTTCACCTCATCACCAGCTTTTCTCGCCTTGCACTCTGGAGAAGTGACCTATTTGATGACATGTAAAGCACTTGACCTTCTTTTTGTCAAACCTAGCTGGATCTCTTCCTAAAGCCAACTTCCTTCCAGCCTTCCTTTCAAATTTCTTGATGTCCATAGCAAGCATAGCTACCTGCCACTTTAATTTCATTTCTTCCATCTCCAGTGGATCCACCTGATCGAAATCCTCATATGCAAGTTGTCACGAGGATCATAATCGAAAAGAAGGATCCAAGCACCTCTTCCATTACACCCCGCATTGAGAGCTTGATGGAGTGGTAGTGTGAGATGATGATGAGCAAGTTGAGGACCATAACTCATCTTTGGGGTAGAGGCTCCAACGATGCCGTGGTGACTAGCAGTAGATGATGATCGAAAAGGACTTTTTACATCATGTTCAAGAGCTTTAAGTTTGTTATACAGCTCATCAAAAGTAAGCATATCCAGACCACCTTTAGCTTTTAAAGCAATGCTCACTTGTAGCCAGGATGGAGGTAATGATCTCAAGAACTTAGAATTACAATCATCATTATCTCGGCTTTGCTTATAGCTGATTTAACTGACAAGATCTTGTGAAACTGTTAGCCCTTGTGAATTTCTTCCTCTTCGAGATTTGAAAGTCTTGAAACTGTTGTTGCAGCATGGACTTTCTCATTCTCCTGGACTCATTCCCTCCAACTTAGCCTTGATCGCCAACCATATATCCTTAGCATCTACCATATAATGAAAGTCACTCAAGTGATCTTGAGGTATCATGAAGGAGTATAGTTCTCACCTTGTGCTCTCTTTGAACCGCGGGATTTCTTCAAAGCAGATTTTGGAGGAATAATGACAACAGTACCATCGAGGATCGTGGTTGTCCTCTTTAAACTGTTTCCCTTCTCTCGCAATTGACCGAGATTCCAATCAATGTTGGAAATCCAGTTTTGCATCTGCATGGCCCATAGATCATTTACTCTCTCTTCAAGTAGGAATTTAGCATTGCTGTTGGATAGACTAAGCTTTGTAGGAGGCAATGTTATTGTTGTTGGTAACTTCAACATCGTCCACAACCGCATGGTGAAGAATGTAGTGATTTGAAGGATTAAAGCAAAGAACAGCTCTTAGTATCGTAGAGACTCTTACGAGGCTCAAATACCACTTGTTGAAACTAGCGAATCTTGATAGATCTTGAGCTCGTGGATCTAGCTATGCCTATGTAATCACAAGCACAAGAATGACAATCTCTACAACTTGTATTAGCAAATGAATATAAACACAAGTAACACAAATAACTAAGAACTTTGTGATCCTCTATGAATCGTTATATTAACTAAAACTTTGTTTTTTTCAATCGGTCCATAACTCATACTATTGTGTTCCTTTTATAGGAACCCTAAACAATACCCTAAACCGTTTCCCAAGAAACGTATAAACATAAAACTAAATAAGATATACACAATCACTTCCTAATAAAGCTCATGTATATCCAAACTAAATATACTAAACACGGAATAACAACTTCCGCAGAAACAAACTATTCACTATATAGCTTCAGCCGAATTATGTCTTCGGTAAAATCCACACTACTTCAGCAGAATCCCTTCAGCAGTAAGTTCAGCATAATCCATACTTCACATAACTCCTAAGAACTTCCTATTCCTGTTAGGATTTAGAAAATACCTAGTGAAGTGTCGGTCACCCCAACTATTGTCTAGCATATGTTAGCTCGTAGACATTACGTTATCTATTAGTTAGTTAGTTAGTTAGTTAGTTAGTTAGTTAGTTAGTTAGAGTAACACCGTGGAGGACGGACGGGTCTTTACCCACTGTATGCCTGATCCACAGCCCGACAGAGGGCGTATTATGTAAACTATAAATACCCTCTACCTCCCAAGGTAGAGGTTGACGTTTCATTTCTTAATGTAACTTTCTCTTTGTTTTTCTCTCACTTTCTCTTTCTAGAAAGGATCCCATCTCCCACTTTCTCTCTCTAAGTTTCTTGCTAAGATTCGAACCATATAATTGATTGTTTGTTTGTTACAATAACCAATATCCAACAATTGGTATCAAGAGCCATGGTTAGATCATAAAGATTGGTTATTTGTGTGTTTTGTTTGTTCAAATTCTATACCTTAAAAGTGTTAAAGTTTGAATTTTGATAGTACTTTTCTGTTACGAATCATCATAAGTTCTTAGGTTTTAGTTTGGAAGGCTTAATTCATCTTGGTTATAGTGTTTTGGATTGGAAAAGTTTAGTTTTTGAAGAGTTTCAAGGAAGCGGTTTGAGTCTCGTACTATTTTCGTGTATGCGGTTTGATGTCATTTGGGAGCGATTTGATCTGATCAAGGAAGCGATTTGTCAAGTTCTTGGATGCCGTTTGTCTAGTTTCGTTGTATCAGAAGCGGTTTGACTTAAGCGGTTTGACTTTAGCTGTTTACGTAGGCGGTTTGATATAAGCGGTTTGACTTAAGCGGTTTAACTCAAACGGTTTGTCTTCAGCGGTTTGACATAAGTGGTTTGACTAAAACGTTTTCACTCAAGCGGTTTGTCTACAGCGGTTTGATCTAACCGGTTTGATAAGAAGTGGTTTGAGTTAAGCGGTTTGATAAGAAGCGGTTTGATAAGAAGCGGTTTGATAAAAAGGAGTTTGATTTAAGCGGTTTGTATTCCAGCGGTTTGACAATCCTGCAATTTGACCAATGCGATTTGAACACTGCGATTTGATAAAAAAAAATGAGTTTTGCCTTTTACGGTTTGCTAGTTGCGTTTTCACCACTTGCGGCTTGACCAAAGTTCACTTTTTATGTCAAAACTTCAAACGGCCATAACTTTTGAACCGTAACTCCGTTTTCAGCGAAATATCTGTGAAAATGACCGGAACAGCCTGAACCAGTAGGAACCAGTTAGAACTAGTTAAGAACCAAATGTTCCAGCCAAGAACCAATAAGAACCATTTAAGAAAATGCTATTTTGACCAAGAACCAGTTAGATCCAGCTAAGAACTGCCTATTCCTGTTAGGATTTAGAAAATACATAGTGAAGTGTCGGTCACCCCAACTATTGTCGAGCATATGTTAGCTCGTAGACATTACGTTATCTATTAGTTAGTTAGTTAGTTAGAGTAACACCATGGAGGACGGACGGGGTCTTTACCTACGGTATGCCTGATCCAAAGCCCGACAGAGGGCGTATTATGTAAAAGAATAAATACCCTCTACCTCCCAAGGTAGAGGGTTGGACGTTTCATTTCTTAATCTAACCTTCACTTTGTTTTCTCTCACTTAATCTCTCTAGAAAGGATCCCATCTCCCACTTTCTCTTTCTAAGTTTCATGCTAAGATTCGAACCATAAAATTGATTGTTTATGTGTTACAATAACCAATATCCACAAGTGTTAACGTTTGAATTTTGATTGTAATTTTGTGTTAAGAATCATCATAAGTACTTAGGTTTTGGTTTGGAAGGCTTAATTCATCTTGGTTAACTGTTTTAGATTGGAAAAGTTTAGTTTTAGAAGAGTTTCAAGGAAGCGGTTTGAGTCTCGTACTATTTTCTTGTATGCGGTATGATGTCATCTGGGTGCGATTTGATCTGATCAAGGAAGCGAATTGTGAAGTTCTTGGATGCGGTTTGCCTAGATTCGTTGTAACGGAAGCGGTTTGACTTAAGCGGTTTACATAAGCGGTTTGGCATAAGCGGTTTGACTTAAGCGGTTTTACTCAAGCGGTTTGCCTTTAGCGGTTTGACATAAGCGGTTAGACTCAGGCGGTTTTTCTTCAGCGGTTTGATCTAAGCGGTTTGATAAGAAGCGGTTTGATAAAAAGCAGTTTGATTTAAGTTATTTGTATTCTAGAGGTTTGACAATCCTGCGATTTGACCAATGCGATTTGAACACTGCGATTTGATAAAAAAAAACAGATTTTTGACTTTTTTGGTTTGACTATTTTCGGTTTGACCACTTGCGGCTTGACCAAAGTTGACTTTTTATGTCAAAACTTCAAACGGCCATAACTTTTGAACCGTAACTCTGTTTTCAGCGAAATATTTGTCAAAACGACCGGAGCAGCCTGAACAAGTAGGAACCAGTTAGAACTAGTTAAGAACCAGATATTCCAGACAAGAACCAGTAAGAACCAGTTAAGAAAATGCTATTTTGGCCAAGAACTAGTTAGATCCAGCTAAGAACTGCCGATTCCTGCTAGGATTTAGAAAATCCATAGTGAAGTGTCGGTCACCCCAACTATTGTCTAGCATATGTTATCTCGTAGACATTACGTTATCTATTAGTCAGTTAGTTATTTAGAGTAACACCGGGGAGGACGGACGGTCTTCACCCACTGTGATGCCCGATCCACCCCGATGTATATGTGGTATTATGTAAAATATAAATACCCTCTACCTCCCAAGGTAGAGGGTTGGACGTTTCATTTCTTAATCTAGCCTTGTCTTTGTTTTTCTCTCACTTTCTCTCTCTAGAAAGGATCCCATCTCCCACTTTCTCTCTCTAAAAAGGATCCCATCTCCCACTTTCTCTCTCTAAGTTTCTTGCTAAGATTCGAATCATATAATTGATTGTGTGTGTGTGTTACAATAACAAATATCCAACAATTGGTATCAAGAGCCTTGGTTAGATCATAAAGATTGGTTATTTGTGTGTTTTGTTGATTCGAATTCTATACCTTAAAAGTGTTAAAGTTTGAGTTTTGATAGTACTTTTGTGTTTAGAATCATCATAAGTGCTTAGGTTTTGGTTTGGAAGGATTAATTCATCTTGGTTATAGTGTTTTAGATTAGAAAAGTTTAGTTTTTGAAGAGTTTCAAGGAAGCGGTTTGAGTCTCATACTATTTTCGTGTATGCGGTTTGATGTCATTTGGGTGCGATTTGATCTGATCAAGGAAGCGATTTGTCAAGTTCTTGGATGAGGTTTATATAGATTCGTTGTATTGAAAGCGGTTTGACTTAAGCTATTTGACTCAAGCAGTTTGTCTTCAGCGGTTTGACATAAGCGGTTTGACTTAAGCGGTTTTACTCAAGCGGTTTGTCTTCAGCGGTTTGATCTAAGCGGTTTGATAAGAAGCGGTTAGAGTTAAGCGGTTTGATTAGAAGCGGTTTGTATTCTACCGGTTTGATAATCCTGCGATTTGACCAATGCAATTTGAACACCGCGTTTAGACTTTTACGGTTTGACTATTTGTGTTTTGACCACTTGCGGCTTGACCAAAGTTGACTTTTTATGTCTAAACTTCAAACGGCCATAACTTTTGAACCGTAACTCCGTTTTCAGCGAAATATCTGTCAAAATGACCGGAACAACCTGAACCAGTAGGAACCAGTTAGAACTAGTTAAGAACCGGATATTCCAGCCAAGAACCAGTAAAAATCAGTTAATAAAATGCTATTTTGGCCAAGAACCAGTTAGATCCTGCTAAGAACTGCCTATTCCTGTTAGGATTTAGAAAATCCATAGTGAAGTATCGGTCACCCCGACTATTGTCTAGCATATGTTAGCTCGTAGACATTACATTATCTATTACTTAGTTAGTTAGTTAGTTAGTTAGACTAACAACGTGGAGGACGGAAGGGTCTTTACCCACTGTATGCCTGATCCACAGCCCGACAGAGGGGCTATTATGTAAAACTATAAATACCGTCTACCTCCCAAGGTAGAGGGTTGGACGTTTCATTTCTTAATCTAACCTTCTCTTTGTTTTTCTCTCACTTTCTATCTCTAGAAAGGATCCCATCTCCCACTTTCTCTCTCTAAGTTTCTTACAAAGATTCGAACCATATAATTCATTGTTTATGTGTTACAATAACCAATATCCAACAATTGGTATCAAGTGCCATGGTTAGATCATAAAGATTGGTTGTTTGTGTGTTTTCTTGATTCGAATTATATACCCTAGAAGTGTTAAAGTTTGAATTTTGATAGTACTTTTGTGTTAAGAATCATCATAAGTGCTTAGGTTTTGGTTTGGAAGTCTTAATTCATCTTGGTTATAGTGTTTTGGATTGGAAAAGTTTAGTTTTTGAAGTGTTTCTAGGAAGCGGTTTAAGTCTCGTACTATTTTCGTGTATGCGGTTTGATGTCATTTGGGTGCGATTTGATCTGATCAGCGATTTGTCAAGTTCTTGGATGCGGTTTGTCTAGATTCATTGTATCGGAAGCGGTTTGATTTAAGCGATTTACGTAAACGGTTTGACATAAGCGGTTTGACTTAAGCGGTTTGACTCAAGCAGTTTGTGTTTAGCGGTTTGACATATGCGGTTTGAGTTAAGCAGTTTGACTCAAGTTGTTTGTCTTCAGCGGTTTGATCTAAGCGGCTTGATAAGAAGCGGTTTCAGTTAAGCGGTTTGATAAGAAGCGGTTTGATAAAAAGCAATTTTATTTAAGCGGTTTGACAATCCTGCGATTTGACCAATGCGATTTGATAAAAAAAAATTGAGTTTCGACTTTTACGGTTTGACTATCTACGTTTTGACCACTTGCGGCTTGACCAAAGTTGACTTTTTAAGTGTCAAACTTCAAACGCCATAACTTTTGAACCGTAACTCCGTTTCACGCAAAATATCTCATCAAAATGACCGAACAGCTGAACCTGACCCAGTAGAGGGACTAGTTAAGAATTGGATATTCCAGCCACGAACCAGTATGAACAAGTTAAGAAAATGCTATTTTGGCCAAGAACCAGTTAGATCCAGCTAAGAACTACCTATTCCTGTTAGGATTTTGAAAATCCATAGTGAAGTGTCGGTCACCCCAACTATTGTCTAGCATATGTTAGCTCGGGGACATTATATTATCTATTATTTAGTTAGTTATTTAGAGTAACACCGTGAGGACGGACGGTCTTTACCCACTGTATGCCTGATCCCAGCGACCGACAGAGTAATGCTATTATGTAAAATATTAAATACCCTCTACCTCCTAAGGTAGAGGGTTGGACGTTTCATTTTCTCTCTCTAGAAAGGATCCCATCTCCCACTTTCTCCCTCTAAGTTTCTTGCTAAGATTCAAACCATATAATTGATTGTGTGTGTGTTACAATAACAAATATCCAACAATTGGTATCAAGAGCCATGGTTAGATCATAAAGATTGGTTATTTGTGTGTTTTGTTGGTTCGAATTCTATACCCAAAAAGTGTTAAAGTTTGAATTTTGATAGTACTTTTGTGTTTAGAATCATCATAAGTGCTTAGGTTTTGGTTTGGAAGGCTTAATTCATCTTGGTTATAGTGTTTTGGATTAGAAAAGTTTAGTTTTTGAAGAGTTTCAAGGAAGCGGTTTGAGTCTCACACTATTTTCGTGTATGCGGTTTGATGTCATTTGGGTGCGATTTGATCTGATCAAAGATGTGATTTGTCAAGTTCTTGGATGCGGTTTGTATAGATTTGTTGTATCGAAAGCGGTCTGACTTAAGCGATTTGACTCAAGCGGTTTGTCTTCAGGGATTTGACTTAAGCGGTTTTAGTCAAGCGGTTTGATTTCAGCGGTTTGATTTAAGCGGTTTGATAAGAAGCGGTTTGAGTTAAGCGGTTTGATAGTAAGCGGTTTGATAAAAAGCAGTTTGATTTAAGCGGTTTGTATTCTAGCGGTTTTACAATCTAGCTATTTGACCAATGCGATTTGAACACTGCGATTTGATCAAAAAACTGAGTTTTGACTTTTACGGTTTGACTATTTGCGTTTTGACCACTTGTGGCTTGACCAAAGTTGACTTTTTATGTCAAAACGGCCATAACTTTTGAACCGTAACTCTGTTTTCAGCGAAATATCTATCAAAATGACCGGAACAGCCTGAACCAGGAGGAACCAGTTAGAACTAGTTAAGAACCGGATATTCCAGCCAAGAACCAGTTAAGAAAATGCTATTTTGGCCAAGAACCAGTTAGATCCAGCTAAGAACTTCCTATTCGTGTTAGGATTTAGAAAATCCATAGTGAAGTGCCGGTCACCCCAACTATTTTCTAGCATATGTTAGCTCGTAGACATTACGTTATCTATTAGTTAGTTAGTTAGTTAGAGTAACACCATGGAGGACAGACGGGTCTTTACCAACTGTATGCCTGATCCACAGCCTGACAGAGGGCGTATTATGTAAAACTATAAATACCCTCTACATGCCAAGGTAGAGGGTTGGACGTTTCATTACTTAACCTAACCTTCTCTTTGTTTTTCTCTCACTTTCTCTCTTTAGAAAGGATCCCATCTCCCACTTTCTCTCTCTAAGTTTCTTGCTAAGATTCGAACCATATAATTGATTGTTTGTGTGTTACAATAAACAATATCCAACAATTGGTATCAAGAGCCATGGTTAGATCATAAAGACTGGTTATTTGTGTGTTTTGTTGGTTCGAATTCTATACCCTAAAAGTGTTAAAGTTTGAATTTTGATAGTACTTTTGTGTTAAGAATCATCATAAGTGCTTAGATTTTTGTTTGGAAGTCTTAATTCATCTTGGTTATAGTGATTTGGATTGGAAAAGTTTAGTTTTTGAAGCGTTTCAAGGAAGCGGTTTGAGTTTCGGACTATTTTCGTGTATGCTGTTTGATGTCATTTGGGTGCGATTTGATCTGATCAAGGAAGCGATTTGTCAAGTTCTTGGGTGCGGTTGTTCTAGATTCGTTGTATCGGAAGCGGTTTGACTTTAGCGGTTTACGTAATCGGTTTGACATAAGCGGTTTGACTTAAGTGGTTTGACTCAAGGGGTTTGTCTTTAGCTGTTTGACATAAGCGGTTTGACTTAAGCGGTTTGACTCAATCGGTTTGTCTTCAGCGGTTTGATCTAAGCGATTTGATAAGAAGCGGTTTGAGTTAAGCGGTTTGATAAGAAGCGGGTTGATAAAAAGCAATTTGATTTAAGCGGTTTGTATTCCAGCGGTTTGACAATCCGCCGATTTTACCAATGCGATTTGAATACTGCGATTTGATCAAAAAAACTGAGTTTTGACTTTTACGGTTTGACTATTTGCGGTTTGACCACTTGCGGCTTGACCAAAGTTGACTTTTTATGTCAAAACTTCAAACGGCCATAACTTTTGAACCGTAACTCCGTTTTCAGCGAAATATCTGTCAAAATGACCGGAACAGCTTGAACCAGTAGGAACCAGTTAGAACTAGTTAAGAACCAGATATTCTAGCCAAGAACTAGAAAGAACCAGTTAAGAAAATGCTAGTTTGGCCAAGAACCAGTTAGTTCCAACTAAGAACAGCCTATTCCTCTTAGGATTTAGAAAATCCATAGTGAAGTGTCGGTCACCCCAACTATTTTTTAGCATATGTTAGCTCGTAGACATTACGTTATCTATTAGTTAGTTAGTTATTTAGAGTAACACCGTGGAGGACGGAAGGGTCTTTGCCCACTGTATGCCTGATCCATAGCCCGACAGAGGGCGTATAATGTAAAACTATAAACACCCTCTACATCCCAAGGTAGAGAGTTGGACGTTTCATTTCTTAATCTAACGTTCTGTTTGTTTTTCTCTCACTTTCTCTCTCTAGAAAGGATCCCTTCTCCCACTTTCTCTCCCTATGTTTCTTGATAAGATTCAAACCATATAATTGATTGTGTGTGTGTTACAATAACAAATATCCAACAATTGGTATCAAGAGCCATGGTTAGATCATAAAGATTGGTTATTTGTGTGTTTTGTTGGTTCGAATTCTATACCCTAAAAGTGTTAAAGTTTGAATTTTGATAGTACTTTTGTGTTTAGAATCATCATAAGTGCTTAGGTTTTGGTTAAGAAGGCTTAATTCATCTTGGTTATAGTATTTATGATTGGAAAAGTTTAGTTTTTGAAGAGTTTCAAGGAAGCGGTTTGAGTCTCATACTATTTTCGTGTATGCGGTTTGATGTCATTTGGGTGCGATTAGATCTGATCAAGGAAGCGATTTGTCAAGTTCTTGGGTGCGGTTGTTCTAGATTCGTTGTATCGGAAGCGGTTGGACTTTAGCGGTTTACGTAAACGGTTTGACATAAGCGGTTTGACTTAAGTGGTTTGACTCAAGCGGTTTGTCTTCAGCGGTTTGATCTAAGCGATTTGATAAGGAGCGGTTTGAGTTAAGCATTTTGATAAGAAGCGGTTTGATAAAAAGCAATTTGATTTAAGCAGTTTGTATTCCAAATGTTTGACAATCCTGCATGATTTTACCAATGCAATTTGAACATCTGCGATTTGATCAAAAACTGAGTTTTGACTTTTACGGTTTGACTATTTATGCGTTGGACCACTTGCGGCTTGACCAAAGTTGACCTTTTATGTCAAAACTTCAAACGGCCATAACTTTTGAACCGTAACTCCGTTTTCAACGAAATACTTGTCAAAACGACCGGAACAGCCTGAACCAGTAGGAACCAGTTAGAACTAGTTAAGAACTGGATATTCCAGCCAAGAACCAACAAGAACCAGTTAAGAAAATGCTATTTTGGCCAAGAACCAGTTAGATCCAACTAAGAACAACCTATTCCTGTTAGGATTTAGAAAATCCATAGTGAAGTGTCGGTCACCCCAACTATTTTCTAGCATATGTTAGCTCGTAGACATTATGTTATCTATTAGTTAGTTAGTTATTTAGAGTAACACCGTGGAGGACGGACGGGTCTTTGCCCACAGTATGCCTGATCCACAGCCCGACAGAGGGCGTATTATGTAAAACTAGAAATACCCTCTACATCCCAAGGTAGAGGTTTGGACGTTTCATTTCTTAATCTAACGTTTTGTTTGTTTTTCTCTCACTTTCTCTCTCTAGAAAGGATCTCATCTCCCACTTTCTCTCCCTATGTTTCTTGCTAAGATTCAAACCATATAATTGATTGTGTGTGTGTTACAATAACAAATATCCAACAATTGGTATCAAGAGCCATGGTTAGATCATAAAGATTGGTTATTTGTGTGTTTTGTTGGTTCAAATTCTATACCCTAAAAGTATTAAAGTTTGAATTTTGATAGTACTTTTGTGTTTAGAATCATCATAAGTGCTTAGGTTTTGGTTTAGAAGGCTTAATTCATCTTGGTTATAGTATTTATGATTGGAAAAGTTTAGTTTTTGAAGAGTTTCAAGGAAGCGGTTTGAGTCTCATACTATTTTCGAGTATGCGGTTTGATGTCATTTGGTGCGATTAGATCGATCAAGGAAGCGATTTGTCAACTTCTTGGGTGCGGTTGTTCTAGATTCGTTGTATCGGAAGCGGTTGGACTTTAGCGGTTTACGTAAACGGTTTGACATAAGCGGTTTGACTTAAGTGGTTTGACTCAAGCGGTTTGTCTTCAGCGGTTTGATCTAAGCGATTTGATAAGAAGCGGTTTGAGTTAAGCGTTTTTATAAGAAGCGGTTTGATAAAAAGCAATTTGATTTAAGCAGTTTGTATTCCAGCGGTTTGACAATCCTGCGATTTTACCAATGCAATTTGAACACTGCGATTTGATCAAAAAAACTGAGTTTTGACTTTTACGGTTTGACTATTTGCGTTTTGACCACTTGCGGCTTGACCAAAGTTGACTTTTTATATCAAAACTTCAAACGGCCATAACTTTTGAACCGTAACTTCGTTTTCAGCGAAATATCTGTCAAAACGACCGGAACAGCCTGAACCAGTAGGAACCAGTTAGAACTAGTTAAGAACTGGATATTCCAGCCAAGAACCAACAAGAACCAGTTAAGAAAATGCTATTTTGGCCAAGAACCAGTTAGATCCAACTAAGAACAACCTATTCCAGTTAGAATTTAGAAAATCCATAGTGAAGTGTCGGTCACCCCAACTATATTCTAGCATATGTTAGCTCGTAGACATTATGTTATCTATTAGTTAGTTAGTTATTTAGAGTAACACCGTGGAGGACGGACGGGTCTTTGCCCACTGTATGCCTGATCCACAGCCCGACAGAGGGCGTATTATGTAAAACTATAAATACCCTCTACATCCCAAGGTAGAGGTTTGGACGTTTCAATTCTTAATCTAAGGTTTTGTTTGTTTTTCTCTCACTTTCTCTCTCTAGAAAGGATCTCATCTCCCACTTTCTCTCCCTATGTTTCTTGCTAAGATTCGAACCATATAATTGATTGTGTGTGTGTTACAATAACAAATATCCAACAATTGGTATCAAGAGCCATGGTTAGATCATAAAGATTGGTTATTTGTGTGTTTTGTTGGTTCGAATTCTATACCCTAAAAGTGTTAAAGTTTGAATTTAGATAGTACTTTTGTGTTTAGAATCATCATAAGTGCTTAGGTTTTGGTTTAGAAGGCTTAATTCATCTTGGTTATAGTATTTATGATTGGAAAAGTTTAGTTTTTGAAGAGTTTCAAGGAAGCGGTTTGAGTCTCATACTATTTTCGTGTATGCGGTTTGATGTCATTTGGGTGCGATTAGATCTGATCAAGGAAGCGATTTGTCAACTTCTTGGGTGCGGTTGTTCTAGATTCGTTGTATCGGAAGCGGTTGGACTTTAGCGGTTTACATAAACGGTTTGACATAAGCGGTTTGACTTAAGTGGTTTGACTCAAGCGGTTTGTCTTCAGCGGTTTGATCTAAGCGATTTGATAAGAAGCGGTTTGAGTTAAGCGTTTTGATAAGAAGCGGTTTGATAAAAAGCAATTTGATTTAAGCAGTTTGTATTCCAGCGGTTTGACAATCCTGTGATTTTACCAATGCAATTTGAACACTGCGATTTGATCAAAAAAACTGAGTTTTGACTTTTACGGTTTGACTATTTGCGTTTTGACCACTTGCGGCTTGACCAAAGTTGACTTTTTATGTCAAAACTTCAAACGGCCATAACTTTTGAACCGTAACTCCGTTTTCAGCGAAATATCTGTCAAAACGACCGGAACAGCCTGAACCAGTAGGAACCAGTTAGAACTAGTTAAGAACTGTATATTCCAGCCAAGAACCAACAAGAACCAGTTAAGAAAATGCTATTTTGGCCAAGAACCAGTAAGATCCAACTAAGAACAACCTATTCCTGTTAGGATTTAGAAAATCCATAGTGAAGTGTCGGTCACCCCAACTATTTTCTAGCATATGTTAGCTCGTAGACATTATGTTATCTATTAGTTAGTTAGTTATTTAGAGTAACACCGTGGAGGACGGACGGGTCTTTGCCCACTGTATGCCTGATCCACAGCCCGACAGAGGGCGCATTATGTAAAACTATAAATACCCTCTACATCCCAAGGTAGAGGTTTGGACGTTTCATTTCTTAATCTAACGTTTTGTTTGTTTTTCTCTCACTTTCTCTCTCTAGAAAGGATCTCATCTCCCACTTTCTCTCCCTATGTTTCTTGCAAAGATTCGAACCATATAATTGATTGTGTGTGTGTTACAATAACAAATATCCAACAATTGGTATCAAGAGCCATGGTTAGATCATAAAGATTGGTTATTTGTGTGTTTTGTTGGTTCGAATTCTATACCCTAAAAGTGTTAAAGTTTGAATTTTGATAGTACTTTTGTGTTTAGAATCATCATAAGTGCTTAGGTTTTGGTTTAGAAGGCTTAATTCATCTTGGTTATAGTATTTATATTTGGAAAAGTTTAGTTTTTGAAGAGTTTCAAGGAAGCGGTTTGATGTCGTTTGGGTGCGATTTGATCCAATCAAGGAAGCGATTTGTCAAGTTCTTGGATGAGGTTTGTCTAGATTCGTTGTATCGAAAGCGGTTTGACTTAAGCGGTTTGACTCAAGCGGTTTGTCTTCAGCGGTTTGACATAAGCGGTTTGACTTAAGCGGTTTTATTCAAGCGGTTTGATTTCAGCGGTTTGATAGGAAGCGATTTAATAAAAAGCAGTAGGATTTAAGCGGTTCGATAGTAAGCGGTTTGATAAAAAGCAGTTTGATTTAAGCGGTTTGTATTCCAGCGGTTTGACAATCCTGTTATTTGACCAATATGATTTGAACACTGCGATTTGATTAAAAAATTGAGTTTTGACTTTTACGGTTTGACTATTTGCGTTTTGACCACTTGCGGCTTGACCAAAGTCGACTTTTAATGTCAAAACTTCAAACGACCATAACTTTTGAACCGTAACTCCGTTTTCAGCAAAATATCTGTCAAAATGACCGGAACAGCCTGAACCAGTAGGAACCAGTTAGAACTAGTTAAGAACTAGATATTCTAGCCAAGAACTAGTAAGAACCAGTTAAGAAAATGCTATTTTGGCCAAGAACCAGTTAGATCCAGCTAAGAACTGCCTATTCGTGTTAGGATTTATAAAATCCATAGTGAAGTGTCGGTCACCCCAACTATTCTCTAGCATATGTTAGCTCGTAGACATTACGTTATCTATTAACTAGTTAGTTAGTTAGAGTAACACCGTGGAGGACGGACGGGTCTTTACCCACTATATGCCTGATTCACAGCCCGACAGAGGGCGTATTATGAAAAACTATAAATACCTGTTGAAAACAAAGACCTTGATAGATCTTGAGCACTCGTAGATCATTAGTGTTTCTTATGTAATCACAAACAAACTAATAGAAAATCTCTATAACTCGTATTCTTTAGCGGAATATAAATACAAGTTGTAATAACTAAGAACACTTAGATCCTCTATGGATATTTTCATTAACTGAAACTCTATGTTTCGAACATCTACATATTACATACTATCAAGTTCCTTTTATAGACAAGGAACCCTAAAATAGTTTCTTGGAAACCTAATAAACATAAAACTAAAATATATGTTTAACCCATACAGAATAATTATGGGTAAACTCTAAACATGCCCATGCTAACCTCGAGCAGTACAAGAATAAGGATGGGTTAGCATGTAAATAATAAAGCGCATGCAGATCCTAGTCAGCTTCCACTCCTTCTGCAGAAACACGGCACGGCTTTAACACTTCAGCAGAAACTCTTCTTCAGCAGATTCTGCTCTACTTCAGCAGAATCCTTCGGCAGAATGACATGATAATTCCTACTTTTCAGAATTCCCAACAATCCTCCCCTAAACTGGAATTTGACTTGGTTAAGTTCCAGTTTCTTTATAGATCTTTTAAAACTTCAGAATTAGAGGATTTTGTTTGAACTTCATCAGCAAAGAACCAAAACAACAACATCTCTATGATGACCAAACTTTGAAATGTCAGGTCTTTGCAACAACAAATGACATAGTGTACATCAAAACTCATTAGTTGCATACTATTCTCATCACATCCAGGTGAGTTAACTCCTGTGAGAGGTGAATCATTGAAAATAATGGATTTGATGTCTCTTTACCTATAGCCATCACTACTGGAGTAGCCAAATGTTTAAGTTCGAAAACTATGGTACACTGATAACCATCTAATTTATTAGCAAATCAGCAACTATATAAACGGATTTGACTTGTCTTTCCCTGTAGCCGTTTGCTCAGGACTAGTCAATTCTTAGAATTGGTGAATTGATAACCAAACATGGATGCAGTTGCCTTTACCACAAGCCATATACTTGTGGGCTAGCCAATTCTTGGATTCCAACAAGGAATGAACCATGGTGAATTGATGACCATACAACCCTCAGCAATTAAGCATGGGTGGTTGCAGACCCTATGATTTTGAGCAAATCATTACAGCTATCAACAGATTTGATGTGTCTTTACCAAAGCTGTACCCTTTGGACTAGCCAACTCTTTGATATACACAAGGTATATCTGGTGAGTTAATAACCATCAACTATAAACAATAGATCTGCAAGAAAAGGTTACATAAAAACAAGAATATACATAATTAGTTTTTTTTTTTTTTTTTTTTTTAACTAAGAACATATAACACAAGAAATCAGAAGAACACATACTGCAAACAAAACAGAAGATCATGTAGATTACCATCATTTTGATGAAGATGAAGCTTGTTGGATCAGAAGTTGAGTCTTTATCAGTCCAACCAGTTGTTCAGCATATGCCCTTTCATTCCCTACTGGATCTGGAGGAATTTCCAACTTCTGACAAAGCATCCTTTCCATAAGTCTCTTGGACAATGGATAAGTTCTTTCAGCAAACATACAGACTGTGATTCCACCCTTTGTCTCAACCACATGCACACGAGGTAGAGGATAAAATCTCCAGGACTCAACCTGCCACAGATGTGAGTTCTTCCAAATGAAATGTCCTTTACCATTGGGAGATTGAGAGTCAAACAGAACATGAAGATCTCCCAATAAGAACATCCCAGAACCCTGTGGTGCATTATTGCAGTAATGGTTGGTGACAAGAGTGTACAGAGTAATTAAATCTGCCCTGTCTACCAAATGGAGTATTTCCTTCAAAAAGGTGAACTCCATTGAAGTTTTGTCCAATCGATAAATGACATTCATCTCATCATTTTTCAGAGTCCACTTGACCAACACATTTTGATATCCCTCAGGAAAATCAGTAGCAGACCCTTCTTTAATAAAGGTTGACTCATCAGCCTTTAGGTCCAAAGGAATGTGCTTGGGCGATGTCGTATCCTTAGATGCATGAGCCCTTTCTTTTCTCACAGATCTCCTTAGAGATGTGTGTCTTCTTTTGGCCATCCTCTTCATCCTCCTACCAGGTGTATAGATTTCCAAAGATGGAACATCTTCATTTTCTTCATTAACATCTGTAGTGGGACTTGAAGAAGTAGAAGAGGATTTAGGTGAGACACCATCACGAAGGGCATTCATTCTGTCAAGCACCTTTCTTGCCTTTTTAGCTTTGACAGTTGTTGTGTCAGCTTCTTTAACCAAACCACCTCCTTCTGTATCAATAGATGCCACAGATGGAGTAAAAGCTTGTATATTAGGTGCTTCAGAGGAAATGGCAGATGGTTCATCAGATGAGACCTTGTCAGTTGAGCTAGTAACCTCTGTAGTAGCTTCAGCAGATACAATAGAAGGTTCAGCAGAAGTAATCTTGTCAGTTGAAGGAGTGGCTGCAGTAGTTGCTTCAGAAGAAACCATCGAAGAAATCATCTTTGGTGGAATATCATCAAAATTGTCCACTATCTCAACAACTTTGGGTCTCTTGGCCTTTGGACCAACTTCATTCCCAGCAATTCTTTTCAAGCTGGAAGAAGGTGTTGAAGTAGAGGAAGAAGTCTTCATAATCAGATTGTACATGCGAAACAATTCGGAATCAGGTAAAGCCAAGACTTGCTTCATTGTCAAACCACGGTTAAACAGAGAAGAACTCTAATTTTTCACCATGATCCTCATCTCTGCTTTCTTCCGAGCTTTAGTTAGAGGTCTCTCTCTCTTTGCCTTATTCTTTTGAGTAATTAGGGATTTCCTCTTGGTAGCTGCTTCGTGTTTTAATTGTTGTCCTCGAGCCACCATTTGAGCCACAAAGGACTCACTATCAAAGTCAGCACCTAATATACTCTGAGCAAGTGAAGGATTTGAAATAGCTTGCTGAGTATAAAGATCCCAATGTGCATCAGGGATCTTAGCACGCATTTCATCCAGTTCCCTTAATCTCTTAGGAGGCAAAGTAGAAAAAGATTGTTCTGAAAGAGTTTTAGCGACTTCTTCATTTTTCCTCATCTCTGCAAACTCAGCAAACCTGCTTTCTTATTCTTGCCTTTCTTGTTCAGATACCAGTTCTGGACCAAGCTCATCTTCAGTCATAACACCTTTCTCTTTATTGGCAGACTCATGAACAACATCAACAGGAGGAGTATCACCAATTGGAACTTCAGAAGAAACATTTTGAGACAGATCTTCAACACAAGAGGAAAGAACATAAGCTGCAGGATTCACATCAAAATTTCTTCCTGCAAGGAACACTGCTTGATCATCTGCTGAAGGGATGGGACATGATGGTTCATGAACAGATGCATGTTGATCAGGTTCAGACACAACATCCTCCATTTGAACATCGCAGATGCAAAGCATTGTCAACACTTGGTTCCTTTGAGGCTTCAAAGCAGATCTCAAGTATTCGATATTGTCTGCTCTTCTATTATAGTAACAAAGGTTCCTTATTCTTTGGAGACTCAGCTACAATGGTAGGAGAGACATAAGAATTTTGAGCTGCATCAGCCAAGATTCCAAGAGATTTACAATAAGAATCCTCTTGCTCCTCATCAGAAGAAACCAGAACTCTCCTTTTACTTCTCTTTTCAAGTCGGTCCTCTAGGTCCTTAACTTTGTTCCTCAGTTCCACAATCTCACCACTGAGAGAAGACTTAGTTTGAGTAAGCTCCTTTTTGAAATCACTAAATTCTGCAGCATACCTGTTCACTAGAGCATAGACAGAAGTTAGTGTAATGGTGTCCTCAGCTCCACCATCTGTTTGCCCAGTGGTAATGGGAGCTTCATTGGACGTTTTAGGGGAATTATGGTCATGCTAAAAATGAGGAGAACCATCATTAAATGGTTCTCTTTGAGGACTAGGAGTGGTCATCCTGTTCAGGTCAGTCTCAACTTCATCAACAGAAGCCTGTGTATTTGGTGGACTAGGACATGGTCTGGGAGAACGTATAGGTGGAGGATGGTCAGGAGAAACATTCGATGCTTCAATAGCTGTAGAAGGGCCCTCATCAATGGCAACTGATGGATTACCATCAGCAGTAACAATGGTAGAAGGAGGTTCATTTGCAACATTATCCTCATCAGCAGCCTCATTGCCTTGAGGCAACATAGCTGCTGACAAAGGATGATGTGCCCCCTCAAAGTGAGTTCTCATTGAGGCAAAAAGTTTAGCAGTGAGAGCTCCTATGGGATAAAAGGCTTGGGTTTGGGTAGTGGTGTCTAAGATCATTTGCAGGAACCTAGGGTACATCAAAAACTTATGTTGTTTCCTATTTATATTTTTGACCATATTATCAAAAATAAACTTAGAAAAATTATAAGTTAACCCTTGAGAAAGACACACAATACCACATGCCAATTGGGTAGAGAATTGATCCCACGCTCCTGATTTGTTGCTAATGCACTGAAGCAATGTGTGAACCAAGAATCTCCACATAGGGCAGAAATGCTTTTTCAACCATATGTCCGTCCTTGTACCTTGATACCCAATACCTCTCAGCCCTGAAAGTATCCCCACTGTACTTGAGTGATAAACCCCATTAGCATCATCCAAGCGAAGCTTTCTCCTTATCAGCTCCTCTGTCACCACATGCTCTGTTCCGTCAGCCATAGCAACAATCTCTGTTTCACTTCGTTTTGAAGCAGATGCCCAAAATTGTTTAACCAACGATTTATATATCGCATTAGGAGAATGCGTTAAGGCATAATGAATCTTGGACCTTTTCAAGAACTCCACCATTGGTTCATACAACTCATCACCCTTAGCTTTTCCCAGAAAAGCAACTTTATTGTGATCTTTCTTAAATTGAAGCGCCATGAGTGATATTGTGATATAGGGTTATGATTCTTGAGACAGTAAGTGTAAGAGAAGAGGGAAAGGTTTAATTTTAAAGTAAAGAAATGCGAATGGGAGTGGTAGTTGTTGCCCAAGCTATAGTCAAAAGAATTAGAACGTTTGGTTGACCGTAGCTTACGTGTATTTCAACATTGACCAAAGATAGAGTAACACTTCAGCAGAAACACATGGTCAATCTGCTGAAGTAATGAACTTCAGCAGAAACCACCCAAGATAAAAAATATCATCGGTAAATATCTGGAGCGTTACTGTGCCAACTAACTAGCATTAATTTACATTAACCCTTGCATCCGTCTATATAACAATCCCAATGCACACTTAATCCTTATCTTTTACCCCAATTTTCACCACAAAACCCTAATTTCACCATGAACCACAATCAACCATAATAAACCATGAATACTAAACCAGAGGTTGTTAATCCAACCTCTTCTCCATCATCATCATCATCTAGTGATTTCCTTCAGTTTTGGTCATGTCCACCTGACCCTCGTCCTTTGAAATCCCCATTTCTCAGTTCTTCTGATGATGATAGTGTGGTGAATCCAAGTGTGTCTTCTAATGACTTTGAAGAACCCACTACTGAGATAACCTCTTACTCCCAACCTCCAGCATCTCAACCTCAACAAAGGCCTCGTGCCGAAAGAGAGGTGGTGCTTGCTCTTCCTGCGCCATGTTTTGGTGCATCATCTCACATCGTATAAAGGAAGAGCTTAAGGAAGGTGGATGGATTGATTTTTGGTGAAACCAAGTAGATGAAGCACAAAGGACATGTGTATTCATCTTCATCATCTATGGTTTCCTTTATCCATCCTGCCCATTTTGATCCTTAGCTTCTTCGTCGTACCGGTCATACATATCCAGCCATCGAGATAGAAGGAATGGGTGGTTATGCAAGACTTCACAAATGCATATCCAGCAGCTGGAATGGAAGAAATGAGCGATCATGCATATCCAACAGCTGTTGGATTAGATGATATGAGCTAGAATAGGTTTAGTAGATCATGTAGAACTGTTCTTGTAGTTGCATTTGAAGTTGATTGTAATTTGTAAGCTGTAAGCTGTAAACTGTTTCTTGAATGAATGAAAGAACAATTTGACTTCAATTACTTCTCTTCAGTACTTTATCTTCAGTGGAATCAATTTGTTCACTTCAGTACTTTGATTTCAGTAGAAACAAGCTTTTAAGCCTACTTGACCATTTACCAACGAACCACACTTGTTGAATTTGAACTGAAATAGGCAAACTGCAAAGCAGACACATATACACACAAGAGCAAAACAGAGACAAACAAACCAAAATATTATTAGCAAGTTAGTGTTAGCAAACAAAATTATACACAATAATATACAAAGTTTACTACAAAATCCTCCCCTGAGGCATATGCCTCCCCTGAGGCCTATGCCTCCCCTTAAACTTTGCATTTAAGGGTTAAGCATTCCAATATTGACAACAAGGTGTTGAAACCTTGGTCCATCAAAAGCTTTTGTTAACAGATCTGCCACATTATCATCAGTGTGAATTTTAGCCACTTTTATCAAATGTTTTTCATATGCATCTCTTATAAAGTGGTGCCTGATTTCAATATGTTTTGTTCTACTTTGAAAAACTGGATTTCTGACAATGCATATTGTACTTTGATTATCAATAAAAATTGTTGTGTTCATGAAGTTATACCCGTAATCCAACAATTGATTTTGAATCCAAAGGACCTGTCCACAGCAATTTGCAGCAGCAACATACTCTGCTTCAGTAGTTGAGGTAGCCACAATAGTTTGTTTCTTGCACTGCCAAGAAATCAATCTCTTTCCAAGGAATTGACAACCTCCAGTTGTGGATCTCCTATCCAGATTTGCACCAGCATAATCACTATCACTATATGCTTCCAACTTAAAAGGAGACTCTTTTGGGTACCAAAGGCCTAAATGAGGTTGGCCTTTGAGGTACTTAAAGATCTTCTTGACTGCATTGAGATGGGAAGCAAGTAGAGTGACTTGATATCGAGAGCAAACACTCACATCAAAAGTAATATATGGCCTTGAAGCTGTTAGATACATCAATGAACCAATCATAGACCTGTATAAGTGAACATTCACAGGTAGATCTGGTTCATTGTTGGTCTTTGTCTTTGGAGCTTCATAAGGTGTTGTGGCAGTTCTGACACCTTCCATACCAAATTTCTTCAAAATGTCCCTCACATATTTATCTTGACTGATAAATATGCCATCTTGTTTCTGGTGACCCAAAAAGAAAGTAAGCTCCCCCATAGCACTCATCTGAAATTCTCCCTTCATCAGCTCCTCAAATTCCCTGCACCAAGCTTCTTTAGTGGATCCAAAAATGATGTCATCCACATACACTTGCACAAGTATGATGTCTGTTGAGTTCTTCTTCAGGAAAAGAGTCTTATCAATGGCACCTCTTCTATAGCCATGCTTCAGCAGAAATGATGAAAGCCTAGCATACCATGCTCTTGGTGCCTGATGTAGTCCATAGAGAGCTTTAACCACCTTGTAAACATGATTAGGATGATATGGGTCTTCAAATCCTTTGGGTTGAGTGACATAAACCTCCTCTTCTATCTCACCATACAGAAAAGCACCTTTAACATCCATTTGATACACCATGAAGCCCATGTAAGATGCATAGGCCAAGAAAATTCGAATAGCCTCAACTCTAGCAACAGGTGCAAATACTTCATCATAATCAATCCCCTCCTCTTGTCTATACCCCTGAGCAACTAATCTTGCTTTGTTTTTAATAACCACACCCCTTGCATCTCTTTTGTTCTTCAGAATCCATTTAGTCCCAATAGCATATTTGCCATCATGTAGTGGTACCAAGATCCAAACTTGTTGGTTTTAAAACTGTTGCATTTCTTCTTGGATTGCTTCAATCCAACTTGAGTCTTCAAGAGCTTGAGTAACACTGTTTGGTTCCACTTGAGAAAGAAAACAAGCAAACAGACAATGCTTGAAGTCTGTGTGATTGTCTCTTTGCTGGTTTGAGACATAAGAGAGAAAAGCAACCTGTCCAAATTTAGGACTAGAGATAGCCCTTCGAGTTCTAACAGGTGCTAGAAGATCACCAATAATATTGGATTGAGGGTGAGTAAGATTGATTCTTTTAGTAGTAGTGGGGTTGACTTCAATGGAAGGTTCAAGATTAGACACAGTTGGTTCAAAAGTTGTATCATAGGAAGGTGAGGTGAAAATGCCAGATTTAGGTTAATGATTTCCAAGATCTGAAGGTCTTGGAAAGCGAGTATAGGGTTCACCAAAGTCTGTGGACACTTTAGAAGGAATAGGAGTAAAAACAGCCGAGCCTTCAGCAGATTTGATGATGATGGGAGAGACTGGATCAAAGTCAGCAGAAACATGGTTTCCACTGACAGCTTCATTTGCAATCTCCCCATTCACCTTCTCAGCTTCAAGCTTAGCTGCAAACTCTTGAGTCTGAAGCCTAGCAAGGTCCTCAGCATAATGTGATTCATCTTCACTCTCATCAAAAGTATCTCTAGAAGTGTTACTTGCAATATGGTTAGGGGAGAAAGAAGGCACAAGTATAGGTTGTTCATCATCTTCAAATTCACTTTCAGAGTCAGAATCCAAGGTACCTGCATTGTTAGTGGGAGACTCTTGAGAACTTGCACTTTGGTTAGCCATATGTCTAGTATAACCCAAATAACCAGTTAAGTAGTCAAGGTCAAAAGACCACACATGACCCTGTCCTTGAACATTGGGCTTATCTTCCATGTATCTCTGGTTCAAAGTCTCCTCTATCTTCTTGGCAGATAAATTGTACACTCTGTAAGCCTTGCTATGAGCTGAATAACCCACAATATAACCATCATCAGCCTTCTCATCAAACATCCCCAACGGATCACTGGTGTTTAGAATGGTCACTTGACAACCAAAAGTTTTGAGGTAATGAATGGCTGGAACCTTCCCAAAGAGAAGTTCATATGGAGTTTTGAGGTGAGGTCTAGTAATGGAGACCCTGTTTAGCACATAGCAAGCTGTGCCAACAGCTTCAGTCCAGAACATAGTGGGCAATTTAGAGTCTGCAAGCATTGATCTTGCAGCCTCTATCAAGGTCCTATTCTTTCTTTCAGCTACCCCATTTTGTTGTGGGGTTCTTGGATTGCTATAGTCCCTTTTTATCCCTTTAGACCTACAGAGTTCTATAAGAATAGCATTCTTGAACCCTGTCCTATTATCACACCGAATTCCCTTAACCTTTTTGTTCAACTGATTTTCAACAAGGGTGATGAAGTCTTTCAGCACTGGAGATGTTTCATCTTTACTCCTTAGAAAGAACACCCAACAAAATCTGCTATAGCTATCAGTGATAACCAGACAAAAATACTTGTGATCGATGCTTCTGACTGAGTTGGACCAAATAGATCCATATGTAACAGCTAAAGAGGCTCAGAATAATGCTTATAGCAGTGACAGCTTTGTAGGAAGCTCTGTGTTGCTTTCCTTTGTTGCATGCAACACAATTATGATCATTGGTGAAAACTTTGGAGGGAAGACCTTCAACAAGACCCATTTTAGAGAGTTTGTTTATGGTCTTGAAATTCACATGAGCCATCCTCCTATGCCATTTCGTAGACTCGTCCAGGGATGCTTTAGCCACCAAACAAGTGAGGTCACCTTTAGGATGAACTTCATTGAGGTTGAATGTGTATAGATTGTGGATTCGAGGAACTCTCAGCAGAATTGATGTATCTTCTGGAAGCTTGAAGTCTTTAGATAGCACAAGATATTCATCTTCAGAGAAAAGTACCTTGTTCTTGGTGTCACAAATTTGTCAGACTGAGAACAAGTTGAAGTGCTGAAGTTCCCTAACATAGTACACATTCTCAAAGTTCAGTAGAGGTTTCTTGATGGTGCCTTTCCCAGTGATTCTACCATCACTTCCACCAAAAGTCACATTGCCTCCTCCTTCTATAGGTACAAAATTGTGCATCATATCTCTGTTTCGTGACATGCTTCTTGAGCAACCACTATCAACAATACCAATATCTTTATGCTTAAGAGGATGATCCTATAGTAACAAAAAATATATACAAAAGAATGTTAGTAAACAAAGGAGGCTCAAGTCATTACTGATTTGAACCCGCCTTGTGGATCATATAATTTATGTCTAGCAGATGAGAAAGATCCACCATTGTTCTTGGATTTCCATTGAAATTTAGGTCCCTTTTTATTCCAAGAATAACCTGCTAAGGGTTTGACAGTAGTACCCCAAAATCCTTTCCCAGCATTCATATAGTCAACATATGCAGGTTAATAATCATGATTAAAATATGGGCTAGTTGGTTGCGCATAAGGTCTGGCAACTGATCTTCTCCAAGGAGAATCAGTATAAGCTGCTTGTGGGACATAAGGTGGTATATTATTAACATTGGTCCACACTGGTCTAGGTTTCTGCTGAGTAGCACATGCACCCAACCTTTGCTCATAAAAATCACAATCCTTAATTAAATGAATTTTACTTCCACATACAAAACATGTCTTCCTTTTGGAAGATTTATTCAAATAAGAAGATGTTCTATTACATGTAGAAGTACGTAAACCAGAAACATTAAAGGAATTGTTTTTAACAGACTTATTATGCAAAGATTTAAAAGACAAGTCTTCAGAGGAAACTGTCTTAGAGGTTGATTCCTCAGCAGCTACCCTAGAAGGCTTGTAGATAGACTTGGGTGCAGGCTTGGGTGTAGGCTCAGGTGAGGGCTTGGGAAGGTCTGACTTATCACTTGAATCACAGCTGGCATAAGAAGTAGACCCTTGATCCGATGGATTGTCACTGTCAGAGCAAGAGACAAAGTCATTAGATGAAGCATCGGGGTCTGGCAAGTCTTTTGACTTTTTGCCATACAGATGGTGTGATCCATCAAAGTCAACAGTAATGGACAGGTCAATGGGCATGAATTCACCTCTAATAGGTCCACTGACAGCATGTAATTCACCTTTTTTTTACATAATTAGCTAGGTCTGCTGGGGTAGATTTACGCCCATCATACTTAGCTTCTGGACCTACATATTTTTGAAAACCTAAACCTATTGCAGACGTCTCTGATTGACTAGTATAGATAATTCTATTTAAGCTTTTACCAGACATTTGCCATTCATTATTCCTTGTAATTTCCTCATCTAGTTTTTCTTTAAGCACTAGGTTTTCAGCCATAGCATCAGCTTTTTCTTTCTCAGTGCGTTTTAAGTCAATATTTGCAAAATCTAGATCAATTCGAACCCCTTATCTTCTCTTCATAAGCTATCTGATTCTTTTGAAACCATACCTTTTGTCTTTCTAATGTTTTTAAAGACAGTTTATAAGCTTCATTATCAACATAGCATGCATTATATTTAGGTTTCATAATATCATAAGCTTCTTTAAGTTCATTGTATCTTTCACTACAACCAAAGATACAGTTGTGTACCTGAGAGAGTCCCATCAAGGCAAGTTGATCCTGCCTATCCTCTGAAGTACAGCTTGCCAGCAATCCAAGCTTCTCTGTATCAGCAGCCTTCCTCATTCACTGTGTTCATGCGTAGCCCAGTTGACTTGTTCATCCATGGTGACAAGAGCTGCTGATGTTCCAGCTTCCTTCTGATTCTGCTGATAGGAAGTGTAGTTAGCTCCATCTCCAGCCTTCATATCTTTGCATTCCCTTGAGAAATGACCCATCTGGTGACAAGAGAAACACTTGACTTTTCTCCTGTCAAAATGAGTTGGATCCTTTCCCTTGAAGCCAAACTTTCTCCCGGACTTCTGCTCAAACCTTTTGATATCCACTGAAAGCATGGCCACCTGCCATTTCAGTTTCATCTCCTCCATATCAAGTGGGTCCACCTGCTCAAAATCTTCATAGACAAGATGCTGCTGAGTATCATAATCAGCAATAAATGAATGAAGAACATCCTCCAACACACTACCGTTAGCTTGAGAGCTTGATGGAGTGGGAGTGTAAGAAGATGATGGTAAGTAAGTTGGACTAGGAGCATGTATCATCATATTGGAGTGAGATGTCTCAACAAAAGCTGTATGGCCAGAAGTGGATGCACGGTAGGAAGTTCTAACATCAGGTTCAAGAGATTTGAGTCTGTTGTACAGCTCATCAAAAGTGAGCATGTCCAACCCACCTTTAGCCTTGAGGGCTATACTTACTTGTAACCATGATGAAGGCAAAGATCGTAGGAACTTTGAATTACAATCATCATTGTCAGGTTTTGCATTCAGCTAGTTTAGCTGACTCAAAATCTTATGAAACCTATCATATCCCTTGTGGATACCTTCTTCTTCTGAGATATTGAACTCTTGAAAGTGTTGCTTCAGCATGGACTTCCTCATTCTCCTAGACTCTTCATTGCCACCGAACCTTGCTTTGAGTGCCATCCATATGTCCTTTGCATCAGTCATGTAGTGAAAATCACCCAAGTGATCTTCAGGAATAGCTTGAAGAAGGATAGTTCTTACTTTGTACTCTCTTTGCACAGCCAGTATCTCTTCAGTAGATTTGGGAGGAGCAATGGTAATCTTGCCATCAGGTTCTAGGACAGTCTTCTTCAAACTGTTTCCATTTCATACACACTCCCAATTACCTGTTTTGAGCGATTTCCTGGGATTGACGTCATAGCATAGCACATAATCGCCGAGTAATTCCAACCATGACGTTGTTCATGTTAAGTTCTTTGATCAAGAACATATGTAAACTCTTGTGTCAGTAAACACTGGCACTTTGTACATAGAGGTGTGTCTCCAATCTTTGAGTGCAAAAAACTACGCCTTCAACTCAAGATCATGTGTGGTGTAATCCTCTCATAAACCTTAAGTTGTCGAGAAGCATAAGCTATCACCTTCTCGTTTTGCATTAATACAGCTCCAAGTCCTTTATGTGAAGCATCGCAGTATACAACGAAGTTCTCAACTCCTTCGGGTAGTGCCAAAATTGGCGCACTGCAAAGCTTCAGATAAAGGACTTGGAGCTGTATTAATGAAAAATGAGAAGGTGATAGCTTATGCTTCTCGACAACTTAAGGTTCATGAGAAGAATTACACCATACATGATCTTGAGTTGGGGGCCGTAGTTTTTGCACTCAAGATTTGGAGACACTACCTCTATGGTACAAAGTGCACAGTGTTTACGGACCACAAGAGTTTACAATATGTTCTTGATCAAAAGGAACTTAACATGAGGCAAAGTCGTTGGTTGGAATTACTCAGCGATTATGATTGTGATGCTATGACAGTCAATCCCCAGGAATTCCATTCACAATTAAAAACGTAATTTGGGGTGTGACCGATTGGCATCAGAGCTTCGGTTATAGAGAACTAGGTTGCATCATTGACCCTAGACTATAACTACATCATCATAGCATCTCGTCATTTCATCATAAGTGCATAGTCACTATACATGCGGTTTTATATGCACATTTTACGAGTTATTTACTTTCATTTGGGACCTATCTTTGTAACTCCGAATGTTTTTATTAAATCAAGCGATGTATTTTCCAAACGACACTTTAGGTCGTTCAATATAACTGTGATTGTGATGCTATGACAGTCAATCCTCAGGAATTCCATTCTCAAAAACAGGTAATTTGGGGGTGTGACACTTCACGATCTACCAAAGATTCCAATCAATGTTGGAGATCCAGTTCTGCATCTTCATCGTCCATAGATCATACTCTTCCTTTTTGAGATAAGGAAACTTAGCATTACTGTTGGAAAGACTAAGTTGTTGCATGGAGGTGGTGTTGTTGTTGTTGGTGACTTCGGTTTCATCATCAGTTCTAGGCATGGTGAATGTAGTTTTGGTTGTATGGGGGTGAGGTTAAATATGGTTCTTAGTATCGTAGAGACTTTCTCGAGGCTCTGATACCACTTGTTGAAAACAAAGACCTTGATAGATCTTGAGCACTCGTAGATCGTTAGTGTTGCTTATGTAATCACAAACAAACTAATAGAAAATCTCTATAACTCGTATTCTTTAGCGAAATATAAATACAAGTTGTAATAACTAAGAACACTTAGATCCTCTATGGATCTTTTCATTTACTGAAACTCTATGTTTCGAACATCTACATATTACATACTATCAAGTTCCTTTTATAGACAAGGAACCCTAAAATAGTTTCTTGGAAACCTAATAAACATAAAACTAAAATATATGTTTAACCCATACAGAATAATTATGGGTAAACTCTAAACATGCCCATGCTAACCTCGAGCAGTATAAGAATAAAGATGGGCTAGCATTTAAATAATAAAGCGCATGCAGATCCTAGTCAGCTTCCACTCCTTCAGCAGAAACACAGCACGGCTTTAACACTTCAGCAGAAACTCTTCTTCAGCAGATTCTGCTCTACTTCAGCAGAATCCTTCGAGGAATGACGGCAGAATTCCTACTTTGCATAATTCCCAACAATACCCTCTACCTCCCAAGGTAGAGGGTTGGACGTTTCATTTCCTAATCTAACATTCTCTTTGTTTTTCTATGACTTTCTCTCTCTAGAAAGGATCCCATCTCCCACTTTCTCTCTCTAAGTTTCTTGCTAAGATTCGAACCATATAATTGATTGTTTGTGTGTTACAATAACCTATATCCAACAATTGGTATCAAGAGCCATGGTTAGATCATAAAGACTGGTTATTTGTGTGTTTTGTTGGTTCGAATTCTATACCCTAAAAGTGTTAAAGTTTGAATTTTGATAGTACTTTTGTGTTAAGAATCATCATAAATGCTTAGGTTTTGGTTTGGAAGTCTTAATTCATCTTGGTTATAGTGATTTGGATTGGAAAAGTTTAGTTTTTGAAGAGTTTCAAGGAAGCAGTTTGAGTCTCATACTATTTTCGTGTATGCGGTTTGATGTCATTTGGGTGCGATTTGATCTGATCAAGGAAGCGATTTGTCAAGTTCTTGGGTGCGGTTGTTCTATATTCGTTGTATCAGAAGCGGTTTGACTTAAGCGGTTTACGTAAACGGTTTGACATAAGCGGTTTAACTTAAGTGGTTTGACTCAAGCGGTTTGTCTTTAGCGGTTTAACATAAGCGGTTTGACATAAGCGGTTTGACTCAAGCGGTTTGTCTTCATCGGTTTGATCTAAGCGATTTGATAAGAAGGGGTTTGAGTTAAGCGGTTTGATAAGAAGCGGTTTGATAAAAAGCAATTTGATTTAAGCGGTTTGTATTCCAGTGGTTTGACAATCCAGCGATTTTACTAATGCGATTTGAACACTGCGATTTGATCAAAAAAACTGAGTTTTGACTTTTCCGGTTTGACTATTTGCGTTTTGACCACTTGCGGCTTGACCAAAGTTGACTTTATATGTCAAAACTTCAAACGGCCATAACTTTTGAACCGTAACTCTGTTTTCCGAAATATATCTATCAAAATGACCGCAATGTACCTAAAACCAAGTAGAACCAGTTAGAACTAGTTAAGAACTGGATATTCCAGCCAAGAACCAGTAAGAACCAGTTAAGAAAATGCTATTTTAGCCAAGAACCAGTTAGATCCAACTAAGAACAGCCTATTCCTGTTAGGATATAGAAAATCAATAGTGAAGTGTCGGTGACCCCAACTATTTTCTATCATATGTTAGCTCGTAGACATTACGTTATCTATTAGTTAGTTAGTTATTTAGAGTAACACCGTGGAGGACGGACGAGTCTTTACCCACTGTATGCCTGATCCACAGACCGACAGAGGGCGTATTATGAAAAACTATAAATACCCTCTACATCCCAAGGTAGAGGGTTGGACGTCTCATTTCTTAATCTAACCTTCTCTTTGTTTTTCTCTCCCTTTCTCTCTCTAGAAAGGATCCCATCTCCTACTTTCTCTCTCTAAGTTTCATGCTAAGATTCGATACATATAATTGATTGTTTGTGTGTTACAATAACCAATATCCAACAATTGGTATCACGAGCCATGGTTAGATCATAAAGACTGGTTATTTGTGTATTTTGTTGGTTCGAATTCTATACCCTAAAAGTGTTAAAGTTTGAATTTTGATAGTACTTTTGTGTTAAGAATCATCATAAATGCTTAGGTTTTGGTTTGGAAGTCTTAATTCATCTTGGTTATAGTGATTTGGATTGGAAAAGTTTAGTTTTTGAAGAGTTTCAAGGAAGCAGTTTGAGTCTCATACTATTTTCGTGTATGCGGTTTGATGTCATTTGGGTGCGATTTGATCTGATCAAGGAAGCAATTTGTCAAGTTCTTGGGTGCAGTTGTTCTATATTCGTTGTATCGGAAGCGGTTTGACTTAAGCGGTTTACGTAAACGGTTTGACATAAGCGGTTTGACTTAAGTGGTTTGACTCAAGCGGTTTGTCTTTAGCGGTTTAACATAAGCGGTTTGACGTAAGAGGTTTGACTCAAGCGGTTTGTCTTCAGCGGTTTGATCTAAGCGATTTGATAAGAAGCGGTTTGATAAGAAGCGGTTTGATAAAAAGCAATTTGATTTAAGCGGTTTGTATTCCAGCGGTTTGACAATCCAGCGATTTTACTAATGTGATTTGAACACTGCGATTTGATCAAAAAAACTGAGTTTTGACTTTTACGGTTTGACTATTTGCGTTTTGACCACTTGCGGCTTGACCAAAGTTGACTTTTTATGTCAAAACTTCAAACGGCCATAACTTTTGAACCGTAACTCCGTTTTCAGCGAAATATCTGTCAAAATGACCGGAACAGCTGTCACAATTCTCAATTTTTGATCATTTCTCAAACTCTACATTCATCATACTAGTCATGCATGGGTTTTGCATTTCACATTAAACGCATAATTTCATATTATATAAACCTTATCGCGTAATAAATTATTTTGAACATTTGATCCGTTACTTCCAAAAATTTATCGCAATATATTTTTATACTCATATTAAGTTTATAAAAATATTATTATTAGTTTACCCAGTGTTTTAAATTTATTTCGTATATAAATTGTTATGTTTATATAAATTACGACGGTTTTCTTAAATTCAACCCGATAAAGTATTTTTATAATTTTTATGACCTCAATATATTTTATCTTGACCCGTGAAAATTTATTTTTATCTAACGCTACCTTAAATATTCAAATGGGTACACAATTTACCACAAGTCTTCAAGTAACTTACATTTTATAATACTTATACATTTAATTACAATAAAATACAACTTGATCTTTTTTTTGCTTCATACATGTCGACCACCCCCAATGGGTGAGTCATTTGGGTCCTAAATATCTTATACACTTAAAGTGTATAATACTCAAAATATCCTAACATTTCACTTCATTTACTCAATTCACAAAACAAGATCAAACTATTTCTCTTTTCTCTCAAAAAAATTCGGCAGCCAAGGATCATAAGGAAGAATCATTTCCAAGTTTTCAAGACAAGTTTTAATATACACTAGTATCATTTGTTGCATAGGTTTTGCAATACAAACCTCAATTGATTAGGAAAAACCCTTTTGTTCTTAAACCTCATCAAGTATTCTTGTAAGCATCTCATGTTTATTTTTCATCTTACATATTCATTTCATATTCATTTCATCATATTTGAGCCAAAAACATGCAAGCCATATGATGTTGTACCACTTTTTCAATGATTTTCAAGAGTTATGAATATATATAATCCATCCTATAATTACTCCTTGTTATATATTAGTTTTGGTGATGTTTAGGAAACCATGACACCCTAAGAAGGTGTATGGTAGGATTAGAATAGCTTCGGAGTTGTTTTGAATGGGTTAGAATAGGTTTGGCGCGAGAAAAACTCATTTCGACACATTTTAAATAGGGTCTGTCCATATTTTGAATTCTGGGAAAATCCGACAGTAGGTAAATATTTTTGGGCTAGAGATTTAGAAAATACACTTTAAAACCAAAACGTGGGTCAGCTTGAACGGATTAACACGGAGCTATAACGAAGAAGTTATGAATTTTTCAAGTTTGACGAGGAAAACTATTAATTTCAGAAATTTCAGCATGAAAATGTCACTCTTTACGAGTCAAAAATGAGTCTTAAGCTTTATAAATTGTGTCGACTTATCAAAAATATATTAGTATACTTTGACACGAATCTAAGGATGTAGAAAACGTAGAAACGGACATGTAACGATTAAATTACACGCTATAAACCAAGTTGCCGTAACTTTATTCTATTAGCAAAATTAATATATTCTCTATTAAAACATACTACGGCAACTAAAGGACCATGTTGGCGGACGTTTTTAACAATGATTTAGAACTTTTTATAACGTGATGTCTTCTAGTAAAAGTAAGTTCGCCTAGCATATTTTCCAAAGTGTTAAACCGTTTGTTGAGCGGAGTTGTAACAAATAAAATATAGTCACTCAAATTTTGCCGAAAACCATCCTTTAAACTATACTTTTGGGCTAAAGTACAATACTTAACCTATATTTTTCTTGGTGATCGAGACCTCTAGGATGGAAACTTAAACACTAAAACTTTGAGATAATGATACAAGCTTCCCAAAACCGTTGAGTTCATTTCCTAACACTCGACGTGCACCATTTTTACGAACTAACTTTTCAAGGCCATTTTAATCACTTTCATGAAAATTTCAACGACATTATTTTACGACGAAAAGTTATAATTTCACAATAAATCATTAAATGACTATCGTGGGATATCATTTCAACGTAAATACTTGTAAAGTATTTTATAATATGACGGGATGTCATAAACATATTTTGACGATAAACATTATTTCCAAACGCATACAGTGGTATGGATATCATATGGAGTTGCATGCACAACATTGTATCACGCATTCACGACAACATATCATAACTCAAGTCATAACATTCATTTTAGGTCACGGATAGTTTCCGAGCCTCATTTTCGTGCACTTCATTTTGTTAGCATATCAATCATACCAGGTGAGTTCATACCCCGCTTTTACTCATTTAAATTCCTATAAACTATTTGGGGCGAGATATATGCTTATTTATCCAAACATTTAAACTCTTTTGCCAAACAACATTACTTATACTTACACTTGATTGCGTTATATACTTGATTGGGTTATACTTGATTTCATATGCATACTTGGAACAAACATACAAGAATTAGTGGCTCCAAATTAAGTTGTTGGAAGGCTATTAATTTACAAACATACAAGAATTAGTGGCTCCAAATTAAGTTGTTGGAAGGCTATTAATTTACAAACATCCCAATATTTATATGTTGGAAGACTCTTGTGGTGACATTTATACTTTTAACTACCTTAATGCGCATATTCATGTTTGTCATTCTATTTTAGGCAATGGGTTGTGAACACAGGTTGCAAGTTTTGTATGGGCGGAACTTGGAACTGAGTGGATTTACAATGCCTTTGCTGTGTGAACATTTCTCAAAGTATTTCAGATCATTTTATTACAAACTTATGAACTCACCAACCTTTGTGTTGACACTTCTTAGCATATTTATCTCAGGTCATAAGGCGATAGCATTTCATGGAGCTTTTGGGTCTCATGGCATACATTGGAGTCTAGTGTTTTTATCTATTACCATTCGACATGTTTTGTAAACCTTTATGTATTATCAAACTTTGGGATCTCATGTGTTGTAAACTTTAACTTATTTAATCGAATGGTAAACATCTTTAAAACGTCTCATTATAGAGGTCGTTTTCTTTATCCATACTTTGTGCTATGACGTCATACCCCAATGACACTATCGTTCCGCTGCGATATTTTGGGGGTGTGACAGATTGGTATCAGAGCCTTGGTTATAGAGAACTAGGTTGCATTTTAGTTCCTAGACTATAACCGCTTTCATGTCGATCCTTTCTTTTCCTATCGCCTTACACACTTTTCGTGCGCATATGTTTTCTTAAGTATTTCTTCTAGAACCACCTCATTGGATAACGCAGTTTCCTTGTACCAATAGGGGAGTCCCAAAATCTAGTTGGGTCATCAAAGATATGGAGCTCAGTAATGAGCACTTATCTAACTTGATCTCGTGACAATTCTTGTTTGATGAGATGCGAGATCGAGCTAAATAAGTGTTACTATATAGCTGTATAGATTTGATGATTTTGCTCGAGGATGGGAATTCTCTTGAGGATACTTTGGGAGCTGCTGGTGACCAAACCTTATAGTAACTTTAGCACCTAAAGGAATTTCCTATACACCAAGTGCGACTCTCCCTAGATACCTACCCTAAATTCCTCCTCCACCGTTTAGAATCGGATGATAGAATGGCTATCTATTTCAGTAACAACAATCGCCGAGACATGTATGCTTGGTGGTATGTACACGTGTGAAATGAGGCAATTATAATTATGGTGGCCAACATAATTATAAATGCGTCACAACCCACGGGACATATGCACCACGCATAATCGATCGGTGTGGCACACCTTAGGAACTAATTTGTGGCGTGGTATTATGTTTGAGGACGTTAAGCATAGACATTGGGAATTCAACGGTTCTTTCCTTGCAGAGATCATGGCACCAAAGAGGGTAACACGCAGTACTGGCCGAGGTGGTGCGGCACCAAGGGGTGGAATGACAGGTGAGCGTGGAGGTAGAGGAGGCGGTAGCGACGTGGGTAACAATGACAACAACACTGGCGGAAACCCTGATTTTGCCGCCATCATCGCTCAACAACTTCAAATCTTGCTTCCCACTATTGTCACACAAGTTGGAAACCATATGAATAACTCGAAACCACAGGAACGGTACTGGAGACACCAACAATGTAGTTGGCAGTGGCAACACCAACACCAACAACAACAACAGAATCGGATGCACATATAAGGAATTTTCGAGATGCAAACCCATGGAGTTTGATGGTATAGGAGGTGCTTTGGCGTATACTCGATGGGTAGAGAAGATAGAGTCGATCGACATCGCAATTGTGCCATACATCGAGGGTAAAGTATGCTCTTGCTTGCTTGCTATCGGGAAGGTATTGACATGGTGGAACACATGCCTACTTCGAGGTAGGGGCAGAGCTGAAGAGCTACATTATGACATGGACGAATTTAAAGGCGTTATTGAAAGAGGAGTACTGCCCGGACAATGAAATGCGAAACCGAAGATGAATTTATCACCACTCCATGATAGGGCTGGTCACGCAGCCTACACAGACGATTTCATGAGTTAGCCGACTAGTTCCTCATCCGTTACCCCTGAATCTAAGAGAATCGCTAGGTACATATATGGTCTTGTGCCCGAAATCTGTGGAACTTGAAAACGACCGAGCCGTCTACAATACAAAGTGAGGTCAATACCGAGGGCAGGGAACCACGACAGAACGAGATGGTGAGAAATGGTGCTTTGAAGAAAGGACAAGAGGAAGGAAGCGAGTGGGTCGAATAAGCAAATGGACGGGTAGCAGACAAACAAAAGGGCAAGAGTTTTGTGGAAACGGCATGCGAACAAATAGAGTATGCGGGTACACATCCCAAGTGTGCTAAATGTGCTTATCATCATCCAAAGACCAAGCCCTGCCGCTTGTGTACAAATTGCAATCGATACGGCCATTTTAAGGAGCAGTGTAAAACACAGGTAGCACCGGCTAACATGGGCAACATGAGAAATAATCAAAGGACTTGCTTTGAATGTAACAGCCCGAACCACTTCTGGAATAATTGTCCTAAGTTGAATGGAACGCAGAGGCAACCACAAGGTAACCAACACCTAGCTTTAGCAATTGAAGGAAACAACCCGAACCCTGTACTCAATATCAGTCCACCTCGAGATCGAGCATTCTATATAGGGACCGAGACAGCCCGCAATGCGTAACTGGTACGTTTCCCCTAGACGCATAAGTTTTGGCATAAACACTTTGACCATACACTTGATTTCGCGAAACCTTAGGGTAGAACCTTATGTATCATCGATTGAATCACGAGGACGTGATTCCTCTGACATGGGAAGAATGTCACAATTCTCAATTTTGGTCATTTCTCAAACTCTACATTCATCATACTAGTCATGCATGGGTTTTGCATTTCACATTAAACGCATAATTTCATATTATATAAACGTTATCGCGTAATAAATTATTTTGAACATTTGATCCGTTACTTCCAAAAATTTATCACAATATATTTTTATACTCATATTAAGTTTATAAAAATATTATTATTAGTTACCCAGTGTTTTAAATTTATTTCGTATATAAATTGTTATGTTTATATAAATTACGACGGTTTTCTTAAATTCAACCCGATAAATATTTATTCACTCAAATCTTTCAAGAAATGTATTTTTATAATTTTTATGACCTCAATATATTTTATCTTGACCCGTGAAAATTTATTTTTATCTAACGCTACCTTAAATATTCAAATGGGTACACAATTTACCACAAGTCTTCAAGTAACTTACATTTTATAATACTTATACATTTAATTACAATAAAATACAACTTGATCTTTTTTTTGCTTCATACATGTCGACCACCCCCAATGGGTGAGTCATTTGGGTCCTAAATATCTTATACACTTAAAGTGTATAATACTCAAAATATCCTAACATTTCACTTCATTTACTCAATTCACAAAACAAGATCAAACTATTTCTCTTTTCTCTCAAAAAAATTCGGCAGCCAAGGATCATAAGGAAGAATCATTTCCAAGTTTTCAAGACAAGTTTTAATATACACTAGTATCATTTGTTGCATAGGTTTTGCAATACAAACCTCAATTGATTAGGAAAAACCCTTTTGTTCTTAAACCTCATCAAGTATTCTTGTAAGCATCTCATGTTTATTTTTCATCTTACATATTCATTTCATATTCATTTCATCATATTTGAGCCAAAAACATGCAAGCCATATGATGTTGTACCACTTTTTCAATGATTTTCAAGAGTTATGAATATATATAATCCATCCTATAATTACTCCTTGTTATATATTAGTTTTGGTGATGTTTAGGAAACCATGACACCCTAAGAAGGTGTATGGTAGGATTAGAATAGCTTCGGAGTTGTTTTGAATGGGTTAGAATAGGTTTGGCGAGAGAAAAACTCATTTCGACACATTTTAAATAGGGTCTGTCCATATTTTGAATTCTGGGAAAATCCGACAGTAGGTAAATATTTTTGGGCTAGAGATTTAGAAAATACACTTTAAAACGAAACGTGGCGCTTGAACGGATTAAAACGGAGCTATAACGAAGAAGTTATGAAATTTTCAAGTTTGACGAGGAAAACTATTAATTTCAGAAATTTCAGCATGAAAATGTCACTTCTTACGAGTCAAAAATGAGTCTTAAGCTTTATAAATTGTGTCGACTTATCAAAATTATATTAGTATACTTTGACATTTAATCTAAGGATGTAGGAAACGTAGAAACGGACATGTAACGATTAAATTACAAGCGATAAACCAAGTTGCCGTAACTTTATTCTATTAGCAAAATTAATATATTCTCTATTAAAAACATACTACGGCAACTAAAGGACCATGTTGGCGGACGTTTTTAACAATGATTTAGAACTTTTTATAACGTGATGTCTTCTAGTAAAAGTAAGTTCGCCTAGCATATTTTCCAAAGTGTTAAACCGTTTGTTGAGCGGAGTTGTAACAAATAAAATATAGTCACTCAAATTTTGCCGAAAACCATCCTTTAAACTATACTTTTGGGCTAAAGTACAATACTTAACCTATATTTTTCTTGGTGATCGAGACCTCTAGGATGGAAACTTAAACACTAAAACTTTGAGATAATGATACAAGCTTCCCAAAACCGTTGAGTTCATTTCCTAACACTCGACGCACCATTTTGACTAACTTTTCAAGGCCATTTTAGTCACTTTCATGAAAATTTCAACGACATTATTTTACTAACGTGAAAAGTTATAATTTCACAATAAATCATTAAATGACTATCGTGGGATATCATTTCAACGTAAATACTTGTAAAGTATTTTATAATATGACGGGATGTCATAAACATATTTTGACGATAAACATTATTTCCAAAACGTACAAGTGGTATGGATATCATATGGAGTTGCATGCACAACATTGTATCACGAATTCACGACAACATATCATAACTCAAGTCATAACATTCATTTTAGGTCGCGGATAGTTTCCGAGCCTCATTTTAGTGCACTTCATTTTGTTAGCATATCAATCATACCGAGGTGAGTTCATACCCGGCTTTTACTCATTTAAATTCCTATAAACTATTTGGGGCGAGATATATGCTTATTTATCCAAACATTTAAACTCTTTTGCCAAACAACATTACTTATACTTACACTTGATTGCGTTATATACTTGATTGGGTTATACTTGATTTCATATGCATACTTGGAACAAACATACAAGAATTAGTGGCTCCAAATTAAGTTGTTGGAAGGCTATTAATTTACAAACATACAAGAATTAGTGGCTCCAAATTAAGTTGTTGGAAGGCTATTAATTTACAAACATCCCAATATTTATATGTTGGAAGACTCTTGTGGTGACATTTATACTTTTAACTACCTTAATGCATATTCATGTTTGTCATTCTATTTTAGGCAATGGGTTGTGAACACACGAGTGTTGCAAGTTTTGTATGGCGGAACTTGAACCGAGTGGATTTACAATGCCTTTGCTGTGTGAACATTTCTCAAAGTATTTCAGATCATTTTATTACAAACTTATGAACTCACCAACCTTTGTGTTGACACTTCTTAGCATATTTATCTCAGGTCATAAGGCGATAGCATTTCATGGAGCTTTTGGGTCTCATGGCATACATTGGAGTCTAGTGTTTTTATCTATTACCATTCGACATGTTTTGTAAACCTTTATGTATTATCAAACTTTGGGATCTCATGTGTTGTAAACTTTAACTTATTTAATCGAATGGTAAACATCTTTAAAACGTCTCATTATAGAGGTCGTTTTCTTTATCCATACTTTGTGCTATGACGTCATACCCCAATGACACTATCGTTCATGCGATATTTGGGGGTGTGACAGATTGGTATCAGAGCCTTGGTTATAGAGAACTAGGTTGCATTTTAGTTCCTAGACTATAGCCGCTTTCATGTCGATCCTTTCTTTCCTCTCATCGCCTTACACACTTTTCGTGCGCATATGTTTTCTTAAGTATTTCTTCTAGAACCACCTCATTGGATAACGTAGTTTCCTTGTACCAATAGGGGAGTCCCAAAATCTAGTTGGGTCATCAAAGATATGGAGCTCAATAATGAGCACTTATCTAACTTGATCTCGTGCATTCTTGTTTGATGAGATGCAGAGATCGAGCTAAATAAGTGTTACTATATGTGTATAGATTTGATGATTTTGCTCGAGGATGGGAAAATTCTCTTGAGGATACTTTGGGGCTGGGTGACCAAACCTTATAGTAACTTTAGCACCTAAAGGAATTTCCTATACACCAAGTGCGACTCTCCCTAGATACCTACCCTAAATTCCTCCTCCACCGTTTAGAATCGGATGATAGAATGGCTATCTATTTCAGTAACAACAATATGCGAGACATGTATGCTTGGTGGTATGTACACATGTGAAATGAGGCAATTATAATTATGGTGGCCAAATATTATAAATGCACAACCCACGTGGACATATGCGAACCATATCGTAGATCGCAAAGTGGGCACACCTTAGGAACCAATTGTGGCATGGTATTATGTTTGAGGACGTTAAGCATAGACATTGGGAATTCAACGGTTCTTTCCTTGCAGAGATCATGGCACCAAAGAGGGTAACACGCAGTACTGGCCGAGGTGGTGCGGCACCAAGGGGTGGAATGACAGGTGAGCGTGGAGGTAGAGGAGCGTGGCGACGTGGGTAACAATGACAACAACAACAAGGCGGAAACCCTGATATTGCCGCCATCATAGCTCAACAACTTCAAATCTTGCTTCCCACTATTGTCACACAAGTTGGAAACCATATGAATAACTCGGAAACCACGGAACGGCAGTGCGAGACACCAACAATGTAGTTGGCAGTGGCAACACCAACACCAACAACAACAACAGAATCGGATGCACATATAAGGAATTTTCGACGCATGAACCCATGGAGTTTGATGGTATAGGAGGTGCTTTGGCGTATACTCGATGGGTAGAGAAGATAGAGTCGATTGATCGACATCGCAATTGTGCCATACATCAGGAGGGTAAAGTATGCTGCTTGCTTGCTATCGGGAAGGTATTGACATGGTGGAACACAGACTATGTGGTAGGGCAGAGAAGCAGCACAAGTGTATGACATGGGACGATTTAAGGCGTTATTGAAAGAGAGTACCGCCGGACAATGAAATCGAAGCCGGAAGATGAATTTTATCACCACTCCATGATAGGGGCTGTCAGTCACGCAGCCTACACAGGACCGATTTCATGAGTTAGCCGGACTAGTTCCTCATCTTAGTTACCCCTGAATCTAAGAGAATCGCTAGGTACATATATGGTCTTGTGCCCAAAATCGTGGAGGCGGGCTGGAAAACGACTGAGCCGTACAATACAAAGTGCATGAGGGCGGAACCCTGACATGAGATGGTGAGAAATGGTGCTTTGGAAGAGAGTGACAAGGAAGGGGCGAGAGGGTCGAATAAGCAAATGGACGGTAGCAGACAAACAAAAGGGCAAGAGTTTTTGTGGAAACCGGTATCGAACAAATAGAGTATGCGGGTACACATCCCAAGTGTGCTAAATGTGCTTATCATCATCCGAAGACCAAGCCCTGCCGCTTGTGTACAAATTGCAATCGATACGGCCATTTTAAGGAGCGAGTTGTAAAACACAGTAGCACCGGCTAACATGGGCAACATGAGAAATAATCAAAGGACTTGCTTTGAATGTAACAGAACCAACCACTTCTCGAATAATTGTCCTAAGTTGAATGGAGCGCAGAGGCAACCACAAGGTAACCAACACCTAGCTTTAGCAATTGAAGGAAACAACCCGAACCCACCGTACTCAATATCAGTCCACCTCGAGATCGAGCATTCTATATAGGGACCGAGTGACAGCCAAGCAATGCGTAATGGTACGTTCCCCTAGACGCATAAGTTTTGGCATAAACACTTTGACCATACACTTGATTTCGCGAAACCTTAGGGTAGAACTTTATGTATCATCGATTGAATCACGAGGACGTGATTCCTCTGACATGGGAAGAATGTCACAATTCTCAATTTTTGGTCATTTCTCAAACTCTACATTCATCATACTAGTCATGCATGGGTTTTGCATTTCACATTAAACGCATAATTTCATATTATATAAACCTTATCGCGTAATAAATTATTTTGAACATTTAATCCGTTACTTCCAAAAATTTATCACAATATATTTTTATACTCATATTAAGTTTATAAAAATATTATTATTAGTTTACCCAGTGTTTTAAATTTATTTCGTATATAAATTGTTATGTTTATATAAATTACGACGGTTTTCTTAAATTCAACCCGATAAATATTTATTCACTCAAATCTTTCAAGAAATGTATTTTTATAATTTTTATGACCTCAATATATTTTATCTTGACCCGTGAAAATTTATTTTTATCTAACGCTACCTTAAATATTCAAATGGGTACACAATTTACCACAAGTCTTCAAGTAACTTACATTTTATAATACTTATACATTTAATTACAATAAAATACAACTTGATCTTTTTTTGTTTACATGTCGACCACCCCCAATGGGTGAGTCATTTGGGTCCTAAATATCTTATACACTTAAAGTGTATAATACTCAAAATATCCTAACATTTCACTTCATTTACTCAATTCACAAAACAAGATCAAACTATTTCTCTTTTCTCTCAAAAAAATTCGGCAGCCAAGGATCATAAGGAAGAATCATTTCCAAGTTTTCAAGACAAGTTTTAATATACACTAGTATCATTTGTTGCATAGGTTTTGCAATACAAACCTCAATTGATTAGGAAAAACCCTTTTGTTCTTAAACCTCATCAAGTATTCTTGTAAGCATCTCATGTTTATTTTTCATCTTACATATTCATTTCATATTCATTTCATCATATTTGAGCCAAAAATATGCAAGCCATATGATGTTGTACCACTTTTTCAATGATTTTCAAGAGTTATGAATATATATAATCCATCCTATAATTACTCCTTGTTATATATTAGTTTTGGTGATGTTTAGGAAACCATGACACCCTAAGAAGGTGTATGGTAGGATTAGAATAGCTTTGGAGTTGTTTTGAATGGGTTAGAATAGGTTTGGCGCGAGAAAACTCATTTTTACATTTTAAATAGGGTCTGTCCATATTTTGAATTCTGGGAAAATCCGACAGTAGGTAAATATTTTTGAGCTAGAGATTTAGAAAATACACTTTAAAACGAAAACGTGGCAGCTTGAACGGATTAAAACGGAGCTATAACGAAGAAGTTATGAATTTTTCAAGTTTGACGAGGAAAACTATTAATTTCAGAAATTTCAGCATGAAAATGTCACTCTTTACGAGTCAAAAAATGAGTCTTAAGCTTTATAAATTGTGTCGACTTATCAAAAATATATTAGTATACTTTGACACGAATCTAAGGATGTAGAAAACGTAGAAACGGACATGTAACGATTAAATTACACGCGATAAACCAAGTTGCCGTAACTTTATTCTATTAGCAAAATTAATATATTCTCTATTAAAACATACTGACAACTAAAGGACCATGTTGGGGACGTTTTAACAATGATGTCGAACTTTTTATAACGTGATGTCTTCTAGTAAAAGTAAGTTCGCCTAGCATATTTTCCAAAGTGTTAACCGTTTGTTGGCGAGTTGTAACAAATAAAATATAGTCACTCAATTTTAGAAAACCATCCTTTAAACTATACTTTTGGGCTAAAGTACAATACTTAACCTATATTTTTCTTGGTGATCGAGACCTCTAGGATGGAAACTTAAACACTAAAACTTTGAGATAATGATACAAGCTTCCAAAACTGAGTTCATTTCCTAACACTTTCGGCGTGCACCATTTTCGCGACTAACTTTTCAAAGCCATTTTAGTCACTTTCATGAAAATTTCAACGACATTATTTTACGACGAAAAGTTATAATTTCACAATAAATCATTAAATGACTATGGTGGATATCATTTCAATAAATATTGTAAAGTATTTTAAAATATGACGGGATGTCATAAACATATTTTGACGATAAACATTATTTCCAAAGCGTACAAGTGGTATGGATATCATATGGAGTTGCATGCACAACATTGTATCACATTCATGACAACATATCATAACTCAAGTCATAACATTCATTTTAGGTCGGGATAGTTTCGAGCCTCATTTTAGTGCACTATTTTGTTAGCATATCAATCATACAGTGAGTTCATACCCCGCTTTTACTCATTTAAATTCCTATAAACTATTTGGGGTGAGATATATTCTTATTTATCCAAACATTTAAACTCTTTTGCCAAACAACATTACTTATACTTACACTTGATTGCGTTATATACTTGATTGGGTTATACATGATTCATATGCATACTTGGAACAAACATACAAGAATTAGTGGCTCCAAATTAAGTTGTTGGAAGGCTATTAATTTACAAACATACAAGAATGGTGGCTCCAATTAAGTTGTTGGAAGGCTATTAATTTACAAACATACAAGAATTAGTGGCTCCAAATGAAGTTGTTGGAAGGCTATTAATTTACAAACATCCCAATATTTATATGTTGGAAGACTCTTGTGGTGACATTTATACTTTTAACTACCTTAATGCGCATATTCATGTTTGTCATTCTATTTTAGGCAATGGGTTGTGAACACACACAGGTTGCAAGTTTTATGTTGGAACTTGGGAAGGTGGATTCAATGCCTTTGCTGTGTGAACATTCTCAAATATTTTGGATCATTTTATTACAAACTTATGACTCACCAACCTTTGTGTTGACACTTCTTATATTTATCTCAGGTCATAAGGTGATAGCATTTCATGGAGCTTTTGGGTCTCATGGCATACATTGGAGTCTAGTGTTTTCTCTATTACCATTGACATGTTTTGTAACCCTTTATGTATTATCAAACTTTGGGATCTCATGTGTTGTAAACTTTAACTTATTTAATCGAATGGTAAACATCTTTAAAACGTCTCATTATAGAAGTGTTTTCTTTATCCATACTTTGTGATATGACGTCATACCCCATGACACTATCGTTCATTGCGCGATATTTTGGGGGTGTGACAGCGATAAAACCAGTAGGAACCATTTAGAACTAGTTAAGAACTGGATATTCCAATAAGAACCAGTAAGAACCGGTTAAAATGCTATTTTAAGAACAGAGTTAGATCCAACTAAGAACGATATTCCTGTTAGGATTTAGAAAATCCATAGTGAAGTGTCGGTCACCCCACTTATTTTCTAGCATATGTTAGCTAAATGGACATTCGTTATCTATTAGTTAGTTAGTTATTTAGAGTAACACCGTGGAGGACGACAAGTCTTTACCCATGTATGCACGATCCACACCAGACAGGTGATATTATGAAAACTATAAATACCCTCATCGGTAGAGGTTGGACGATCTCATTCTTAATCTAACCTTCTCTTTGTTTTCTCTCCACTTTCTCTCTCTAGAAAGGATCCACATCTCTAAGATTCATACATATAATTGATTGTTTGTGTGTTACAATAACCAATATCCAACAATTGGTATCACGAGCCATGGTTAGATCATAAAGATTGGTTATTTGTGTATTTTGTTGGTTCGAATTCTATACCCTAAAAGTGTTAAAGTTTGAATTTTGATAGTACTTTTGTGTTAGAATCATCATAAGTGCTTAGGTTTTGGTTTGGAAGTCTTAATTCATCTTGGTTATAGTGATTTGGATTGGAAAAGTTTAGTTTTGAAGAGTTTCAAGGAGCGGTTTGAGTCTCGTACTATTTTGATGTATGCGTGATGTCATCTGAGTGTGATTTGATCGATCAAGGCGATTTGTCAAGTTCTTGGATGCGGTTGTTCTATATTCGTTGTATCGGAAGCGTTTTGATCAAACGGTTTGATTTCAGCGGTTTGATCTAAGCGGTTTGATAAGAAGCGGTTTGAGTTAAGCGGCTTGATAGGAAGCGGTTTGATAAAAAGCAGTTTGATTTAAGCGGTTTGTATTCCAGCGTTTTGACAATCCTGTGATTTGACGAATGCGATTTGAACACTGCGATTTGATCAAAAAAATGAGTTTTGACTTTTACGGTTTGACTATTTGCGTTTTGACCACTTGCGGCTTGACCAAAGTTGACTTTTTATGTCAAAATTTCAAACGGCCATAACTTTTTGAACCGTAACTCCGTTTTCAGCGAAATATCTGTCAAAATGACCATAACAGCCTGAACTAGTAGGAACCAGTTAGAACTAGTTAAGAACCGGATATTCCAGCCAAGAACCTGTTAAGAAAATGCTATTTTGGCCAAGAACCAGTTAGATCCGACTAAGCGCTATTCTGTTAGGGATTTAGAAAATCCATAGTGAAGTGTTGGTCACCCAAATATTTTCTAGCATATGTTGGCTCAAGTAGACATCGTTATCTATTAGTTAGTTAGTTATCGAGTTAGAGTAACACCAGGTAGTAGGACGGACAGTCTTTACCTACATGCCTGCACCACGATCCACCGAAGGCAGAGGCGTATGTAAAACTATAAATACCCTCTACCTCCCAAGGTAGAGGATTGGACATTTCATTTCTTAATCTAACCTTCTCTTTGTTTTTCTCTTACTTTCTCTCTATAGAAAGGATCCCATCTCCCACTTTCACTCTCTAAGTTTCTTGCTAAGATTCGAACCATATAATTGATTGTTTGTGTGTTACAATAACCAATAGCCTACTATTGGTATCAAGAGCCATGGTTAGATCATAAAGATTTTTATTTGTGTGTTTTGTTGGTTCGAATTCTTTACCTTAAAAGTGTTAAAGTTTGAATTTTGATAGTACTTTTGTGTTAAGAATCATCATAAGTGCTTAGGTTTTGGTTTGGAAGTCTTAATTCATCTTGGTTATAGTGATTTGGATTGGAAAAGTTTAGGTTTTGAAGAGTTTCAAGGAAGCGGTTTGAGTCTCGTACTATTTTCGTGTATGCGGTTTGATGTCATTTGGGTGCGATTTGATCTGATCAAGGAAGCGATTTGTCAAGTTCTTGGATGCGGTTTATCTAGATTCGTTGTATCGGAAGCGGTTTGACTTAAGCGGTTTGATTTAAGCGGTTTACGTAAGCGGTTTGACATAAGCGGTTTGACTTAAGCGGTTTGACTTAAGCGGTTTGTCTTTAGCGGTTTGACATAAGCGGTTTGACTTAAGCGGTTTGACTCGAGCGGTTTGTCTTCAGCGGTTTGATATAAGCGGTTTGATAAGAAGCGGTTTGAGTTAAGCGGTTTGATAAAAGGCGGTTTGTATTCCAGTGGTTTGACAATCCTGCGATTTGACAAATGCGATTTGAACACTGCGATTTGATCAAAAAAACTGAGTTTTGACTTTTACGGTTTGACTATTTGCATTTTGACCACTTGCGGCTTGACCAAAGTTGACTTTTAAAGTCAAAATTTCAAAGGGCCATAACTTTTGTAACGTAACTCCGTTTTCTGCGAAATATCTGTCAAAATGATTAACGGCCCGAACGATGAACGGAGGAAGAACTAGTTAGAAACGGATATTCCAGCCAAGAACCCAGTAGAACGATTAGAACCGATTAAGAAAATGCTATGTTGGCCAAGAACCAGTTAGATCCAGCTAAAACTGCCTATTCTGTTCGATTAAAAAATCAATAGTGAAGTGTGGTCACCCCAACTATTGTTAGCATATATTGTTCGTAGATATTACGTTATCTATTAGTTAGTTAGTTAGTTAGAGTAACACCCGTGGAGAGACGAGTCTTTACCCACTGTATTCTGATCCACAGCGGACAAGGCGTATTATATAAAACTATAAATACCCTCTACCTCACAAGTTAGAGGTTGGACCTTCATTTCTTAATCTAACATTCATTTGTTTTCTCTCACTTTCTCTCTCTAAAAGGATCCCATCTCCCACTTTCTTTCTCTAAGTTTTGGCAAGATTCGACCATATAATTGATTGTTTATGTGTTACAATAAACAATATCCAATAATTGGTATCAAGAGCTATGGTTAGATCATAAATATTGGTTGTTATTGTTGTTTTGTTGGTTCGAATTCTATACCCTAAAAGTGTTAAAGTTTGAATTTTGATGGTACTTTTGTGTTTAGAATCATCATAAGTGCTTAGGTTTGGTTTGGAAGGCTTAATTCATCTTGGTTATAGTGTTTTGGATTGGAAAAGTTTAGTTTTGAAGAAGTTTAAAGAAGCGGTTTGAGTCTCGTACTATTTTCTTGTATGCGGTTTGATGTCATTTGGGTGCGATTTGATCGATCAAGCGATTTATGGAAAGTTCTTGGATGCGGTTTGTCTAGATTCGTTGTATCGCAAGCGGTTTGACTTAAGCGGTTTGATGTAAGCGGTTTGACATAAGCGGTTTGACTTAAGCAGTTTGACTCAAGCAGTTTGTCTTCAGCGGTTTGACATAAGCGGTTTGACTCAAGATGTCTTCAGTCGTTTGATCTATGAGTTTTGATAAGAAGCGGTTTGATAAAAAGCGGTTAGATTTAAGCAGTTTGTATTCCAGCGGTTTGACAATCCTGCAATTTGACCAATGCGATTGACCAACTGCGATTTGATCAAAAGCTGAGTTTTGACTTTATGGTTTGACTACTTGCGGTTTGACAATTTCGCTTGACCAAAGTTGACTTTTACGTCAAAACTTCAGCGGCCATAACTTTTGAACCATAACTCCGTTATCAGCAAAATACCTGTCAGAATGACCGAAACAGCCTAAACCAGTAGGAACCAGTTAGAACCTGTTAAGGGAACTAGCTATTCTAGCCAATAAATAGTAAGTTCCAAATAGGAACCAGCTATTCCGGGCAAGCACCGGTAGATGGAAGCTAAGCTGCGTTATTCGGCCAAGAACCCGATACAAAACAGATAAGAACAAGCTATTTCATAAGAACCAGGTAAGAACCAGTTAAGAACATGCTATTATGGCCAAGTAGTTAGATCCAGCTAAGAACGCCTATTCTGTTAGGATTTAGAAAATCCATAGTGAAGTGTTGGTCACCCCAACTATTGTCTAGCATATGTTAGCTCGTAGACATTAAGTTATCTATTAGTTAGTTAGTTAGTTAGAGTAACACCGTTGGAGACGGACGAGTCTTTACCCTTTGTATGCCCGATCCACGCCCGTATTGTGAGTATTATATAAACTATAAATACCCTCTACCTCCTAAGATAGAGGGTTGGACCTTTCATTTCTTATTCAAACCTTCTCATTTTTTTTCACCCACTTTCTCTCTAGAAAGGATCCCATATCCTACTTTCACCCTTTAAGTTTCTTGCTAAGATTCAAACTATATAATAGATTGTTTGTGTGTTACAATAACCAATATCCAACAATTGGTATCAAGAGCCATGGTTAGATCATAAAGATTGTTTATTTGTGTGTTTTGTTGGTTCGAATTCTATTACTTAAAATTGTTAAAGTTTGAATTTTGATAGTACTTTTGTGTTTAGAATCATCATAAATGCTTAGGTTTTGGTTTGGAATGCTTAATTCATCTTGGTTATTGTGTTTTGGATTGGAAAAGTTTAGTTTTCAAAGAGTTTCAAGGAAGCAGTTTGAGTCTCGTACTATTTTCCTGTATGCGGTTTGATGTCATTTGGGTGCGATTTGATCTGATCAAGGAAGCGATATGTAAAGTTCTTGGATGCGGTTTGTCTAGATTCGTTGTATCGGAAGCGGTTTGACTTAAGCGGTTTGACGTAAGCGGTTTGACATAAGCGGTTTGACTTAAGCGGTTTGACTTAAGCGGTTTGACTCTAGCGGTTTGACTTAAGCAGTTTGATTCAAGCGGTTTTTCTTTAGCGGTTTGATCTAAGCGGTTTGATAAGAAGCGGTTTGATAAGAAGCGGTTTGATAAAAAGCAGTTTGATTTAAGCGGTTTGCATTCCAGCGGTTTGACTATCCTACGTGTTGACCAATGCGATTTGACCACTGCGATTTGATAAAAAAAACTCAGTTTTGACTTTTCGGTTTCGATTACTGCGGCGGACCGGCGGCTTGACCAAAGTTGACTTTTTTTTACGAAAACTTCAAACGTCCATAACTTTTGAACCGTAACTGCTTTTTTTAGCCATACTCTATGAAAATGACCGAAAGCCTGATCATAGGAACCCGTTAGAACAAGTTAAAGAACCGGATATTCCGACCAAGAACAGTAGAACCGTTAGAACCATTAAGGGAACTAGCTTTTCAAGCCAATAAATAGTTAGAACCAAATCGGAGCCGACCTATTCTAGGCAAAGAACCATTAGATTCTACTAAGATGCCTATTCCGGCCAAGAACCCAGTACAAACCCTTTATAACCATATAAGAACTAACTATTTCGGCCAATAACTAACCTTGAAGAACCGGTTAAGAACATGCAATTTTGGCCAAGAACCATTTAGATCCTGTCTAAGAAGGGCCTATTAGTTAGGATTTTAAAAATCCATAGTGAAGTCTTCCCACCCCAACTATTGTCGAGCATATGTTTAGCTCGTAGATATTATCGTTATGCTTTTAGTTAGTTAGTTAGTTAGAGTAACACCCGTGAGGAACGTACGGTCTTTACCCACTGTATCCTGATCCGCAATCCTAAGAGGCGTATTATGTAAAGCTATAAAAACCTTACCTCCCAAGGTGAGGGTTGGACCTTTATTTCTTAATTACCCTGTCTTTGTTTTCTCTCTTTTTCACTCCACTTTCTCCCTCAAAAAGGATGCCCAATATCCCACTTCTCCCTTTAAGTTTCTTGCTGAGATTCGAGCCATATAATTGATTGTTTGTATGTTACAATAACCAATATCCAACAATTGGTATCAAGAGCCTTGGTTAGATCATAAAGATTGGTTATTTGTGTGTTTTGTTGGTTCTCGAATTCTATAACCCATAACGTTTTAAAGTTTGAATTTTGATAGTAATTTGTGTTTAGAATCATCATAAGTTCTTAGGTTTGGTTTTGAAGGCTTAATTCATCTTGGTTCTAATGTTTTGGATTGGAAAAGTTTAGTTTTTGAAGAGTTTCAAGGAAGCGGTTTGAGTCTCGTACTATTTTTGTGTATGCGGTTTTGATGTCATTTGGGTGCGATTCGATCTGATCAAGGAAGCGATTTGTCAAGTTCTTGGATACTGTTTCTCTAGATTCGTTGTATCAGAAGCGGTTTGAATTAAGTGGTTTGACTTAAGCAGTTTGACGTATGCTGTTTGATGTAAGCGGTTTGACTTAAGCGGTTTAACTTAAGCAGTTTGACTGAAGCAGTTTGTCTTCAGCGGTTTGATAAGAAGCGGTTTGAGTTAAGCGGTTTGATAAAAAGCGGTTTGATTTAAGCGGTTTGTATTCCAGCGGTTTGACAATCCTGTGTGTTGACCAATGCGATTTGATAAAAAAAACTCAGTATTGACATTTACGGTTTGACCACATGCGGTTTGACCACTTGCGGCTTGACCAAAGTTTACTTTTTACGTAAAACTTCAAGCGGTCCATAACGTTTGAACCGTAACTCCGTTTTCGGCGAAATACCTGTCAAAATGACAGAACAACCTGAACCAGTTGGAACCACTTAGAACAAGTTAAGAACCTTATTATCCAGCCAAGAACCAGTTAGAACCAATTAAGGGAACTAACTATTCCGGCCAATAAATAGTTAGATCCTAATAGGAGCCGCTATTCCTGCCAGAACCGGTTAGACGCTACTAACTCCTATTCCGGCCAAGAACCTTACAAACCAGTAGAACTAGATAAGAACTAGCTATTCGGCCAATAATCCGTAAGAACCAGTTAAAAATGCTATTTTGGCCAAGAACCATTTTAGATCCAGCTAAGAATTGCCTATTCCTGTTACAATTAGAAAATCCATAGTGAAGTGTCGGTTATCCCACTATTGTCTAGCATATGTTGGCTCGTAGATATTACGTTATCAATTAGTTAGTTAGTTAGTTAGAGTAACACCGTGGAGGACGGACGGGTCTTACCCATTGTATGCTGATCACATCCCGACAAAGGGCTATTATGTAACCTATAAGTACTCATTTCTTAATGTAACCTTCTCTTTGTTTTTCTCTCACTTTCTCTCTCTTGAAAGGATCCCATCTCCCACTTTCTCCCTCTAAGTTTCTTGCAAGATTCGAACCATATAATTGATGTGTTGTGTTTTACAATATCCAATATCCAACAATTGGTATTAAGAGCCATGGTTAGATCATAAAGATTGGTTATTTGTGTGTTTTTTTGGTTAAATTCTATACCTAAAAGTGTTAAAGTTTGAATTTTGATAGTACTTTTGTGTTTAGATTCATCATAAGTGCTTAGGTTTTGGTTTGGAAGGCTTAATTCATCTTGGTTATAGTGTTTTAGATTGGAAAAGTTTAGTTTTACAAGAGTTTCAAGGAAGCGGTTTGATTCTCGTACTATTTTCTTGTATGCGGTTTGATGTCATTTAGGTGGAATTTGATTCTGATCAACGAAGCGATTTGTCAAGTTCTTGGATTCGGTTTGTCTTATTCATTATATCGTAATCGGTTTTTACATAACGGTTTGACATAAGCGGTTTGACTTAGCAGTTTGACTAAGCGGTTTGTCTTATGCGGTTTGATCTAAACGGTTTGACAGTAAGCGGTTTTGATAAGAAGCGGTTTGTGTTAAAAAGCGGTTTGATTTTAGGTTTGTATTCCACGTTTGACCATCCTGCGATTTCCCCAATTTTGATTTTTACCATTGCGATTTGATCAAAAAAACTTAGTTTTGAATTTTACAGGTTGACTACTTGCGTTTGACCACTCAATGCGGCTGACCAAAGTTGACTTTTAATACGTAAAAACTTCAAACTCCCATAACTTTTGAACCGTAATAACTCCGTTTTCAGCGAAATACCTGTCAAAATGACCGGAACAAGCCTGAACAAGTCGAACCTATTAGAACAAAGAAGAACGTATCCAGCCAAGAACCATTAAATCAGTTAAGGGAAAAATAGCTATTCCGGTCAATAAATAGTTAGATCCATATAGGAACCACCTATTCCGGCCAAGAACCAGTTAGATATAGCTAAGAAATGCCTATTCCGGCCAAGAACCAGTACAAACCAGTTAGAACCAGATAAGAACTAACTATTCTGGCCAATAACCGGTACGAACCAGTTAAGAACATGCTATTTTGGCCAAGAACCAGTTAGATCCAGCTAAGAATTGCGAGGATTTATAAAATCCATAGTGAAGTGTCGGTCACCCCAACTAGTTAGTTAGTTAGTTAGAGTAACACCGTGGAGGATGGACATGTCTTTACCCACTGTATGCCTGATCCACAGCCCGACAGAGGGCGTATTATGTAAAACTATAAATATACTCTACCTCCCAAGGTAGACGTTTGGACCTTTTGTTTCTTAATCTAACATTCTATTTGTTTTTCTTTCACTTTCTCTCTCTAGAAAGGATCCCATCTCCCTCTTTCTCCCTCTAAGTTTCTTGCTAAGATTCGAACCATATAATTGATTGTTTGTGTGTTACCATAACCAATATCCAACAATTGGTATCAAGAGCCATGGTTAGATCATAAAGATTGTTTATTTGTGTGTTTTGTTGGTTCGAATTCTATTACTTAAAATTGTTAAAGTTTGAATTTTGATAGTACTTTTGTGTTTAGAATCATCATAAATGCTTAGGTTTTGGTTTGGAAGGCTTAATTCATCTTGGTTATAGTGTTTTGGATTGGAAAAGTTTAATTTTCAAAGAATTTCAAGGAAGCAGTTTGAGTCTCATACTATTTTCGTGTATGCGGTTTGATGTCATTTGGGTGCGATTTGATCTGATCAAGGAAGAGATATGTAAAGTTCTTGGATGCGGTTTGTCTAGATTCGTTGTATCGGAAGCGGTTTGACTTAAGCGGTTTAACGTAAGCGGTTTGAGATAAGCGGTTTGACTCTAGCGGTTTGACTCTAGCGGTTTGACTTAAGCAGTTTGATTCAAGCGGTTTTTCTTTAGCGGTTTGATCTAAGCGGTTTGATAAGAAGCGGTTTGAGTTAAGCGGTTTGATAAGAAGCGGTTTGATAAAAGCGGTTTGATTTAAGCGGTCTGCATTCCAGCGGTTTGACTATCCTACGTGTTGACCAATGCGATTTGACCACTGGGATTTGATCAAAAAAACTCAGTTTTGACTTTTACGTTTGAGTACTTTGCGGCTTGACCAAAGTTGACTTTTTACGTAAAAACTTCAAACGTCCATAACTTTTGAACCGTAACTCTGTTTTTAGCGAAATAGCTGTCAAAATGACCGGAACAGCCTGAAGCAATAGGAACCAGTTAGAACAAGTTAAGAACCGGATATTCCGGCCAAGAACCAGTTAGAACCAATTAAGGGAACTAGCTATTCCGGTGAATAAATAGTTAGAACCAAATAGGAACCTCCTATTCCGACCAAGAACCAGTTAGATACAGCTAAGAAATGCCTATTCCGGCCAAGAACCAGTACAAACCAGGTAGAACCAGATAAGAACTAGCTATTCTGGCCAATAACCGGTACGAACCAGTTAAGGACATGCTATTTTGGCTAAGAACCAGTTAGATCCAGCTAAGAATTGCGAGGATTTATAAAATCCATAGTGAAGTGTCAGTCACCCCAACTATTGTCGAGCATATATTAGCTCGTAGATATTACGTTATCGATTAGTTAGTTAGTTAATTAGAGTAACACCGTGGAGGACGGACATGTCTTTACCCACTGTATGCCTGATCCACAGCCCGACAGAGGGCGTATTATGTAAAACTATAAATATACTCTACCTCCCAAGGTAGAGGGTTGGACCTTTCATTTCTTAATCTAACATTCTATTTGTTTTTCTTTCACTTTCTCTCTCAAGAAAGGATCCCATCTCCCTCTTTCTCCCTCTAAGTTTCTTGCTAAGATTCGAACCATATAATTGATTGTTTGTGTGTTACAATAACCAATATCCAACAATTGGTATCAAGAGCCATGGTTAGATCATAAAGATTGTTTATTTGTGTGTTTTGTTTGTTCAAATTCAATACCCTAAACATGTTAAACTTTGAATTTTGTTAGTAATTTTCTGTTTAGAATCATCAAAAGTGCTTAGGTTTTGGTTTGAAAGGCTTAATTCATCTTGGTTATAGTGTTTTGTATTGGAAAAGTTTAGTTTTCGAAGAGTTTCAAGAAGCGGTTTGAGTCTCGTACTATTTTCTTGTATGCGATTTGATGTCATTTGGTGCGATTTGATCTGATCAAGGAAGTGATTTGTCAAGTTTTTGGATGCAGTTTGTCTAGATTCGTTGTATCGGAAGTGGTTTGAATTAAGCGGTTTGACTTTAGCGGTTTGACTTAAGCGGTTTGACTTAAGCGGTTTGACTCAAGCGGTTTGACTCAAGCGGTTTGTCTTTAGCGGTTTGACTTAAGCAGTTTGACTCAAGCGGTTTGTCTTCAGCTGTTTGATCTAATCAGTTTGATAAGAAGCGGTTTGAGTTAAGCGGTTTCATAAAAAGCAGTTTGATTTAAGCGGTTTGTATTCCAGCGGTTTGACAATCCTGTGTGTTGACCAATGCGATTGACCACTGCGATTTGATAAAAAAACTCAGTATTGACTTTTACGGTTTGACCACATGCGGTTTGACCACTTGCGGCTTGACCAAAGTTTACTTTTTACGTAAAAACTTCAAACGGTCATAACGTTTGAACCGTAACTCCGTTTTCAGCGAAATACTTGTCAAAATGACCGGAACAACCTGAACCAGTTGGAACCACTTAGAACAACTTAAGAATCGGATATTCCAGCCAAGAACCAGTTAGAACCAATTAAGGGAAGTAGCTATTCCGGCCAATAAATAGTTAGATCCTAATAGTAGCCAGCTATTCTGGCCAAGAACCAGTTAGATCCAGCTAAGAACTGCCTATTCCGGCCAAGAACCATTACAAACCAATTAGAACTAGATAAGAACTAACTATTCCGGCCAATAATCAGTAAGAACCAGTTCAGAAATGCTATGTTGGCAAAGAACCATTTAGATCCAGCTAAGAACTGCCTATTCCTGTTAAGATTTAGAAAATCCATAGTGAAGTGTCGGTTATCCCAACTATTGTCTAGCATATGTTAGCTCGTAGACATTACGTTATCAATTAGTTAGTTAGTTAGTTAGAGTAACACCATGGAGGACGGACGGGTCTTTACCCACTGTATGCCTGATCCACAGCCCGACAGAGGGCGTATTATGTAAAACTATAAGTACCCCTACGGACCTTTCATTTCTTAATCTAACCTTCTCTTTGTTTTTCTCTCACTTTCTCTCTCTTGAAAGGATCCCATCTCCCACTTTCTCCCTCTAAGTTTCTTGCAAAGATTCGAACCATAAGATTGAGTGTCTGTATTTTACAATAACCAATATCCAACAATTGGTATCAAGAGCCATGGTTAGATCATAAAGATTGGTTATTTGTGTGTTTTGTTGGTTAGAATTCTATACCCTAAAAGTGTTAAAGTTTGAAATTTGATTGTATTTTTGTGTTTAGATTCACAATAAGTGCTTAGGTTTTGGTTTGGAAGGCTTAATTCATCTTGGTTATAGTGTTTTGAATTGGAAAAGTTTAGTTTACGAAGAGTTTCAAGGAAGCGGTTTGAATCTCATACTATTTTCTTGTATGCGGTTTGATGTCATTTAGGTGCGATTTGATCTGATCAACGAAGCGATTTGTCAAGTTCTTGGATGCGGTTTGTCTATATTCGTTGTATCGGAAGCGGTTTGACGTAAGCGGTTTGACATAAGCGGTTTGACTTAAGCAGTTTGACTCAAGCGGTTTGTCTTCTGCGGTCTGATCTAAGCGGTTTGACAAGAAGCGGTTTGATAAGAAGCGGTTTGTTAAAAAGCGGTTTGTTAAAAAGCGGTTTGATTTAAGCAGTTTGTATTCCAGCGGTTTGACAATCCTGCGATTTCACCAATTTGATTTGACCACTGCGATTTGATAAAAAAAACTTAGTTTTGAATTTTACGGTTTGACTACTTGCGGTTTGACCACTTGCGGCTTGACCAAAGTTGACTTTTTACGTAAAAACTTTTTTTTGGGTAAAGGGGAGTAATCCTGCCCCCTGGTAAATATATTAACCAAATAAACGTTTAAGTACAATGGATATGAGTGAAATCCCATATCTCAGCCCGTTACATAGCATAAGCTTACATAACAAGATACTTCCTATTTTCTAAACAAGAAACATACCACTACTCAAATGATAACAACTGACACAACGAAATAAATTACTCCTAGGACCTTGAAACGTAGTGCCATACATGGCATTAAAGGCATCCAAATTCCCCGGAAGATCACGAACCTGTTTCGCATAATCATCGAAGTCATAGTCATCATACTCATCTTCAAACTCTTGGCCACCACCAAATATATTAGCAGACTCATCAAATGGGTTAACAACAACCTCATCTTCAGAATCAGACACCTCAATCTCTCCCACTTTAGAAAAAGGGTTAACTCTCTTAGTATAAGAGGTAGACGGAATAGGTTGACCATCATCATCCACAAGAGTAGCTTTCCCATCAATAATTAGCTTTTCAAGCTTACCAATTTTCTCAACTATGGGAGTAGAACCAACATCCATTGTTCCCATTGAATCACTCACAAGCGGTACATGTGATGTAGAACCAGTCTTAATCAACTCATCCTCATTAACCTCCATTGTACGACCAGTATCCACATCTGTATCGTCCATATTAAGAGCATCAAACTTATTAGACGTAGTGATCCTGGTTCCACTCGTACTAGCCACATCAGAGGCCATCTTCTTACTGACATTGACTTTCTTGGGTTCAGGATGAGGCTTTTTGGGCCTACGTAAAAACTTCAAACGGCCATAACTTTTGAACCGTAACTCCGTTTTCAGCGAAATACCTGTCAAAATGACTGGAACAGCCTGAACAAGTAGGAACCTATTAGAACAAGTTAAGAACCGGATATTCCAGCCAAGAACCAGTAAGAACCAGTTAGAATCAGTTAAGAGAACTAGCTATTCCGGCCAATAAACAGTTAGATCCATATAGGAACCACCTATTCCGGCCAAGAACCAGTTAGATACAGCTAAAAAACGCCTATTCCGGCAAAGAACCAGTACAAACCAGTTAGAACCAGATAAGAACTAGCTATTCTGGCCAATAACTGGTACGAACCAGTTAAGGACATGCTATTTTGGCCAAGAACCAGTTAGATCCAGCTAAGAATTGCGAGGATTTATAAAATCCATAGTGAAATGTCGGTCACCCCATCTATTGTCGAGCATATGTTAGCTCGTAGATATTATGTTATCAATTAGTTAGTTAGTTAGTTAGAGTAACACCGTGGAGGACGGACATGTCTTTACCCACTGTATGCCTGATCCACAGCCCGACAGAGGGCGTATTATGTAAAACTATAAATATACTCTACCTCCCAAGGTAGAGGGTTGGACCTTTCATTTCTTAATCTAACATTCTATTTGTTTTTCTTTCACTTTCTCTCTCTAGAAAGGATCCCATCTCCCTCTTTCTCCCTCTAAGTTTCTTGCTAAGATTCGAACCATATAATTGATTGTTTGTGTGTTACAATAACCAATATCCAACAATTGGTATCAAGAGCCATGGTTAGATCATAAAGATTGTTTATTTGTTTGTTTTGTTTGTTCGAATTCTATACCCTAAACGTGTTAAACTTTGAATTTTGTTAGTAATTTTTTGTTTAGAATCATCAAAAGTTCTTAGGTTTTGGTTTGAAAGGCTTAATTCATCTTGGTTATAGTGTTTTGGATTGGAAAAGTTTAGTTTTCGAAGAGTTTCAAGAAGCGGTTCGAGTCTCGTACTATTTTATTGTATGCGATTTGATGTTATTTGGTGCGATTTGATCTAATCAAGGAAGTGATTTGTCAAGTTATTGGATGCAGTTTGTCTAGATTCGTTGTATCGGAAGTGGTTTGAATTAAGCGGTTTGACTTTAGCGGTTTGACTTAAGCGGTTTGACTTAAGCGGTTTGACTCAAGTGGTTTGTCTTTAGCGGTTTGACTTAAGCAGTTTGACTCAAGCGGTTTGTCTTCAGATGTTTGATCTAATCAGGTTGATAAGAAGCGGTTTGAGTTAAGCGGTTTCATAAAAAGCAGTTTGATTTAAGCGGTTTGTATTCCAGCGGTTTGACAATCCTGTGTGTTGACCAATGCGATTGACCACTGCGATTTGATAAAAAAACTCAGTATTGACTTTTACGGTTTGACCACATGCGGTTTGACCACTTGCGGCTTGACCAAAGTTTACTTTTTACGTAAAAACTTCAAACGGTCATAACGTTTGAACCGTAACTCCGTTTTCAGCGAAATACTTGTCAAAATGACCAGAACAACCTGAACCAGTTGGAACCACTTAGAACAACTTAAGAATCGGATATTCCAGCCAAGAACCAGTTAGAACCAATTAAGGGAACTAGCTATTCCGGTCAAGAACCAGTTAGATCCAGCTAAGAACTGCCTATTCCGGCCAAGAGCCATTACAAACCAGTTAGAACTAGATAAGAACTAGCTATTCCGGCCAATAATCAGTAAGAACCAGTTAAGAAATGTTATTTTGGCAAAGAACCATTTAGATCCAGCTAAGAACTGCCTATTCCTGTTACGATTTAGAAAATCCATAGTGAAGTGTCGGTTATCCCAACTATTGTCTAGCATATGTTAGCTCGTAGACATTACGTTATCAATTAGTTAGTTAGTTAGTTAGAGTAACACCATGGAGGACGGACGGGTCTTAACCCACTGTATGCCTGATCCACAGCCCGACAGAGGGCGTATTATGTAAAACTATAAGTACCCCTACGGACCTTTCATTTCTTAATCTAACCTTCTCTTTGTTTTTCTCTCACTTTCTCTCTCTTGAAAGGATCCCATCTCCCACTTTCTCCCTCTAAGTTTCTTGCAAACATTGAGTGTTTGTGTTTTACAATAACCAATATCCAACAATTGGTATCAAGAGCCATGGTTAGATCATAAAGATTGGTTATTTGTGTGTTTTGTTGGTTAGAATTCTATACCCTAAAAGTGTTAAAGTTTGAATTTTGATTGTATTTTTGTGTTTAGATTCACAATAAGTGCTTAGGTTTTGGTTTGGAAGGCTTAATTCATCTTGGTTATAGTGTTTTGAATTGGAAAAGTTTAGTTTACGAAGAGTTTCAAGGAAGCGGTTTGAATCTCGTACTATTTTCTTGTATGCGGTTTGATGTCATTTAGGTGCAATTTGATCTGATCAACAAAGCGATTTGTCAAGTTCTTGGATGCGGTTTGTCTATATTCGTTGTATCGGAAGCGGTTTGACGTAAGCGGTTTGACATAAGCGGTTTGACTTAAGCAGTTTGACTCAAGCGGTTTGTCTTCTGCGGTTTGATCTAAGCGGTTTGACAAGAAGCGGTTTGATAAGAAGCGGTTTGTTAAAAAGCGGTTTGATTTAAGCAGTTTGTATTCCAGCGGTTTGACAATCCTGCGATTTCACCAATTTGATTTGACCACTGCGATTTGATCAAAAAAACTTAGTTTTGAATTTTACGGTTTGACTACTTGCGGTTTGACCACTTGCGCCTTGACCAAAGTTGACTTTTTACATAAAAACTTCAAACGGCCATAACTTTTGAACCGTAACTCCGTTTTCAGCGAAATACCTGTCAAAATGACCGGAACAGCCTGAACAAGTAGGAACCTATTAGAACAAGTTAAGAACCGGATATTCCAGCCAAGAACCAGTTAGAATCAGTTAAGGGAACTAGCTATTCCGGTCAATAAATAGTTAGATCCATATAGGAACCACCTATTCCGGCCAAGAACCAGTTAGATACAGCTAAGAAACGCCTATTCTGGCCAAGAACCAGTACAAACCAGTTAGAACCAGATAAGAACTAGCTATTCTGGCCAATAACAGGTACGAACCAGTTAAGAACATGCTATTTTGGCCAAGAACCAGTTAGATCCAACTAAGAATTGCGAGGATTTATAAAATCCATAGTGAAGTGTCGGTCACCCCAACTATTGTTGAGCATATGTTAGCTCGTAGATATTACGTTATCAATTAGTTAGTTAGTTAGTTAGAGTAACACCGTGGAGGACGGACATGTCTTTACCAACTGTATGCCTGATCCACAGCCCGACAGAGGGCGTATTATGTAAAACTATAAATATACTCTACCTCCCAAGGTAGAGGGTTGGACCTTTCATTTCTTAATCTAACATTCTATTTGTTTTTCTTTCACTTTCTCTCTCTAGAAAGGATCCCATCTCCCTCTTTCTCCCTCTAAGTTTCTTGCTAAGATTCGAACCATATAAATAATTGTTTGTGTGTTACAATAACCTATATCCAACAATTGGTATCAAGAGCCATGGTTAGATCATAAAGATTGTTTATTTGTGTGTTTTGTTTGTTCAAATTCTATACCCTAAACGTGTTAAACTTTGAATTTTGTTAGTAATTTTCTGTTTAGAATCATCAAAAGTGCTTAGATTTTGGTTTGAAAGGCTTAATTCATCTTGGTTATAGTGTTTTGGATTGGAAAAGTTTAGTTTTCGAAGAGTTTCAAGAAGCGGTTGAGTCTCGTACTATTTTCTTGTATGCGATTTGATGTCATTTGGTGCGATTTGATCTGATCAAGGAAGTGATTTGTCAAGTTTTTGGATGCAGTTTGTCTAGATTCGTTGTATCGGAAGTGGTTTGAATTAAGCGGTTTGACTTTAGCGGTTTGACTTAAGCGGTTTGACTTAAGCGGTTTGACTCAAGCGGTTTGTCTTTAGCAGTTTGACTTAAGCAGTTTGACTCAAGCGGTTTGTCTTCAGCTGTTTGATCTAATCAGTTTGATAAGAAGCGGTTTGAGTTAAGCGGTTTGATAAAAAGCGGTTTGATTTAAGTGGTTTGTATTCCAGCGGTCTGACAATCCTGCGATTTGACCAATGCGATTTGACCACTGCGATTTGATCAAAAATACTTAGTTTTGACTTTTACGGTTTGACTACTTGCGGTTTGACCACTTGCGGCTTGACAAAAGTTGACTTTTTACGTAAAAACTTCAAACGGCCATAACGTTTGAACCGTAACTCCGTTTTCAGCAAAATACCTGTCAAAATGACCGAAACAGCCTGAACCAGTAGGAACCAAGGTAATTAAAATAGAAAGAAACTAATATTCCCCTGATTATCTCGGTAGGATCATGTGAAGTAGTGGTTGAATTCTTTCCATGAAAAATGTATGCGTGATAAGCTTCATCCAATCTAATGTTTCTTCGTCTTGATAAATAAAACCTGCACACTTTAAGAAAATAGACGAAACCTTCACCTAAAATCGTCGGTAAAACTATATATGACTCTATTTAACTAGGATATAATGCTTGTGGAATGGATGTTTGCAGATTTTCTGGAAAATTAAGACCTGAGAATTTCCAAAAATTTATAAGTAGCACAGAAAACGATAGAAAGTAATAAGTTTTTTCTACTCCTCCTGATGTCGTTAGGTTGTAATCCTGATGCCGTCAGGTTATCCTGACAGAAACTGGTCTGCTGCGTTTTTCTGGAAAAAGTACACCTTTAAAATCTGGAAAAATTCCTGCAAAACATCCATTATGACTCGATACAAGCATTTGACTCTAACAAACACACATATATATCTTTTTCAATAATCGTAGTTCTCATGTTCACGTTCTTTTGAAAACGTGTGTAATCTTCCCTACACTTATCACGTTTTGTAAAATAACTTTATATGTAATTAAGACGAGGTTAAGACAAAATAAAGCATTTTCACAAATTTAAACATGAGAACATACAATAATGAAAAGATATATGACACATAAATAAGCAAACAATTAAGCATGGGTTGCCTCCCACGAAGCGCTTTTCTTTATTTATGAGTCTTGTAGCTAGACTCGAAGTCGTGCTCCTACGTGACTTCATTGCCGTCACCTTCTTCCTCATGACGGTCTCTATTGGAGTTTTCCATGTTATAGTAATGCCCTATTATGCATCTTTCTAAGAAGTCATATTCGCCCCAATCGGTTCTATATCCCGGTCCTAGTTTCAAGCAATCCTTATAGAACCCAAAAATCTTATTCATCACATAATCTACTCCTTTCTCCTTATCCTCCTCATTCCTATAGTAGACCGATAGCTTAAGTTCCTTTTCTTCATTGGATAGTGATGAAAATTTCTCAATCTTAAATGGCATTTGGTAAGCTACGTCATCGGTCTCATCTTTAAATCTAACCATCCCCAACGACGGATCATAAGTCATCCCGGTGTTTTCTATGAAATGCTTTCCTAGAATTACGTGGGACAAGCTAGGATCTATGGCCGTACTAATATCCTCCAAAATTATGAAATCCGTAGGATACATACATAACTACCTACATAGACGGGCAATCCCTTAACTCTATCAAGAAAATTACAACTAACCTTAGGATCATCGGGGTCTTGCCTCTTTGGGATAGGCTTCTTCATTACCCATTTATAGTAGGTGCTAGTCATGATGTTTATTGGGGACTTGCGATCAATGTAGGCCTTTGCCACGAAAAGGTGCCCTATGCAACATGGAATTTTGAGATTCCAAGGATTCCTAAATTTAATCTGAGGGCTTTTCCTAAAATACATATGACGAAGGTTGCGTACTAAGTGTGGGTGGCAAGAGAGTTCCTCTTCCGTAGGAAACTTATTGAAATAGTCATCACCTACTTCATCTACTTTGTTGGTCGATTCATCCTTAAGAGTTTCACTAACCTCAAGTACCGTCTCATGGTTCGCTTCGTCACTAGTCCTATTAGGTTTCACTAAGGTGATGGTATTGACGAATTGAGCGTGCTTGGCGAACTTACTTGGGTCCTTAATTTTCACACCGGAAACTTCGGGAGAATGAGTCGAGATGACAATTACCTTTTTGGTGATCTTCCTATCACTATTTGTCATGGCTTTCAAAAGTTTATCTATCTTCCTATCCATCTCGGCTTGTGGTTGGTTAAAGCGGTTCGAAAGCTTAGCTATTTGAGCTTCTTGGGATGTCACTAGGTGTTGAAATCCCTTCAATGTTTTGTTGGCTAGGGCCGTGGGACCATGGGGAATCATTAGAGGTGAATTCTTTGGTTTGTCCCCAGTTGTATTCGGGTTTGCCCCTCCATGCTTCTCGGGCATCAATGAAAGTCCTAGGTTCGGGTGTTGTGGGGAATCTTCCTCCCATTCCATTGGTACGCTAGGATGCGTAGTCAACAGAAGCTTGTTCGGGGTGTCTCGTGCAAGTACGAGTGTCATGGGGACCACTACATAGCTCACACAAGGAAGAGACTTTGTTCACTTGGCGTGAAGACTTAGGATTTTTGTAGGAGCTCATTAGGAATTTGACTTGATCTTCAAGCTCGAGCATCCTACGATCGGAAGGTTGTGAGTCAATGGGAGGCAAGGATATTGCCTTGGCGGTTTTGGGCAACTCACGGGGGTCATTCCAACTTTTGTTGTCATAGAGGGCAAGGTCCTCTATTGTACCCCACGATTCTTCCTCGGTGAGATCACTAAGTTTGCCACCGGCCAATTGGTCGATGGATTGCTTAGTTGAGAAGCTGACATGATCATAAAAGATTTGGACTTGGAGCCAAAGATCAATGCCGTGATGAAGGACTTTATGGAGTGAGTCCTTGAATCGAGTCCATGCCTTGTAAAGAGATTCACCTTGACGTTGTTGGAACATCAAGATATCATTCCTAAGTTTGGTAGTTCTCCCTGTGGGAAAAATTGGGCAAGGAAACGAGTGGTGAGATCATCCCAACTTGAGATGGATTCGGTAGGAAGTCGCTCTAGCAAATTACTAGCTTGGTCCCGTAGAGAGAATTGGAAGAGACACAAGCGCGTGGTCTCCCGTGTGGTAATAGCAAGGTCGATGGAATCAACGATTTTAAGGAAATCCTTAAGATGCTGATTAGGATCTTCGGAACGAAGTCCATGAAATGCACATCCGTTTTGCACCAAACCGGATGGTTTCGGATCGCAGGGCGTATATTAAGCTTGATCGGGGAGCTCAATAGTGTTCCTATAGCCTTGGTGGCTTGGTCTAGAGTATTCACCAAGAGTATGGCCTCTTGAGGGGACAATGATTGATGGATCGATGAGTGGTGGCGGGTTATCACCTTCCATGATGAAAAGTGATGGGATTACTAACAAAGGCACGAAGAAGGGGGATACACTACGAGGAAGCTAAAAATGGGAAAAAGTCTTACTTGATAGGAATCAAGCAAGGAAACCTAAACGAGATGGAAATCTAACTAGCTATTCTATTCCCAGGTAGCGACGTCAAAAACTTGATGCGCGTATAACGCGTTCAGGGTCAAAGGAAACTTCCTTTTCTTCGAGCAAGTTTTTCAACACCCTAGGCAGTGAACCTAATCGTTGTAGTATAGTATTGGGTAAGCCTCGGGTATTGATATCGTTCTCTAGGAGAATAGGAATGCTAGTGAGAGATTTACTACGCTAAGGTTTGAGGTTGAGGAAGATTATTTTTTATAAAGCTAAGGGTAAAATCTCGGGGTTTGGATTTGGGGGTTGGTACTTCTACCGATTACTCTACTTATCTAATTTTCGAAACTAAAGGGTAGTCTATGTCTATTGGATGTTTGCTCGTATGATGATTAAAAATGTGTTTACCTATATACTATTACTCCCTAGTTATCTGTTATTGGTGGTTGAATTGTCACGTCCTTATTCTTAACGCGTTGTGTCTTCTAAGGTCGTAGGGTATGCTTTTATCCCTAACTCTTTGAGAATACCTTAAGGTTATTGCCTACGAGATCTCTAGGATTCATAAACTAACACTAAGGTTATCTTTGGATATTTAGCCTACAATTACGCTAAGTGGTTATAAACTAAGGTTCACAAAGATTACTCAAGCATTAAAAACACAACGATGGCCTAGTGCAATCCTAAGCCAATTAAAATTAAGATAAGAGACAACCAATCAATAATTAATAACTAGGTTTCATAGATCTAAGCAAACACACAAGAAATTTAGCCGGACATGTTAAACATGCAAGCATACACACATACAATCGAAGACATAATAAAATCAATGAAATAAATAACTTATCTTGATGTAAATTAGGGTATGGGAACCCTAAGATACTGTACAAACCGGACTCAAGTCATTTTAGGTTTTTACCCCACAAGTCTACCTCCTTAAAGTCTGAAATTTCGATTTCTATTTATAATTTTACATATGTGACGGCGTCACTTAATAGTTGGGATGCCGTCAGATCACCGTCATTAGGGTTTCGTCTTGGCCAAGTCATCATTGGGACGGCGTCACGTTGTGGTTGTGACACCGTCAGTCTTCAGTAGTGACGTCGTCTGAATCTGGATCTAGGCCGTCTGAGAAGAAAAGTCTTCGTGACGCTCTTACTCTTCAAAGCCTGACGCCATCAGGTTCAAATTAGCGAAATCATTACGGTGTCGTCACAAAATAGGGACGGCGTCGCCCTCTGTTTAGGACGCCGTCAGGTGTAATTCCAGCAGCTTGAGTGTCTTCATCTTGACTTAAAAAGTGAAAAGGTGAAAAGGAACGAAATTATGTAGTAACGGATATAAAAGTGGGTGATTAAGGGTTTAAATGACCCCTTAAAAGTGTACGTTTTAAATCCTTATCAGTATGTATGGTGGCGGGTTCAAACCCCGTAGATTAGTCAGTCAAAAGGTCAAAAAGCATGGTTACCAAAAAAAAAATAAAAAATAAAAACCATGTGCAAAAACTTAATTTGACCTTTATTCTATAGTTTTGTACTTGTAGGTGCTATCATCATATCTCATTCATATTCAAATATATTTCAAATACTACAAAATCCATACGGTTGTGATTCATTTTTGTTTAACTGTATAAAAGAATTTGCTATTGGTTATTAAGAGGGGTAAATTCATTTTTGATTAACTGTAAAAAAGAATTTGTTATTGGTTATTAAGAAGGGTAAAATTGTCTATAAATATTAAATTGATAATTATTAAGTTTTTCAAAAAATTTAAAATGAATAAATTTATAAAATGGGTAGATTTGACAAACTTTGTGTTTTAAATTTGGTATATATGATATTATGGGTTTTGGTTAGGTAAATATGACATTTAAGAGTTTAAATTGAGGATATATAAAATTAGGGGAAGTGATTGACACACTTTAACTTTTTATTGAAACACTTATGATACAAGCAATTAAAACATTCTATACTAAAAGTACAAATGTTTAATTCATAACGAGGAGTGTCGCAATAAAAATTAGAAGTGTGTCAACCACTTCTCATAAAATTAACCTTTAATAAAGTAAAAATTACTTTGAATCATTGTTTGTTAAATTTCGTGTATAGAAAAACATCCACAAAAACAACATACGTGTCAAAAATCTGAAAAACAAAACTACAAAAAGCGCCTGTTGTTTTATAAACTTCAAGGGTCAAAAAGCAATCCGACCCTTTTTAATCCGCACAACAACCATATTAGAACCAAAAACCCTTTTATAAATAAAATTCTATAAATAACTACATAATTAGGTTTTTACAATTTATATAATCGATATGGGTTTGTTTGTAACACTGGCTTATTCAAGCGTTTATAAGCCATAAGCTTTATAAGCCCAAGCACATAGAAAAAGAGTTTATAGAAGACTGTGATTAATTTGATATATTTGTATGCAATTTACAACAATAAGCTTCAACTCTAATAAATTTACTAAACAAATTTATAAAAATATAAACTTCAGCTTTCATCTCATAAGCTGCAGTCCCGGGCCCCTCCCGCGCCAACATACCCTATGTCAAAAGTATGAAAAAAATAAAATTACCAAAAAGCGACCGGTCTTTTATAAACTTAAGATAAAGCAAATCCCCTTTTTATCCAAACAACAACGTATTGCAAAAAAATCAAATTAGGTGTAATTGTTTTCAAGAGTTTAAAGATATCAATATATAGATGAAGAAGAATGATATGAAGTTGTTTTACATTTTAGTAGAATCAAATACCCTTCATTCTAATAAGGTACATCAAACAAAATTTTATAAAGAATTAGTGTTTTACAATTTATATGATCGATATGGGTTTGTTTTAAAATTGTGATTCTTCATATGGGGGTTTTGATTTTGTTAGTTTAGTTGATGAATTAAGGTGTTCATTAGTGGTTTATGTATGTATGCACATCAACTGTTTGTTTTTATGCCTCAATGAAATAGATTGTTTGGGGTTAGTGGCCAAACTTTTTTTTGTCTGCAATTCTGTTACGCGCGTAAGGACAATTCATTACTTCTATAGAAGTATGCTGCAAGTGTTAGGTATTGTATTTGATTTTATAGATTAAATAGGCTATAAGGATAGTCGGTAAGTTAACTGCAATTGCCCTCATTGGTTTCCGCTGGCTTTATGGACCTGTAAGAATCCCTTCGATTATATAAATCGCCATTGAATATTTAAAATCGTTATGCAACGCAGTCTGTTTTATGTTTTATGTTTGCCACTTATCATTAGTTTACATTACAAGCTTAAGCTTTGAGGTTCCTAATTACTTTTTGGATGTATATAAGCATGCTAAGACAGGGTCCTTATTTCTGAATGATACCCGTAAGTTATGAAATCATCCAGTGTCCTGTAATATTGCCTATATTTATTTATGTATTTCAGGTGGCAGTGACCACCCCTTTCAATAGCATATCCTTAAGGTTGATAGCAAGGTGCGTTTTAGACGTATAATATGATATATGTTAGAATGTACATTGTTGGCCACTATTTCTTCATATTTATTAAACCTACTATAAATTTTGAATGATACATTTTAGTACTTTTGTAGGTATGTATTGTTAACCTAATCTGCTTGCCTTGTCTTCTCATTGGGTCAAATGTATAAAATTCGACAAAAGTTTTGAAAGCTTACAAAATTGGCGCAAAAGTCTATCTCTATTAATACGTAAACATTTGTTTTACTTTACTCAAAGAAAAAGTATATCTCTATTACAGTAATACATAAACATAACCCCAAATTGACCCATTCATAATTAAATGGGTCAAAGTTGCTACATTAATTATGTATATAAAAGATGTGGTATTTAAAGCACTTAAATCATATATGAATCATTGTTATGCAGGTATTTGATACGACTATTAGTATTCTTAAGTAAAACCATTTGTTTGAAATTCGTCCCGAGAATGTTTCTAAAGATGGGTCATGGGAATTGAAATATTAAGTGCACCCCATATACATGAGGATACTTTCTTTGTATGCTGAAAAGAATGAATGATAATTTGTTGTCTCCAAAGGACTTATTGGAGTAGGAAGTATGAACGACCAACGACCCTCCAAGTTCTGCAACTTAAGAATGCAGCTTATCTCCAGACTATACTCCAAGCAAGAAAAGGTTCGCCTTGAAATATGTTCAAGGTATGGCTTCTGTCTTTATGTTTTTTAGTTATTCACCAATTTTAGTTATGATTCTAATGGGCAGCAAAGGTTGGGGTAGAATTTCACCCGAAAATTTCAAAGGGATTTTGCGGCGATATGTTGGCAAGTTACTTCTCAGAACCTAATGAAAACCACATTTGAGTGAACTTTAGTGCCTTCACTTATGTGTGGGCTTAATTTGACACGTATGGTTTACTGGCTTGGTTAATTATTTGTGGTTTTGGATAGGGTTATTGGACTTTTTTAGGTTGAATGAATGACGTTTGGATGATAGATAATGCAATTTAACAGTCAACCTCTAAGCGTGGATTTAACATCCAGCACTAATGTTATTTCCAACGAATCAATAGCATCTTATTGACGAGAAATGCTAGAACCACAAAAATTTTACAAAAAATTATCCACATGATGACTTGTCATTTAACTGGTGGCATTCTCTCTCTTACTTTTAAATTATCTATCTAATTTTCATCCACAAATATCCATTCCATGTCATTGGGTGGAAATTCTTTTGTAAAATTTTTGTGATCATAGCATTTCTCCTTATTGACTATCAAACGAGTCATTGGTTTAACATCAGTGGGTTGTGAACATCTTTTGTCATTTTTCCTTGATTTATATACTGCATGTAATTTTATACCTATTGGCCCATTGGCCTGTAAAGGTAAAGGTAAAAATAATCTGAATCGAACAACTTTCTTGATGGCATAAGTTTAGTATATTCTAACTATCTAACTTTGTCCATGTTCATGTGGAAAGAAAAGCTAAGCGTGATTATTTTATGCTGCAAGTATTTGTTTGTTGTACAGTCAGCTTCGCATTTAGATTTTTCAGTTATTATCGGTTTTCACTTTTCAAATTTTCACTTGATGCAGGCTTAATGCCACTTGAGACAGAGTTTTTGAGGTGCAATAAAAGAACTCATTCAAGTTTTAAATCCTTCAAAAGTGTGATAATGGCACGGAAAGGTTTAATGACACAAGATTTGAGTAAGTTGGATGTAAAGAAACAAGATCCACTCTTTCCAGAGTTACATCTCAAAAATCTACAATAAATACAAGTAATAAAGGCAAGTTATTCTGAATTTCATAAAATTGAATGTATTTAGACAATATTGCATTTGTATTAACAGTTTTGTTGTCCGTCTTAACAGATAGTCCTCTTTGTGATGTGCCCGAGTTTGAAAAGAGTAAGATGACACTCAAAAGACGTGTGCCATTTGCTGACTGAAAGCAAGTAACCAGATCTTCCAAACTTGCTCTCAGAAAATTCATTATTTTTGGGATAATTTACATGAAACGGGCCACTTATGGTTAGTTTTTATATATAATAGGTCAAACGGGAAGTCCAGTTTGTTGTTTGTGACTGGTGAACAGGGTATTTGGGTACAGTAAAAGTTTTAGTTCTGTGACAAGAGGAAAATAGGTGCTTGGATTCTGGTATAGTTTACTATGGTTTTACTTCTGCAAGAAATCATTCTATGAATACTTTATACATGTGCGTTATGCTTAATCTATCAACTTCGTATATCTGTATCAGGTTTGAGAATCGCGATCAAAAGTAGTAGCTTGGTTAAGCATTAGCTCGGGCCAGAAATCTTCACGTTTACTTGAAACTATTAATGTAGTAGCATTATTAAGGAAGTGGTGAAGTAGATTAACTGCATAGTGAACTCGTGAAGGATGAAGCCACAAGGGCGAAGGAAGTCGCTAAAAGTAAGTTTTCTTCAAGGGATGTAAAGGGTGCCAAAAAATTTGCTAGGTGCAAAATTTGTATCCTGGTCTTGAGGGTATTTCCCAATTATTAGTTGTTCTGGATGTGCATGTTGCTGCCGAAAACAAAGTAAGCGGTGAATCGGATAATTATGGGATACTTGGTGTGAACCCATTTGCAGATTACGATACTGTGAAGAAACATTATAGAAAACTAGCTTTATCACTTCAATCCGATAAGAACAAGTCTATAGTTGCAGGAGGGGCATTCCAGCTCGTTTCTCAAGCATGGAATCTGTTATCATATAAAGATAAAAGATCGGCGTATGATCATAAAAGGCATGCTCAGTTTTTGAAGCAGTAGGGTTCCTCAGAACATGTTTTCACGAGTGCATATACCTCCAAGTCAGAAAGGTTTTCACAATGTCACGAAGAGTACAGCTGGTGCAGATGCGCAGACAAAGGTTACAACTTCTCAAAAGAAAGATGAAACTACTACTCAGACGAAGAAAAAAACCAAGAGTCAAAAGGATGAGATTAATGGGACTACCAAGACAGTTCCCACTTATGTTCCTTCATCCTCCAATGAACAGATAGCTCCTGAGACGTCAAAGGTCAAAGGTTCTCGAAAAAAAGAATAAAGTTAACGGGACTAACAGGACGGGTCCCACTTCTGCTCCTGCATCGTCAAATGAACAGATAGCGCTTGAGACGACGCCTGGGCCTTGTTTAATAGAGGTTAAAACTTCTCAAGAAAAGGATAAAGCTAATGGGATGACCAAGATGGGTCCCACTTCTATTCCTTTACCGGTTACTAAACAGATGAAGATTAAAACATTTTGGACCGTATGCATGAGATGCAAATTGCAGTATGAATTCTTGAGAAAGTATCTAAACCAAAATATGTTATGTCCCGCTTGTTATGGTGCGTTTCACGCGACCGAGATTCCACCACCAAATATCAATGCTGTTGGCCTCAACGTTGGATCTTAGTTGGTTCTAACGTGGTCACAATAATACCAAGTAACACGATATGTTTCAAAGAATTGCTTTGTATTAATTGAAATAAATATAAGTCATCATCCTTAAAGTGTTACAGATTCTAATCTATATATAATGAATGAAAAGGTGCGTCTGAATGGTTGTGTCGGTTCCCTTCCTTTGTAACTGTCAAATGGCAGTTATTTCTTAAGAGTTGACTTCGACTTTGACTTCGGGTTTGACCCTCTAAATGGGTAGAAAGCGGGTAAGGTGGGCAAGAGTGGGATTAACCCAATATTCTCCCCCTTAATCACAATCGCTTTGTTGTAGATCTTTGACTCCGATTAGTTGTCTCATCGTTAGGAATCTGATCTTGGGTAGTGCTTTTGTTAGCATATCAGCCTTCTGAAATTCTCCGCTTATAAACTCGACTTGTAAGTCTTCTCTTTCAACGCATTCTCGTATGAAGTGATATTTTATGTCAATATGCTTACCTCTTCCGTGAAATACGGGATTCTTCATTAGTTCGATGGCAGACTTGCTGTCGACCATTATCGTAACCTTTTCTTCTTGGGTATGTGTAAGCTTGCTGAGTAATCTCTTTAACCATAATGCTTGTGTTGCTGCTGCTGTTACTTCAATGAACTCGGATTCACATGATGATAGAGCTACTGTGGCTTGTTTTTTTGTACTCCAGCTGATTGGTGATTCACCGTAGTAAAATATAATTCCAGTAGTGCCTTTGCCTTCTTGAGTGTTGACTCCGTAGCTACTGTCACTATAACCTTGTATCTGGTTTCCTCCATTGTGTTTGTAGGTGATTCCATAGTCTTTTGTTCCTTTTACATAGCGTAGTACTTGCCTGATAGCTTTCATATGTTGTTCCTTTGGTTCCTGCATAAAACGACAAAGTAATCCAATGGAATAACTTAAGTCGGGTCTTGTATGTAGCAAATATCGTAAGCATCGAATTAAGCTTCTGTATTCAGTTGAGTTGACCGTTGTCTCTTCAGTGTTCTTTGTTAGTCTTGTTCCTGGATCCATAGGTATTTGCGTTTCGTTGCTATCTAGCATTCCAACTTCCTTTAGGATCTTGCTTGCGTAGGCGGATTGCTTTATTGATATGTCACCTCTAGTTTGTGTGACTTCAATTCCTAAGTAGTAGGATAGTAATCCTAGGTCACTCATCTCGAATTTTTCTTCCATTTGAGCTTTGAATTTGTCTATTTCTCCTTAAGGTGTGCCAGTGATGATTAAATCATCTACGTAGACTCTAACTAGAAGTATTGAGTCTTTTGTTTTCTTCGTGTAGACAGCTTGTTCCAAAGCGCATTTCTTGAAATCTTAAGACTTCAAGGTATTGTCTAACTTTGTGTTCCAAGCACGTGGTTCTTGTCTTAATCCGTATAGAGCTTTTGTGAGTCTGTAGACTTTTCTAGTATTTTCTTTCTTTATAAATCCTTCTGGTTGTATAACGTACACTTCTTCTTTTAAGTCTCCATGCAGAAATGCAGATTTGACGTCAAGATGATGTACTAGCCATTTATTATTAGCAGCTAAGGCTAATAGTAATCGCACTGTTTCCATTCTTGCTACAGATGCAAAGACTTCTTCGAAATCTATGCCATTCTCTTGTATGTAGCCTTTTGCTACTAGTCTTGCTTTATGCTTGACTATATTTTCATTAGCATCTCTCTTGGTCTTGAATACCCACTTTAATCCAATGGCTTTATGTCCTTTTGGTAGAGTGGTTAGTTTCCATGTATTTTTTATGTTGATGGAATCTAATTCGACCTTCATTGCTTCAATCCATTTTAGATCGGTTGATGCTTCATTGTAATTCTTAGGTTCATCTTCAGCTAGTAATAATTGCTCAGGTAATACTTCCTCGGTGTTCTCGTATATATCAATTAACGTTCTAAAACTTTGCAAGGGTGTATGATCAAATTCTGGATGTAAATTTCTGGTTGCGTTTGAGTTACTTTGATTGGTTGAACGTGCTGAGGAAGTTGGTGTAGTTTGAGCGTTTACTCGCGATGAAATTGTAGATGGTGTGCGAAAAGCTTGTGAGGGTGAGTTTGTTGTTGATGTTGCGTCTTCATCATCTGTAGGGATATCATTGTTTTCTTCATTTGGTTGGATTTCTTTTTCCTGATGATCATTTGTGGCTTCTAGGTTTTCGACTTCGAAGTCAAACCATTCAGGTTGATCGTTGGTGTGTTCATTCAAGTAATCCTTCCAGTCCCATGCTTCATCCTCTTTAAATTTCACATCTCTACTAACACAAATTCTTTGTGTTGTTGGATCAAATAGTCGGTAGGCTTTTGATCCTTGTTCATTTCCTATGTATACCATTTTGTTGCTTCTATCATATAACTTTGTCAGATGTTGTGATGGTACCTTTGCATATGCTATGCAGCCGAAAACTTTTAGATTTTCTAAGTTTGGCTTTCTTTGTTTAATTGCTTCGTATGGAGTGATGTCTTCTAAGGCTTTTGTAGGAACGCTGTTTAGAATGTATATTGAATGTCTAACGCGCTCACGCCCAAAATTTTGAGGCATGTTGGTTGTTTTCATCATGCATCTTGTTGTAGACATAATTGTCATATTTCTTCGTTCAACTACTCCATTTTGTTGTGGTGAGTAAGGTGCGGTAAGTTGTCGTGCTATGCCATTTTCTTTGCAGTATTGAGTGAATTCGTTAGATGTGAATTCTCCTCCACGATCGTTCGAACATCTTTAATGTTGTCCTTAGCTCCTTCTCTATTGTATTCTTGTATTCCTTGAAAGTATCAAATGCTTGATCTTTCGTGTTTAGGAAATACGCCCACATATATCTTGAATAGTCATCGACTAGTAAGAATATGTATCTTTTTCCAGATGGTGTTGGTGGTGTAATTGGTCCACATAAATCTCCGTATACTAAATCTAAAGGTGAGGTTGATCTAGTTTTTGCTTTCTTTGGGAATGGTGCTCTACTTTGTTTACCAACTAAACAAACATCATAGATTTTTGTTGTATGTTTAATGGCAGGTATTCCTTGAACTAACTCTCTTTGATTCATTGATTTTAGTGATTCAAAGTTGAGATGTCCTAGTATTGCGTGCCATAACCAAGTGTTGTCCTTCAAGTTTGCGAGTAAGCAAACAAGTGTGCCTATCTTCAGATTTGCTTTGTATAGACGGTTTCTTTGTCTTGGGACTTTCATGAAGATTTTGTTGTCCATGTCATAAAGTCGTAATTCATCTTCTTCCATTACTACTTTGCAGCCAATTTCGGTGAATTGTCCAAGGCTCAATAAGTTGCTTTTTAAGCTGGGAATGTAATAGACTTGAGATATGACTCTTTGTTTCTCGTCATCACATTCTAATAGGATTGAACCTTTTCCTTTAATTTCTATATGAGATCCATCTCTGAATTTTACTTTTACACTAACGTTCTCATCTAGGTCTTTGAAGTGTTCTCTCATTCGGTCATATGATTCTGCGCTCTCATTGTCTAAATACCATAGACTATCTACATTTGTCTCTTTATATCCTACATCTAGTTCGTGTAGCGAGGCAGTTTGATCTCTAAGTTTTCTGTTACATTGGGTCTCTAATATTGCCATTAGTAAGGTAGGCTCTAAGTCCTCCTCGACAAGATTAGATTGCATAGTAGTGTTTGGTTTTGAGTGACACTTACTTGCATAATGACCCATTTTATTGCAGTTGTAACATTTTACTTTGCTAAGATTAATATGTGATTTGTTGAAGTTGTTGTGAGAGTTTTCTCCATTTTTCTTTTCTTCTTTAAAGTTTTCGTGGTTTTTACCGTGTGAAAATTTATACTTCCCACGTCCACGTCCTCTAAAATTCTTTCCTCTACCTTCATGTCGTGTGAACATCAATTTCTCTTGAGTGTTCTCCTGTTTCCCTTTCTTAAACTTAATCCTTTCTTCATAGGTTTTAAGTCTTCCAATTGCTTCTTCTAGGGTCATAGTGATTAGATCGGAATATTGTTCTATAGATGCAACTATTTGCAAATACCTATCGGGTACAGCATTTAGTGATTTCCTAACTAAGTTCTGATCTTGTATTGTATGTCCTAGACTAGCGGCTTTGTTTACAAGATTTGTGAGTTTTCCTGTAAAAGTATCGATGTTTTCATCATCTCTCATATGTAGTAACTCAAGTTCAGACCTAAGTGTTTGAAGTCTGGCTTGTTGTACTCTTTCTTCGCCTAAGTGTCTAGCTTTTAAAGCATCCCATATTGCTTTCGGGGTTTTGTGCTTTGTTATTTGAAGTAATTGTTCTTCGGGTAAAGACTGGTAAAGGTATGCTATAGCAGTTGTTTCCTTTTTCTTATCGGATCGAGTTGTCTCAGTTGGCTCAATTGTTTCCCATAACCCATTTGCTTGTAGAATAATTTGCATTCGAATTGCCCATAGTGAGTAATTCGCGGGTTTCAATATCGGGCATTGAAATTGAGGGGTAGTATTAGATGTACTAACCTCCTTCTTACCTTTTTCTCCACTATCTTGAGTCATATTTTTTTAATAAATAATGACTAGGTAATATCCTAAAATTCTAACACGGGGTGTGTGTTGAGAAATATAGCGCGCTTCCAATGTTTTGTGTCTAATGTGACAATCAAAACCTATAGGATTAGTTAAAATAAAACTATCCTCGGAGATTAAAAAAATTAAAGTGAATAAGCCTAAGGTTAATTACTCCTTAAAAGTTATTCCTAATTATAATAGCAGGTAATTACACTAGGTTATTAAAATATCAATATGATAAGTATACTTAAGGTATTATGTAGCAACTTATCAAAAGTAAAAGTAAACTTATACTATATAAGTAAAGTTTAAAAGTAATGGGTGGATTTGTAAGAGTTCCGAAACCTGGGGGGGTTAAATATACCCGGTGCCCTTTTGATGTTGGTTCGGTATGCCCTAGGCGTTATTAGTACGCCTCCTTTTTCTTCTTTCTTTGTTATCTCCTTTGAGAGATGAAGTATGTCTCTGCCCCTTTCTTTTGGGTGAGACCGTTGCACTGCTATGCTTCTGGTGGTTGACCGTCGAATATTTTGGCTATGGTTAACCTCCTTCTTCCACCGAATTCCGGTGTTCTCGTTAATCCCGGCCGGTTAATCCTTTTTTTAATTTGTTAGTCCGTGGAAAAATTTGAATCAAGATGATTCAAAAAATGAAAAAGGGTATTGATTCTGGATGCAACGAGTGTGTTTTGTTCCTTTTGTTGAATCAATCTATTTTTCCTTTTTTAGGATATTCTCGTGCTTATCGGTGGTAATGGGTTCTTGTTTCTGAATCGATGTAAGGTTTTGTTTTTTATTTATAGTCAAAACCTTTGTTCCACTGTTCTCGGTAAAAAATCGAATGAAAAAATTTTGCAAGATTATTGAAAGTTACTTATTCTTAGTTCTTAGGTAATTAATTACGGGCTATGAATTATGATTAGGTTTTCATAATCACAAAAATGATTATTAGTTTGATTGGTGCTTCGGATATAGTTTTGCAAAATAAATTTTACGTTTATAAGGGAATATTATCTTCCTCGATTGAGGGAAATATGAAACCCTGGTATATGATGATTTGGTTAAAGAATCCAAACGCTCATTACCAATTGTTGGCCTCAACGTTGGATCTTTGTTGGTTCTAACGTGGTCACATAATACCAAGTAACACGATATGTTTCAAAGAATTGCTTTGTATTAATTGAAATAAATATAAGTCATCATCCTTAAAGTGTTACAGATTCTAATCTATATATAATGAATGAAAAGGTCCGTCTGAATGGTTGTGTCGGTTCCCTTCCTTTGTAACTGTCAAATGGCAGTTATTTCTTAAGAGTTGACTTTGACTTTGACTTCGGGTTTGAACCTCTAAATGGGTAGAAAGCGGGTAAGGTGGGCAAGAGTGAGATTAACCCAATAAATGCTTATTCAGAATTTGTGGGAATTTCACAAGGAACTGGAAATATCATTTCGGCCCCAGAAACGTGTAATATAACGGGTATTGAGGCAGGTAATAGTACGAGCTCCGGCGGGTCCACTAAAAGGGATCGAGAAGCTGGACTAGGCACTAATATAGAGGAAGCTTTGAGAAATAAGATCGCTAAAAAGATGCTTCACTTGCATCTAGAAAGTCAAATATGTTAAAACAAAGCAAGACATTAAGGGGTTTGATGCAATTAATAAAACAGGCCTATCAAGAATCACCTTATAAAGAAGCGCTACGGAAATAAAGAAGAAACTAGGCGAATGGAGTTGAGGCCGTAAAAGTTCGACATGGCAAACGGCTTCTCAAAAAGAGTAGCGAGGCTAAAAGTTCTGACATGGCAAGCGGCTTCTCAAAAAGAGTACGAGGCTGACGTCCGGAATCCAGTTTTCATGATTTGATATAGAAAGAAGCGAAAAGTGTTTCAAGAAAGGTCAACTCTGGGCTGCTTATGATGATCGTGACGGGATGCCTCGGAACTATGCCATAGTTACAAAAGTAATTTCTTTGAATCCTTTTAAGATGAAAGAATATCTGGGGCAACTCAAAACCTAACAGAAACCACTTCCTTTTCGAGTTCCTGAAGCATTCGGTGAGTTACAACGGGAAAACGCGAAACCGTTACCTCTCCTAACTATTTCTCACACAAAGCTAGCTTTACAAAGCGGATAAGCGGCACATTAGGTGTTTTCGTAAAAGGGAATGTTTTGTGCTCTGTACAAATCGATTACACCGGATCTGAAACAAACATAGTCGAACTTGTGGAGTTGGCGAGTCCAGTGAAGAAACAGCATTACCGTCCAGCCACTAGTCAAAGTTGCAGGATTTAAAAATGTTTCACGACATCTCGACAGCAAAGAAACAAAAAGTTATCCTGGAAAAAGACTTTCTTAAAATATGGCATCAAATACCTTCATACCTTCTCGGTCAAGAATGCAAAGCTCCCGAAGGGTTGTCTAGACCTCGACCCTCCCAACTATTCCTCCGAGGTTTCTACATGTTTTAGCACATGTTAAGGAAGCGATAAAATGGATATCAACAATGGTCCAAATGCTGATGGTGTTTGTTCCATTTAGGTTCAAAATTTCTGAACTTGGGAGTTTGGTTTGGTTTTTTGGGTTGTTGGATGGGAGAATAGGTAACATCGTGTGCATTATGCGGTTGTAACTTGTGCTTAAAAGGGTTGTACAAGTCAGTTTTGTTAGATCTGCTTTGTTATATCTTGACTTTATTTAGAAATGTTTCTTTTGTACTTTTGGAATCCAAACATTGGCCAGGTTAAATTGAGTGTAATTTCTTATTGTAAGGTTTCTTTTGAATGTGTAGTTTCTTACAGCAAGGTTCCAATTTAAGTGATGGATTTCTTTGCATGATTTCTTATTGAAGGTTTCATTTTAATTTGCAGCGGTTCTAAATTCCAAATTTTTAAGTAATGGATTTACAAAGTTGTTTTGCTTTTCTTTTTCATAACTATAACTTTGTATTTCAAAGTTATTCAACAACTTATATTAGCTACCTGTGAATTTCCGCGTATGAGCTAAATAGCTAACTAACAAAAAAATAGCTACAAAACAAAAAACATTGGCTATAAATCAAATGGTTATAAAACTTCGAAATGTCTTTAGTCTTCCGGCTAGGATATATCAGCGATCTATAAACAACCACTTCCCTCAAAAATTAATACCAAACCGACCCATATCACTATATAACCCATCACCCAAACACTCTATATATCCTGCACAAATAATTACCCATTAACCAAAACTTGTAATCTTACCACCATTACGATATCTTGTCTTGAATTTTTAAAAATCAAAAACATATTTCCCTCTCAAATTACCTTCTAAACACCACAATTAATGAATTAAACATCGCAAAACTCTTTACACGGTCTATAAATTCCACTTCTGAATTAGGCCACTGAAACCTTGATATTGAGCTGGTCCAAACACCATTCATTTTGGACCTTTCAAACATAAATACCAACCAGCTAAGTGTCAAGACAAAAAAGATGGTAACCAACAAATTCCAAAATCACTAGTATCCAAGACCACCAGCAGATTTCCATCATATAACCTTATTCATTTGGGTAAAGTAATTTTCATATGTTCTGGCGAACACGGTTGTGTCGTCGCCATCACACCATAAGTATTTTTTTAAATAATTTTTCTCCTTAACCTTTTAAGCAAACTAAGCAACTGTTATTTACACTATCTTACAAAATATGGAAATCCATACTCTTCATTTAAATATATTAATTCTTCTTCATGATGTTATACGATCTATTTCACTTACAGTTACTTGTCTATGATAAATGCAATACGAGTGTAGTCTTCCATATCCCATGTCTTCTTAAATGTCCCATGTGATTATACATGGAAAATAGTTATTATCAGTCAAATTGTGTTGGCCAAATGAGAAGGAATGTGTGGATGATAGACCATAGGTTGCATAATTAGTGTTATAAGTCTTCCCTATCCCAAGTCTTCTTAAAAGTCTTTGGTGATTTGTTGATGGCATCCTCTTCACCATTTGGTGTCCGACGTTGCATAAAGTCTTCCCTATCCCAAGTCTTCTTATAAGTCTTGGTCATGATGATAAGGAATTTGTGGAAGGAATTCATTTCACCTGTTGCATGTCGATCACAGACTGTTAACATGCAAAATCCAAGGATAAAAAGCCAAACACCATTCTAATAATTTTATGTAAATTAATACTGGTGGCTGTGAATTTTCTGCATTAAGTGGTCCCTGAGACCTTCCACCAGTTCTTCAAATTCAACTTCTGGATTAGACTACTGAAATAAACACCATTAGTTCCATGATCTTGGCACTCTTCAAAGTAAAATGAAATCAACCATCTTAACAAGATTTTTAACAGCAAAAGAAATAACCAAAGACCAAACCCAAATACCAAATTTACCAGCTATAAGTGCCAAGACCAAAAAGCGGTAACCAACAAATTCAAAATTACTAGTATCCAAGACCACCAGCAGATTTCTATCCCACAAAGAACAGATAATAGAACATATATGTATCATATTATTATTTCAAAACAATAACTTCAAATATCTAAAGAGCGACAAATAGTTACTATTGAAGACACTCATATATTGTTGTTGCTCAAGGTTTAACACGGAAGTTAATCTTATATAACCAAAACTTATAATCTTACCACCACTATAGAAGTGGAATCTAACCCAATATCATTCCTTATAATCTTACCAACCATTTGTGTAACCATTACTAGTACCCAAGACCACCTACGGATTTCTATCCCACAAAGTCTTGGATGGCATTCTCTTCGATCACAATTTAAGTGTGGCGAACGTTAAACATTAATATTTGAAAATATCAAGATTTCTTTAAAAAGTCTTGAGTCGATATGATGATAAGTAATTTGAACCATTCATTTCACAGTTGCATGTCACATACGTTAACATGCAAACCTAAGGATAAAAAGCCAATACTTGTAAACCCCAAACTTACACATACAACATGTATGTATATATCACACATCTACTTATTATATATGTTGTTGCCATCACATTCATCCATTGATTTTGTTTCTGCAAAGTGTTTGTTGTTCCTTGTTGCTACTTTATAAACTATATATATCCATGTTTTGAACATCTGATAATTGCACTTAGGAAACTTAATAAGAAACAGTGTTTGGCGACAGTTTTTGAAAAATAGTGTATAGCCACGAGGGTTTAGCTTTTGAATTTTGTTTAAACACACCTATGAAGCATACAAGTAGATGTGTTTAGCTTTTATGTCAATCTACATTTTATAATACTCTTGCAATACTGATATACAATATATGTGTAGTCTTTTGATATCTAAGTCTTTTTTAGAAGTATCCTGTGATCCATATGCATGGAAAATAGTTATTTTCAATCAAATTGTCTTGGCCAAGCTTGGAAGGAATAAGTGGATAATAGACCATAGGTTTTTTATAACTAGCGTTAAAACCCTATCCAAGTCTTTGTAAGGTCTTGATTATAGACCATAGGTGATGCTAATTAGAGTACGTGCAAATTGGGTTGCATGATTATTGTCACAATGAATTTAAATGTAGTCTTCGCAATCTCAAGTCTTCTTTAAAGTCTTCTCAGGTATACATACAACAGTTATTATCAATCAAATATTGTTTTGCTCAAGTGATAACAAATTTGTGGATGGCTTCTCTTCACAATTTAGTGTCGTGAACATTAAACATTAAATTTGAAAATATCAGAGTCTTTCAAGTTTGAAGCTTGTACTAGATATAGTGTTAAACAACAAAGTATAATAAAGGAATTTATGATTTTCTTATGGCTATTGTTTATACTAAACTTTGTTATTATAATCACATTCATATTATTTGCAAATATTGGTCCTAGTCCTATGTATGGAATGTAGAGATATCTTTATAAGCCAATTAATAGTGCTATAAAACTGCATACTCAATGAAAAGTCTTGGTTAAGATGATAATGAATTTGTGGAAGCCATTCATTTCATCAATTGCGGAATCACGAAAGTTAACATGCAAAACACTGGATAAAAAGCCAATGCATGTTCTTATAATTTTAAGTAAAGAGCAACAAATAGTTACTATCAAAAACACTTATATACATATCATAGCAAAACAGTTTAAACTTTTTAAGTTCAAATAATGTTGAAATCTCAATAAAGAAATGCAATACCTTCAAATTATAATTTACCAGCAAAGAAATAACGAAACTCGGATTAAGGTAAAGTATTGTTCATATGTTCTGGCGAACACCGTCCTGTCGTCGTCATCACACCTTAACCTTCTGAAATATATATACTAAAATTAAGCAAACTAAGCAACTGTTATTTATACCTTTTACAAAATCCGAAAATTTTCCATACTCTTCATAAAATTTTCCCAAGTCTTCTTAAAAGTCTTCTTTGTGTACACGTAGAAAATAGTTATTCTTCTTCATACAGATATTGTTTTGCTCAAGCCGATAAGGAATTTGTGGAAGCCATTCACTTCACCAGTTGCATGTCACATACGTTACCATGCAAAACTAAGTATAAAAAGCCAATGCTAGTTCTCATAATTTTAAGTAAAATTCCAAAAATGAAGTCACCACAAGCAATAATTCACTTATCATCTTCCTCTCTTATTTCTTTTCTCTTTTTCGGTCTCGCGATAACATGTCTCACTTCCGCCCCAATATCTGCTTCGTATGGCGGTAATGAGACTGATTATCACGCATTGTTATCATTTAAATCAAATATCACCCATGATCCATACAGAGTTCTAACCTCGTGGAACCATTCCTTTCATTTCTGTGACTGGAGTGGTATTTCATGTGGAAAGCGGCACAAACGAGTGACTGTTTTACGACTCGATTCGCTAGGCTTAGAAGGCTCGTTGTCTCCTCATGTAGGAAACCTCAGCTTCCTCCGTGAGCTTTCTCTCAGGAACAACAGCTTTCAAGGAACCATTCCTCATGAACTTGGTCATTTATTTAGGCTACGTAGTCTTTATCTTAGCATAAACAAATTCAGTGGAGCCATTCCAACAAACTTGTCTGGTTGTTCTAACCTCGAAGAGCTTTACCTCAATCTAAATGAGCTAACTGGAAGCATACCCAAGGAAATGAGTTTACTCTGGAAACTTACTAGTCTTGTTGTTTACGACAATAAGTTATCAGGTGGAATCCCACCTTTCTTGGGGAATATGACATCAATGGAAGTGTTCGATGTTTTCGAGAACCCGTTGGGTGGGAGAATTCCAGATACCTTGGGTCTTTGGAAAAGATTGTCGAGATTTGACGCTGGTGAGTGCAACTTATATGGGAGCATCCCTCATTCCATTTTCAACCTCTCACTCCTAGTTAATTTTTCCTTATTTAATAATCAACTCAGTGGTAGTCTTCCTTCTGAATTTGGTAATCAGCTCCCAAATCTTGGGCGCCTTCAGTTAAGGACTAACGAACTGACCGGTGTTCTTCCACCTTCTCTTTCTAATTGTTCAAAATTAAGACATCTTGAAATGAGTCAAAACAATTTTAATGGGAAGTTGACATTTGATTTTTCAAAACTAAGAGATATTAATATAATTGAAATGAGTGTTAACAACTTCCATGGACATCTTGACATGAGGTTTGTCGATTCTTTGAAAAACTGCACCAGATTAGTATATTTGGGACTTTATAATTGCAACCTTATAGGAGTGCTTCCGATATCAATAGGAAATCTTTCTCATCAACTCAGCTCTCTATATTTAGGAGGCAATCAATTATTTGGAAGCCTACCTTCAAGTATAGGTAGTCTAGTTGGTTTGACCAAATTAAATATAGGAGATAATCTATTCAAAGGAAAGATCCCCGATACCATTGGAAAACTTAAAAAGCTACAACGTCTTAGTCTATCTAAAAATCAATTTTCAGGGCCTATCCCTTATGCCATTGGGAACTTATCATTGTTGACTGAACTGTATTTACATTCTAACAAATTAAAAGGCCATGTTCCATCAAGCCTCAAGGAACTGTAAACAACAATGGGTTAAACTTAGAAACTCTTAGGACTCAAACATACCCCAAACAACTTTCAACTTCCATCACTAAATTATTTTTTAATTTTCTCTCAAAATAGCCTATCTGGTTCAATTCCATCAGATATTAAACATCTAAAGATGTTGAGCGAGCTCGATTTATCTTATAATAATTTTTCAGCCCCCATTACTAGTAGCCTTGGTGAGTGTATTAGCCTTACAGAGTTATACCTTAGTGGCAACAGATTTGAAGGCATAATACCATCTTCATTAAGTTCCTTGGGAGGATTGGAGGTATTCGACATTTCTGAAAATAATTTATCAGGTAGAATTCCACAATTTTTAGGCAAATGGAAATCCTTAAAGTATTTGAACCTATCCTTTAATGATTTTGAGGGTGAAGTACCAGCTGTAGGAGTGTTTGCCAATGGAAGTGCATTTTCAGTTTTGGGGAACGATAAGCTTTGTGGTGGTTTGGTTACACTTGAGTTACCCAAATGCAAGGAGACGGGTAGTAAGAAAAAAGGTTTCCTTTCTTCATATTAGCCATCGTGATTGGACGGCGTTGCTCATAATATTATGTTGTGTATATTATTTGTGTAAGAAGAAACGCAATAGTCAACCATCTGAGTCATCGGGTAGTGAACGGTTCATTAAAGTTTCTTACAGTCAACTTCTCAAGGCTACTGATGGCTTCTCTGCAGCAAATTTGATTGGAGAAGGTGCATTCAGCTGTGTTTATAAAGGGATTCTCGATTCGATGATGGCAAATTTGTTGCAATCAAGTTCTACGTCTTGAAAATCAGGAGCTCTCAAAGTTTTCTAGCAGAATGTGAAGCTTGGCGGAATATTCGGCACCGTAATTGTTGAAGATATAACTTCAGGTTCAAGTGCCGATTTCCAAAGAAATGATTTTAAAGCTCTTGTTTATGAGTTTATGCCGAATGGAAGTGTACACGATTGGCTTCATTCAAGTGAAAATACATCGAAGTTGAACCTTCTTCAAAGAATAAATATTCTTAGAGATGTTGCCGCTGCACTTGATTATCTTCACAATCGCTGCCAAACAACGATTGTTCACGGTGACTTGAAGCCAAGTAACATTCTACTTGATGATGATATGGTGGCTCATGTTGGAGACTTTGGTTTAGCTCGCCTACTTGGTACAAACTTAAACCAAAACAGCTCAACCGGGGTTAAAGGAACAATTGGTTATGCACCTCCAGGTAATTCCCACTTTATTCCATGATGCCTATATTTATTTACAGGTTAAACTTTGTAAATTAATTGTATCATTCATTTGTAGAGTATGGTATCGGGGGCGAATGACTAGTTGTGGGGACGTCTATAGTTTTGGAATATTATTACTAGAAGTGATGACTGGGAAAAAGCCGACAGACGGCATGTTTATTGATGCTCTTAGCCTTCATAAATTTGCTTACATGGCGTTACCGGATCATGTAATCGAGGTTATTTATGATGATGCAATTGTGTTGCAAAGTACCAAAACAAATGCAAAGAAAGTGGAAGAATGTTTGGTTGCAATTATCAAGATTGGAGTATCGTGCTCTGTGGATTCCCCACCACAGTGGATGAAAATTGAAATTGTTGTCAACGAGTTGCAGCGCATTCTCGATGTGCTTCAAAATATATAAGGTACTCTCTTCTCCCATTTTGTAAAATCTGATTTTACATGAGTTTGTTAAAAATCATCACTAAAATGGTTTTATTTTTCAACTCTTTCAGGTCTATCATCAAGTTTTTATCGTGAAGGAAACTGCAACAAGGAGCGGTGCATGTCGTAGTTAAATAAATGTTAAGTTGTTAAAGATGTTTATAATTGTGGTTTAATTTTCTTGTTGCATACGTGTACGTTTACATTCCTGGTGACGTATCTGTTGGTTTGTGGGAGTTAAAAACACGTAAACGACTAGAAGTGTGTGAGCCGATGGGGGCACACCCACGACAAGCTTGATACGTGTAATAACGTTTATATACTTGAATATACAAACCCCGTTTATGCATGATTTGACCCGGTTGAATTAAACGACCACCAGACTATATTTAACATGGACTTGGGTAAATAAAAACTAGCCTTGGGCCTTGGGTTTTGTTGATGGGCAAAAGAGCAGGAAGGGGTCTTGGGTTGGAACTTGTTGACCAAGATATGGCCTGGACAAAGGGTAGTTTGGTTTTTGTATAAAAGCTAATACACCCCTATTCAAATTGCATGCATATATTACGATTATATATTACCTAAATATCCAAACCAAGTACATTCTGATGAAATTCTAAGTCAACTAACTCCTAGTTGAATTAGTTTTTTATGTTTGGTTTTAATATTCAAACCTAAACTTGCATAGATCCAAGTCGTTTAGGTGGTTGTAATTAATTGGGTGTTTGCTCATGGTTCTCCTTGTCGACAACAGCAACAATAATTAAAGGGTTTTCTGGTTTTGCTTTTCTCGGACAACAAAAGGCAAAAGATATCGGACCTCCTTGTCCGATATCGGGTAATATGAGAAAACAGTTTCTTTTGCTGTTGTGGTTCTCGGATAGAAAAACAAGCAGGTTTCTTGGGTTTTTTGTAGTAACAAGTTGTATCACTTGTTGATTGGTTTAATACTACGTTCTCGACTAGCCATATATCGAACGTATGTTATAGGGTTTGTGTGTGATACTTTTCGAGGTATCTATTTTAGACCTTAGGTTTGTAATGGTTTCTTGTTCGTTAATAGAGATCAATTGTCAAGCAAGGTTAGCTTTTCTTTTATCCCTTTTAATTAATTAATATTGTATTAATTGTATTTGTTTATAAATACGTGCTTAACATAATTGCATTAACTAGATCCAATATCCGCTGCGTACCGTAGGGTTAATGGTTAACCGGTTCTAAAATCCCAACAGACATCACGAGTCAACTAGTTTTCGATTATGGTTTACGTTTCTTAATTAATAGTATATTTTAAAAGGCTTTTGAAACCTAATTTAGTTATTTGTTTTATTTCATTTTGACAATTACATGCAATACTTGTCAAATTTTAATAAATAATAACTAGTCACACACAAATTAATTATAATTTGATAATTAGAATGTTTGTTAATTAAATTTAATTTTGCATTATTATATTACATTGTTATTTATTAAATTGTTAATTATTAATACATGTTAATTAAAATTACTTGCTAATTAGAATTAAAAGTTAATTTGAATTTATTAAATGTTAATTAGAATTATTATGATAATTAGAATTACATATTGTTAATTAAATAATGAGTAACGTAATTGCGTTAATTGAAGATTGCCATGTTTTATTTGTTTTCCGGCCACAAGACCCACTCAATTGCTTTTGCGATGTATGGGGCGATCTAGGTATTGCATCCTAGTGACGGTCTTATGGTTCTCCGTTTGGGGAAGACTCGCAAGAGAACTCGGAACAATATGTGGTTATTTATATTGATGTTTATGTTTATATGTTTGTGATTCCATTATGTGCATTATTGTTGCACTTTGACACCTAATTGTATGCAATATGGAATACATATCAAACCCATAACATTAATATGGGTCTTTATTTGAGCCTAAATATATATCATGCTCATGCCATTTTCTTGATTCGTGGAAAATTATTTTTGTAAAATAAAGTGACCTAATATATGAAACGGTTTCAGAATTTAAAAACTATAAGCTATGGACACTTGGGATGTACGGCTCACCCACTAGAACAAACTCAAAAGGGGGTTCAAAGAGGTGCGCACATTAGCACCGAAAGGATGTCTAAGGTTATGCTTCAGCGCTTACCTGGTCCTCTGCCTCCCTGTGCGTTCGATTGGAGCTACCGTGAACCATGATGATCACTATAGTGTCATTACCAAAGTTTTTAAAATTAGTGTTACAAAGTTGTTTTGCATGCTTCTTTGTACATGACATTTACCACATTTATATGTGCATACCTATTTGTTAATATTAAGTCTATGCCACCCAACTATGGACACGTGCACTTGGATTGACTTCTCTGGTCGGACCTAAGGGCCTTTCCAACCATGGTATTATTTCTCACTGGTCAGACCTCTGGTTATTTTACGTTCATCTTGGTCGACTTATATCGAGTTAACTTGGTCAGACCTCGGACCCGAGGCATAAGATGAGAACTAAACATGCTTTTGACATTATTACTTGATACTAATGCCTTAAAGCAGTCTCATAAATCTAAGAGTTGCATTTTGCAATGCGCTCGTGTTACCCTCTTGTCCTATTTTTTTACACACTGGTCGACCTATGGTAATTAAGTTGGGTTTGCAAGATGGATCTTAGTCTTTAATTAGTAATTAATTGGGTAGTTAATTCAGAATGTAATTATCGAAAATACTAGATTTGAACTTTTTATATTCTGATTAATTGTGTTATTGCAACATAATTCGTAAACAAATTTGTTTTCTTTGAAAGACAAACTTAGTCTCTTTTCCTAGTAAGAAGAGTGAGACTTATACCTATCTTTTCTCCTTAGTTGACAACTAAGATAGGATTACTAATTGGTAAACTCATTAATGATCTTTCATGACCCTTTGGTGGTTTAGAGTTAATTGAAAGATAGAATATTTTGTGTAACTGGAAACATTGTGTTTAGAGCTACCAAAATAAATAACATCACTGTCCATGATGTATGGTTTAGAAAAACCGCAAGAGTAAAGAAATTACTAGCATATTTGCTAGGTAATCTCTTGGACTCTTCTTTATTCCTAAAGTGCTAATTACCCTTGGGGCTATGTAGACGATAAAGGAGGAGTGCATGCTAAAGATTCAAGTTAATTGAATAAAGAATGGCTATCCATTGTCTACAGTAGAACTATATCTACTTACTCAATACCTAGAGTACATGATACTCGTAGGCATTTGAAGAGAATAGGAAAGTATAACTGGCTGTGCTTTCTACACAAATGTAACACTTACAATGTTGCAAATCCAGTGGGGCAGTTTATTTTATTGAAATATCATTCCGTATTAGCGTTGTCAATTTCAGTGGAGCTCGGGATTTATTTTCTGTTAGTCACTCATATCATTTCAAACTAGCTTGATATTCCTGGAATAACTGAACAACGGAAAATTGTTTTATTTTATAAGATAACCACGTTGCCTTCCTGCTGTCGCTTCTGAACTGTTATCTATAGAATAATAATCACAATTCCTTATCTTGGTTATGGTTCTAAAACTACTTATGATATCTATGATATTTCATATTATGTTTGAACAAAATCAATCACGTGTTGTTTGTTTCATAATATGATGTTGTAACTTTCACAAGTGGGAGAAATCTCAAAGTGTGTGCAAGGAACAACAATATTATTGTATCTCTTGACATAGCAGTAAAGGAAACTAATAATTCTACTATGACTTAAACCGTTAGATGTTTATGCCTACTACATGTAAATAAGAATTCTACTAGGACTTAACCATTGAGATGTTTATTGCCATACTACATTCTAATAATGATTCTACTAGGACTTGAACACGCTAGATGTTTGTTGCCCTACTACATTCAAATGTCATAATATAGTGTAAAGATACTTCAACATTTGACTACATGTTTTTAGTCAACATAATTATGGTTATATGATAATGATCATAATTCTGAAGTATAAAATTAACTTGAAATACTATAGAACTCAAGATTTTGCGTTCATGATTACTTTTGTTAGTATAATTATGCTTACATGTTAAGACATAATTATAAAGTCCTTGAATTAGTAAATGACTTATAACATCAAGTATATATAGCAAAAGTGTTATGTCTTCTAGTTAACACATAAACATAAGGCCTTTGAATTATTCAAAGACTTATAATGTATTATTGAAATGTTTTGTTTTCTTGTTAACACATGAACATATAATCCTGAAATGATTTATGTCTTCTTGTAAACAAGTGAACATAAGGTTCTTGTATTGTTCAATGAATATACATTATTGCATGCACTTGGTTCGTGAATACTTTATAAGCAATTTGGCTTGACCCAATTGACAAGTATTTGGTCCAAAGATAATTAAGTTATCTATAGAATTCTGATATAGTTTCACAATTCCAATAACTCATAGGATACCACTTCATAATGGTATGTCTAATGTGTTGATCAAACCTTATTCATAAGGTTTGGTTATTGATAGCTTTAATTGCTCTACCTCTAAAACATATCAAGGTTAGAAAATTGCGTGCGTCATGGATACACTCAATAGAGTTCAAACATAGAAGGTATTCAAGACAACACATAACTGAAAACCCTAATTCATTAGGGATTTGAGGTTTTACTATTCAAACCAATTGAATCATAAACCCTTTTGGATATTTGATTTTCTACACTTCCTAGCTTGAAGATTGTAGTTTTGGTGTTCTTCACGGCGAAACACAAAACTGTTGCTAGAATTTTTGGTTAAAGAATGATACTAAATTAGAGTTTTTATAAGCCTAATTTGAGTTGTCGAAAGGAATTCCATTATGTCATGATTTAAGTTCTGAATTTGTTAAAATCTTATGAAGCATTTTTATTAACAAATCTTGAGATGAGAACTTAAGTATTTTTGTGATTCTCCATAAAGAACAATTTATTGTTGCTTAAATACTTAGTATTTAGAGAATTGTCTCTACTTACAAGTAGTAAGGAGTGTATACATATCGAAAGTTTTGAGAACAAAATACTTAACCTTCTAAAATGCACTTATTAATGTCATACTGAGGTTAAACATGAAAATGTTGACCGAAGTATAATGATTACTCTTATTCATAAATCCGAAAGGATGCCTCATCACTTGAGTGATATTTTATATCAATGCTGAGGGATATTAGTTAGGAGATTATTGTAAATCAGCTAACTACTAAAATATATTATCACATCTTAAATCTGATAAATATTTTAGAACTATGAATGATGAGATGCATTCCTTAAAAGGCAAATCACGTTTTGTGATTGATTGTTATTTTGCCTAACAATTAACCTATGAGGTTGGAATGAGTTTCTTTTGAAGAAAGACTCACAAGGACAAAATTGTATACATATTAATGCATGGCATTTTATAAGAAGTTTTTAATCATACTTAAGCAATTGACCGTGATTAAATTATCTTATATAATACACGCATTAATTATATAAAGATATTTAATTGTCATACATATGATTTGTATGTTGAATATGACAATTAGATTTTATAACTCTTTCTTTATGATTACATTTTGCGAGGACGGTGTGTAATCAAAAGGGTTATGAATCTATATAATCTTTATATAGTATACGGTATTTCTGCAATCCAAGTTTTGGATTGTATCATGCATCTAAGAGCTGAGATCTTGAATTTAATTACAATATTATTCTGATTGAATTAAGATATCTCTTGAGTACATCTGACATTAAGTGGGAGCAATGTGTTTTTCTTAAAATTTACATGTTGAATATATCATTCTATTTAAGCTAGATATTGATCCTCAAGCTTGGAATGAAACTTCACTTGGAAATTAAGGAATAAAACAAACAACCTTTGAATAGATGTTTATATGGAATAAAAAAATGTGGAAAATTAAGTCTGACACAAATGCAGTATATCGTTCAAGCAAGTCTTCAATGATATATTTCACTTGGAATAATTTACATAGATCGAAACCTTGTGTTTTTAAACTAAGGGTTTATCATGTATATATTATATTGTGTATAAGACTAGTTGTTGCTTTTATATAAGAACAAAATGAGCTGACAACAACAATATCTAATTGAGAGTGTTTAGATTATTGTTTTTATAAATGTTTACAAATTATAAAGCATAGTGTTGTAAGTACAAATGATGCTAGAGGATTATTAATACTAGTTGTAGTAGGATTTCATCTTTTTATGATGAATCGCTAACTAGCTATCCTCAACATAGAGCATTGTTGCATAACACATTAATGAATGAGAATACTTTACACTTTTAAGCTGTAAAGATGGTCAGTATGTTGTTGACTTTTACTACCTCATGCAAGGTAAGACAACATCTGCATACTATAATTCTTGCAATAGTATGAGCATATGAGATAAGACACTCATCTTATATTTCAAATCTCACTATATGTGATATTTGAAATAAGTATTCGGAAAGTTTACTCAGACAACTATTTAGTTTTTCTTTTAAAGAAAGGTTGAGAATGTTGGAAACATTAGGGTTCAACTTACTAAATGAGTTTCATGCATATCTGTTTTAGTATTTGGATAATTGGGATTGATAGACAATTTTACTTTATTCGAAAATAAGAAGTACTTGGTATTTGTTATTCATTCATATAATAATTGTTATCTTATATTTGCATGTTTAATCCTTGAATAATTTTATTATTCTATATATGTCCATTGTCAGTTAACAATATGAGAATATTGTTATGATAAGGCAAATGTGAGTGTTGGTTAAAATTCTAACGAGAATTCGGATTGTTCCCACCAAACTCATATGTATTCAGTAGAGATGCATATTGGATTCCCCAGCTTTCAAACATTTACTTTTGGATCCTTGTCATAAGTAAAATATTGAAAATGGTTTGTTATCTTCATCCTTAGACTTGAGATACAAGCAAGTTCTTTTATGTGTGGATATCATTTTTTAAGTATACCTTAAACGCTATCTGAATAAGATAGTTATAAAAGCTATATTTCGGAGTGATGTGAAGCAGCATCCACAACACTTGTAGTCAATAAATGATTTGTTACTCCACTTGATTTGTGCAGAAAGATACCATGGCACCTCTCTAGATTTAATAAGATAATTGTTCGGCCGAACCCAAAGGGTAATGCAAGATGATACTTGATTACATTTGGTATATCTAATTAAATTCTATAACGAGATTCTAAATGGTTAAACTATATGGAATGATTTGAGATCCATAATCCATGGTTTAACGGTATCTATAACAAATGATGATTAGAGCAAGACATTGAATGACCATGCTCTTGAGAAACTTTTGAAACTATTCTCTCAGACACTTTTAGTTAAAAAGCGAGTGAGTGCATTTGCTAGGCGTTTCCGTCGTTAGTTTTGTGTGCCATTCGACAAACTCCCAAGTGGGGCTGTTGGTTTGTGGGAGTTAAAAACGTAAACGACTAGAAGGTGTGTGGCCGATGGGGGCACACATGATAAACACGAGTATACGTGTAGAACATTTATTATACTTGAATATACAAACCCGTTTATGCATGATTTGACCCGGTTGAATTGAACGACCCATGGACTATATTTAACATGGACTTGGGTCAAATAAAAACTAGCCTTGGGCCTTGGGTTTTTGTTGATCGGGCAAAAGAGCAGAAGGGGTCTTGGTTTGGAACTTGTTGACCAAGATATGGCCTGGACAAAGGTAGTTTGGTTTTGGTATAAAGCTAATACACCCCTATTCAAATTGCATGCATATATTACGATTTATATATTACCTAAAACCATCCAAAAACCAAGTACACTTCGAATAAATTCTAAGTCAACTAACTCCTAGTTGAATTAGTTTTTTATGTTTGGTTTTAATATTCAAACCTAAACTTGCATAGATCCAAGTCGTTTAGGTGGTTGTAATTGAATTGGTGATTTTGCTCATGGTTCTCCTTGTCGACAACAGCAGCAATAATTAAAGGGTTTTACTGTTTTTTTTCTCGGACAACAAAAGGCAAAAGATATCGGACCTCCTTGTCCGATATCGGGTAATATGAGAAAACAACTTCTTTTGCTGTTGTGGTTCTCGGATAGAAAAACAAGCAGGTTTCTTGGGTTTTTTTGTTCAAGTAGTATTCAAGTTGTATCACTTGTTGATTGATTTAATACTACATTCTCAACTAGCCATATATCGAACGTATACGTTATCGGGTTTGTGTGTGATACTCTTAGAGGTATCTATTTTAGATACTTAAGGTTTCGTATTGGTTTCTTGTTCTGTTAATAGAGATCAATTGCCAAGCAAGGTTAGCTTTTCTTTTATCCCTTTTAATTAATTAATATTGTATTAATTATTTGTTTATTAAATACGTGCTTAACATAATTGCATTAACTAGATCCAATATCCGCTGCGTACTCGTAGAGGTTAATGGTTAACCGGTTCTAAAATCCCAACAGTATCATATGTATCAATAATGTTTGTAAGTGTGGTTTAATTTCCATGAATCCAATTTGTGGTACTGAATTCTACTTAAGTTCTACTTGGTGTTCGATTTTCCTTAATGAACAGCCTAATGTTATTCGTGTTCTTTGAGTTTCAATTTCATATATTTGACTTTTTTTTTAATATCTGAATGAGAAAGCTCGAGGCTTCCCCTCTTGGTTTCGAGGTGTATGGTTCAATTTTACAGAAAGTTAACCTCATGTTTGGTATACTGTATTATTACTGCAAGTATACTGTGTTAAAAATGTGTCAATAATGAATATTTTGATATACAGTTGGTCCAACACACGTACGTTCACATTAGACTTGAAACTTGAGAGTTGAGAGTGTTGCCAAAGTTACTACTTAATGGAAGTTTAATTAACAAAAAAGGTGTAGTTATGGATTGTCCTAAAAATATAGATAAAAGTGAACTAGGTCAATTAAATTACAAAAAACGAGTCTTGTATCTACTTACTAATGTAATGTGGAAACATGTAACTTACAGTAAACATGAAACTGTACACCCACTCTTGTGAAACAAACCAAAGAACAGCGAAAACTAAAATGGGTCAAATGGGTAGGACTCAAAAAATATCTTTAACTGAACGTGTCATTATTTTGTTCCATTCCATCAGAGATTGAAGACCTCAAGATGCTGAACCATCTCGATTAATCTTATAATAATTTATGAGATACCATTTCTGAGATAATTTCAGCCATGAATGAATTTGTTGCTCTTCTTTTCCGAAATGAACATAGTATTGATTCAAATAAGGAAGATTCATTGACATTACGAATATGTTGATACATTGAGCTTGCCTACTGTACGTATCGTTATTATCACTGCCTTTGAATAACTCGAGAAAATCAGATGGGGTTTGTTGAAGTTAATGTCGTCTCCAATCTGCCTTTAGAATTGAGAATTAGGCCATATGACGAATACATAATAAATGTTGACTTTACCCATCCAAGTACAAGCTCCAAATAACACTAATAACTAGCAATACACCACATTGACCACCTGCACAAACTAAAACAAACACACTTTATCATTCTTTCGAGCTTCAAACATATAGATGGCAGTAAATGTTAAGACCGAAACATATAGTTGCGACTTCTGATCTTATTTTCTTACTTGAATGTTTTAGGATGACGCATTATATTTAGCGTTTGGGTATTCTAAAAGTTTTTGTCATCAAGTTTTACAAATGATTAATGTGCCATATTTACCTTTTTATTGAAATGACCCAAACTGACCCGTTTTAAGCTATTTTTAATTTTTTATATCTTTTTACATAGCCCGAACCGACATGTAGGACCTGAATTTTAAGCTATGAATTTTAAAGACCAAAGCCGACATGTTGTACCTGTTTTTTAAGAGTTTATATCTTTTTAACATAACCTGAACTGAACCATTTTATATGGGTTTATGTAGCCAGAAAAACAGCTCCAAGGGGCTTGTTGCAGCTCTGTAAAATAAAGAAAAAAAATATAAATGTTTTTGGTACTCTCAGTTAATAAGTAGTCAGTATGTTAATTGTGAGTGAAAAAGTTCAATATATCTGATATCATTAAAATAATTTGATTTGGGAGGTTCTATGTACTGGCACCGTTTTTTTTCTCCAAGTTACATTTGTATTTACCACTCATAAGTAAAAGGGGTCGAAATAGCCATCTGTACTAGTGTTGGTTAGTTGCTGTACTGACTGCCTTTGGAACCTGTTAACACTAACAGATGACTGTGTTCACAAAACAAGCATAACCCATAATGCTTTTAAAGGATGATCTGTCCGATATGGCTAAGATTTCAAGAAAGGTTCCAACCTTGTTCATGAAGTTCATGAAAAACAAAGTATGATTAAATCACGTCAGTGTTTTTGGGAACTTGCTGGTTTAAAGCTTGGTAATATCCTTGGTGTTTAGAAGTCTGCAGAGCAGATTGATGCTGATACAACAGTAGTTGGTGAAGATGGTGAAGTTGATTTCAAAGGAGATGCAAAATTTGGCCAACACATGAAAACGGGTGAAGCAGTAAGCGATTTCACAAAATCAAAATCACTATCAGAGCAACGTCATAGGTAATATGACTGTTTTGTGAAATATGTAATACGAGAGAATTAAGTGGTTGTGGTTCTAGGCGAGACTGGTTCTGGAAAGACAACACAACTGACTCGGGTAACATTCCGACCACGAATACTATATGTTGGCTAACTGTTGAATCTTATTTTGATCCGTATCATTTGTAATACTTTATTGTTGCAGTACTTGCACGAAGATGGTTATACGAAAAATGGGATGGTTGGTTGTACTCAACCAAGACGTGTGGCAGCAGTTAGTGTTGCCAAAACAGTCGCTGAAGAGATGGAAATGGAGCTTAGAGATTATGCTACTCGTTTTGAAGACATCAGTGTAAGCCAGACTTAAAAACACAAGGTGATTGTTCCTTTACGCTATTCTGTTTGTGGTATACGACAGATGGTGTCCTTCTGCGTGAAATGTTGAAACATGCAAATCTTGAGACAAAAGAAAATTTATAAAACTTAGTTCACTAAAAAAGATGATGTCAATAGCAAACGGCAATAACAACTAAACGTAAATATGTAACATATTATTGTTTCAAGACTATAGCTTTATACCTTTACTTGTTTATATTTTTCTCCAACTAAGAATTGTGGTATAGTAAGAATTTGACTATTTTACCTTTAATTTGTTAAAAAGCTGCCTTTGTTATTCTGATTTCTTGTAGGAATCTCAATGACCAATGAAAGTGTTTTACGATAGAACTCTTTAGATAATAGTAACTAACAAAAATCATTCTATGAATACTTAGTTTATTATTATTTTTATATGAATATAGGCATATCCTCATAACAGATTGCAATTTCACATTTAACCTTTATGGCTCTATAGAAAAAATTCAAGACAATTACGGATAGGGGGTGAAGATGAGCCGAGCCGCTCGTAAAAAGCTTGTGATCAAATTGGTAAAAATCTCGAACGAGCCGAGCATAAATGAGCTTGAGTCCGAGCTCGACCCTAAGTTGGGGCTTATTCATTAATCGAGCTCGAGCCCGAACTTTACATACAAAGCTCGATTGGGCTCGCGAGCGTAAACAACACTAGGATATTTTAAGTTTTAAACATATATAAAACGTTATGCATTTTGTATTATAGGCGAGCTTATTAACAGGCTCAATATATAACAACTTTATTAATGTGCTCAAAATAAATGTATTACGAGTCGAGCCCGAGCCAAGCTTTAATTTTTCATTGCTAAATCGTATATATGAGTTGAGGCCGAGCCTAAATAATATACCACAAGCCGAGCTTGGGCTTAAAAAATAAGGCTCGAATCGAGGCTAGCTCGATCTCGAACTTTATAAAACTTAAATTAGCCTAGTTCGAGCTCTCCACCCCTAATTACGATCAAGTCTGTGTACTTGTATCTTGTAAGACTAATGGCGAGCATACATGACCGCGGTCGGTGCCAACTTTCTTCATGACCAACTTAGTGGAATAAAACGACCGCGGTCACCACAAAAAACATACCTCACTTAAACACAAATATACCCCATAAAAATCATTTATGAAAAACACCCACACACAAACATATCACACGACTCGGTCGAGTATACGACCAAGTCCTCAGAAAAATACCATGCCAGACGCGTCCTACCATGGTCTCCACAACAACACCAACGCGTCCAAACTAGTGCCAAAACGAATGCAGACGCATCTAAACTAGTGCCATTACGGACGGTCTAATGCATTAAGACATAAGTGTCCTAGTTGGACTTTTCAAGGATAGTGTTATTACTAAGAAGCCCTTCTTTAATTAATTTTCGCAAAAACTTCTAAGTATAGTAATATTGCCATCAGTCTATAGCATTTAACCGTAGAATAAAAAATTTAGTAAAGAATTAAATGGCAAATTTACTAATGTACCTATAATAGTTATATGAAATGAATTAAAAATAGAAATAATACTCATATTAATCGGATATACCTATAATAATTATATTGAAAAGTTGACGGATATATTACTCGGTGACCATTTAATCCATAAGGTCCAAGTCAATAGGGCCTGTTCATTAAGTCATTGGTAAACGGGAAAATGACAAAAATGTTATAATCTAACACCCATTTCACAACTATCATATTTTTTAGGACTTTTCAAAATACTAAATTCTCAATTTCTCACACCCCTTGTGAGGTTTTCAAACGTGCTAAGTAAAATGAGGGTGTATTTGTTACATTAAGATGTTTTTGTGTCTGTATTTGACTATCACATCTTACTGTTAAAAGGTAATTTTAAAGTCCGAATCTTAAAGAAATAATGTTGATTGTTTTTTATATTTATCAGAATAGTTTTAATTGTATTTTTTAAGTATATATTAAAGGGATAATCATAAAAAAAGACATCGAACTTGCCAATCTTATTATTATATGTAGCATTTTTTTTGTAATTTTAACACAAACCATTCGAATTTCGACCATAGTGTGTACTCGTTACCTGTTAGACTTGCATCATTAGTCCTTTGTACTAACGGCCGTTAGTAAATAAATTAAATTGAGTTTTTTTACGTTTTCATCCATTTTTATACGTTTTCGTCCGTTTTTATACGTTTTCGTCCGTTTATATCTGTTTTCGTTTGTTTTTATATGTTTTCATCCGTTTTCATCTGTTATTATCTTTTTCATCCGTTTTAGTACACTTTTATCCGTTTTCTTACATTTTTATACTTTTGCATACGTTTTCGTCCGTTTTTATACGTTTTCGTCTGTTTTTATATGTTTTCGTCCATTTTTATACGTTTTCGTCCGTTTTAATACGTTTTCATCCGTTTTTATACGTGTTCTTACGTTTTTGTTCATTTTTATTTGTTTTCGTCCGTTTTTATACGTTTTCGTCCATTCTTATACGTTTTCATTCGTTTTTGTATATTTTCATCTGTTATTATACGTTTTCCCCTGTTCTCTTATGTTTTCGTCCATTTTTATACATTTTCGTTCATTTTATACGTAATTTTACGTTTTCATCCATTTTTATACGTTTTCGTCCGTTTTTAAATGTTTTCTTACGTTTTAATCCGTTATTATACCTTTTCGTGTACGTTTTCAGAGTATACGTCCTATTTTACACGTTTTCGTCTATTTTTATACGTTTTCGTCAGTTTTATACGTTTTCGTCAATTTTTACAGGATTTTGTCCATTAGCATAAATGACAAGATAATTCATTTCGACCAAGAAAATACAAGAAAAATTAGGCTGTTAAGAGGCAATAAGACTTTACCACCACATCTTATTGATATGAGGGATAATCCCTTACCGCGTCTGATTAGAAGGAAAAAAAACAAACAACCTTTGCCTCTTACCTTGTCTGACTGGTAAGTGTTAATAGCTTTTTTTATAAAAACAAACACTCCCGTCACTAAAATTACACATAACCAAAAAAAAGAAAAATTAAACAACAGCGTTGCTACACATAAAAGACTTCACACAAAATAATAGAAAATTTGTCCCGAAACCTTAATCACTCGCACCAACATATTAAAAACTCACAAAATACTTAAATGAAGTCGAAAACAAAGAATGAGTATGTGACAATCCGTACTTTCAGGTCATTTCTCGACACAATTCATGTCTCATTATTTCAACATTTATAGTAAACTTGGTTTACTTGTTTCAAATTCGCGTAACCTTGGAGGTTTAGCGGCGAATTCATGATCATGACATCACGTACATTTCATATGGACTATGATTAGTCTACATTTCATTGACATCATGTGCATCTCATTAGTACATTCACGACATTTCATTTCACCTTCAACGCGTAAAATTTTATATTTAATAATCGTTATCGCGTGAGTTATTATTTTAACATTTAATCCGTTACTTTCAAAAGTGATCCCGATGTATTTTTAAACTTACATTTAGTTATAAAAACTATATTTTGAGTTTTCCTAGTGTTTCAAATTTATTTGGTAAATAAATCATTAAAGTTAAATTATTTCGTCGTGTTTCTTAAAAATTATACGATAATTATTTTTATCACTCAAATTTCACAAGGAAAGTATTTTTACAATTTTTATCACCTCATACACATTCTATTTTGAACTATTAAAAACTTACTTGCACCAAGTATTACCAATTACTACACAAATTATACTTTATACACTTTTCTTTACAAGTCTTACAAAATTACAAGTAATAGATTTTAAAAAAAAATAATAATAATAATATTTGAGAGACAACCCTCCCCAAAAACCGGCCATAGGGGAGGGTGTGTTATAAATGTTGGTATGGTTCATGTTTTCTCAATAATTTCACTCAATCTCAAAGTCTTACAACTTAAATAATTTCACATACATTTCATTATTTTCAAAGTGTTAAGAAAACAAATTTCTCTCTTCTTTTTGCTCCATAAAACCGGCCACAACAACAAGAACAAAGGGGATCAAGATTTTGTAAAATCAAGTGTTTACAACCTAGATTATATCCTTTATATGGTTTTGAAATAAAAACCAAGGATATTTAAGTTAATCCTTGTTACCTACACCTCTTCACTATCACTAGTAAGCATGTTTTATTCATTTTCAAGTTTCCTTTTCATTTTCATATGTTTCTTTTCATTTTTGGAGCTTATATGCATGATATGTGATTTATACCATTTATTTCATGATTTTAAGTATTATATATATATATGGTCATCCTATAATTATACCCTTGGTATTGGTTGGTCTTGATGGTGATTAGGAACCCATGACACCCTAAGAAGGTGTATGGTAGGATTAGATTAGTTTTGAGTTGATTTGAAGGGCTTAGAATAGGTTTTGTCCGAGAAAAACTATTTTCGATAAGTATATTTTGTGTTCTGTCCTTGTTTTGCTTTTCTGGAAAATCCGACAGTAGGCACGACACTTTGGCCTTGATTTTTAGAAAATATACTTTAAAACGAATCCGTGGCCGCTTGAACGGATAAAAACGGACTTATTGAAGAAGTTATGGATTTTTAAAGTTTGACGACGAAAAATATTATTTTCAGAAATTTCAGCATACTATATTTATTTTGTCCGGGTCAAAAATGAGCCTTAAGCTTCACAAATTATTTCGACTTGTCAAAAATATATTAGTTACTTCGATCGAAGCTAAGGACGTATAAAGCGTAAGCAGTTTGAAACGACAAAGATATGCACTTTTTCATAAACTGGCCGTAACTAATTTTCTGCACACAATTAGCCAAAAACCACCATCTTTAACCCTTATTATCTTTGTGTTCGAGACCCTTTGGACGAAAACTACTGAACTGAAACTTTTAGATATCGATACAAACTTTCCAAAACAGTCGAGTTCGTTCTCTAACGATCGACGTACACCTATTTTGACTAGTTTTCCAAAGCCATTTTTGTTAATTTCACGATTTTTCCGACGACATTGTTTTGGGACGAAAAGTGGTAATTTCTCTAAAAATCATTATAAAACCATTGTAGGATGACATTTTGACGTAAAAACATGTAAAGTGATTTTTGTTTGGTCAAGGCGTCAAAAGAGTATTTTTCGACGTCGAGTAATATTTTCAAAACTCGTAAATGGTATAAATAACATATCAAGTGCATGCATAACATTACATTGCAACTCATGACATATCATATCATTGATAATAGGTCCGGTTAGCATCACATTAAACCTCAGTGTACTCACTTTTGCCATTATTCCAGTTTATCCAAGTGAGTTTTCATAGCCCGTTTTACATGCTTTCGATTATTTTCAAACCCACGGGGGAGAATACATTGCACTTTTCTTTATGCGATACCAAGTATGTTAAATTCATTACATTGCTTAAGTTATCGCATTTGCCAATTTGAAAGTCCCCATTTCTTGAACATGAACCGTTAATCTTTGAAGCGAGGATGAGTGGATAGATCTATCGAGTGGCGCCTCCATCGGGTTGGTGAATCCCAACCAGGTAAACGGATGCATTTCATTTGATAACATTACAGGTCTGGCAAACACTCCGCAGGGGCATACATGATTGAACAGTCTAGTTTCGGGGTCATGGGCTTAGAGCAATTGTAACATTATTTTTACGTGACTTGATGGTCATGCATGATAGATACTTGTGTAGTCGTATAAAACATTTACATAAACCTATGATTTCTCACCAACATTATTGTTGACCGTTTTTAGCAATGTATTTTAATGGCGAGGCATTATCATCATGACATGGTTTAGGGACCTACATTTTGAGTCGTCGACTTACATTATGTACATTATGGAACTTTATTTCAAAACATCGTTTGGATTTGTATTATATTTGTATTTCTGCAAACTTTGTAAACCTTTTGGGACCGATGTTGTACTCTGAATGTTTTTATGAAATATCCAACGATGTGTTTTAAAACGGCACTTTAGGTCGTTCAATATAACTGTGATGTGGTGCTATGACAGTCAATCCCCGAGGAATTCCATTCCGCTGCAAAACAGTAAATGGGGTGTGGCAGTTGGTACAGAGCTACAGTTATAAAGAACTAGGTTGCATCATTGACCCTAGACTATAGCTACATTATCATAGCATCTCATCATTTCATCATAGTACATATTCACTTTTCATGCGGATTCACTTACACTTTATTCGAGATTATTTACTTTATTTCATATCGGTTGTCACAGACATGTCTTGATTCATCCCATCACCATATCATCGGACTCTAGCTCGGATGATGTCCCAGATAACCCCATCATGGATGATGTTGCATCACATTCCACTGAGATCGTATCTTCCATTGGATCTACTCCATCTTTCCACCTATCATGATCGACGAGACCGACCCTTCGAGGAGGCGAGGTTGCACCCACACCTCACGTTAGCCCAGCTCACGATCCACCAGCACCACTACTAGCACCATCACCACCATCATCACCATCTCCATCATATTTTATTAGAGATCCTTTACCTACGACAGACTTGCCGCCCAAAAAGCGTGCTCGTTTTGATATCCCGACACCACCATCTACTGAGCCCGAGCCACCTTGATTTGAGTTGGTGAGAGTTCTAGGGCAGCTGCTGCACGACACCTTCTCCGAGGCATTAGGAGCCCGTATTGATAGTCAGCAGATCCAGTTGATAGTTTGACCGACGATTGGAGGAGTTGTCGGTAGATAGGATTGAGCCCATTGCGGAGGAGGTCGAGGGTTTGTGTGCTAGGGGTTCGATTGACTTATCTCATCAGAGTATTCAGCATAGGCAGTTAGAGGACAGGGAGAGTATTGCTTCTTTGCAGGGTCAGATTGGAGAGTTGAGGAGTTTGGTGGATAGTTTGACTACTCAGGTTCGTGATCTTCAGGGGATAGGGCGGGGGCACCATGAGGTGCCTTATGTAGACTTTGTCATTGTATAGTTTTGACCATTATTATCCTAGTCACAAGGTGTGTGGCGTAGTTTAAAGAACTTGTTGTATTTTGGTTGTTGTACAAACAAATGTATCAAGTATTGACTCTACTATGTAGGAATGGTTATTATTATCTATGATATCGGTCCATGTAGGCGAAATTTTCATGTATATTATCCACGTGTGTTGTGATTATATTTGTGATATTTCGTTATTGTTCCGTTGTGATTCCATTTATCTTTATGCATGATGTGTTTGTGGATATATTTGTATGATGGTTGTTTCTACTTACGAGTTCTCATGATTGTTTCATCTTGTGATTTTGAAGAATTATGGCGCCTAAGAAAGTTACACCGGAAATGACCCAAGAAGAAATTCAAAAGTTGGTGAATGATAGCATTGCTAATGCTCTAAGAGTCGAAAGGGAAACATTGGTGGCTGCTGAAGCCGCTAGGCTAGCTACTCTCTGGTCTTGGGAGGATCTGGGGTTAATAAATGTTCGTACAAAGATTTCAAGAGTGGTGAACCCACTAAGTTTCGAGGTACCGAGGGAGCCACTGCAATGGTACGATGGTTTGAGAAATTGGAATCGGTGTTTTTGCTTTGTAACTGTCCGGATGACAATAAGGTCAAATTTGCTACGAGCACTTTACTCGATGGAGCGTTGTCATGGTGGAATTCATATGCTCAACCGATTGGGATGGAGAATGCTTTTAAGCTTACTTGGGAGCAATTCAAGGGCTTGGTGACTAAGAAGTTTTGTCCTCGAACGGAAATCAAAAAGTTGGAGGCGGAGTTCTATGAATTGGTCACTATTGGTTATGATATCGACACTTATTCGAGATTCCAGGAATTGGCCGCATTATGCCCGTCGATGGTATCGGATAATGAAAAGTTGCTAGAGGCTTTTATTGGAGGACTTCCCGAAGTTGTTCAAGGAGATGTGACTTCGTTTGATCCACAAACAATTGAGGAAGCTATTCGAGTGACTCAAAAGTTGATGGCACAAGTGGTGAAGCGAGGTAAGTACACCACCACCAACCGCAACAACAACAACCCCAACAACCGTTTCAACAACAATAACGAGGCAACTACAACAACAACAGCGCAAGTGGGACAACACTGGGGTAGGAATGCTACTCAACAACCACCCAAGGCAAGAGGTTGCTAAGGCTTATGTTGCTTGGTCCGAAGGAAGGAAACGGATATACGGGGGTTTTGCCGAAGTGTAATAAGTGTTTGAGTCATCACAATCGGTCGATGTCCGATCCGTGTGTGAGAATTGCAAGAAGGTTGGTCACCGTACTAGGGATTGCAAGTGGCCACAAGTTACATGTTTTGGTTGCGGGTGGACACTACAAGAGGTTGTGAAGGAAAGAATCAAGCAAATCCGAATCAAGGAAGGTTGCGAAGGGTTTACGTCATTGGGTGGAGAGATAGGGGACCGAATGTCATAACGGGTGCGTTCTTCTCAATAATCGGTACGCTTCAGTTTTATTTGATTCGGGTGCCGATAAAAGTTTTGTGTCCAATGCATTTGCACCTTTGCTCAACATTAAGCCAACCACCTTAGATACATCATACATTGTCGAATTAGCTAATGGTAATTTAGTTAGCACAAATACCATTGTCATGGTTTGCACATTCAATTTTCTTAATCATCCCTTCAACATAGACCTCATGCCCGTAGATTTGGGTAGCTTTGACGTCGTCATCGGCATGGACTGGTTATCTAAGCATCGTGCAAAGATCATTTGTAATGAGAAAGTTGTTCATCTTCCTATAACGGCGAAACTTTGATTATTCGTGGGAACGAAGTGGAACTAGAATTAGTATCATATCGTGCATCAAAGCGGAGAAGTACATTAAGAAAGGTTGTCTTGCTTTCTTAGCCCATGTAACCGAGAAAAAGTCGGAGGAGACGCGACTTGAAGATGTTCCTATTGTTCGTGAATTTTCGAAGTATTTCAGAGGATTTACGGGACTTCACCGCACGTCAAGTAGAGTTTCATATTGACTTAGTGCCGGGAGCTGCACCGATGCTTGCGCACCGTACCGTTAGCACCATCCGAAATGCAAGAGTTGTCTAATCAATTACAAGAGCTTCTAGACAAAGGATTCATTAGGTCGAGTTCCTCTCCTTGGGGAGCACCGGTCTTGTTTGTGAAGAAGAAGGATGGATCCTTCCGAATGTGCATAGATTATCGAGAATTGAACAAGTTAACGGTGAAGAATCGTTACCCACTCCCCAGAATTGATGACTTGTTCGATCAGTTACAAGGTTCTAGTATTTATTCCAAGATTGATCTTCGTTGGGTTATCATCAGCCGAGTTCGGGAAGAGGATATTCAGAAAATTTAGGTTGCACGTGGTCATTACGAGTTTCAAGTGATGCCGTTTGGATTGACTACGGCGGTATTCATGGATCTCATGAATAGAGTTTGTAAATCGTATTTGGACAAGTTTGTTATTGTGTTCATCGACGACATATTGATCTACTCAAAGAACAAAGAGGAGCACGAAGAGCATTTAAGGACGATTTTAAGGCTACTCAAGAATGAGAAGTTGTATGCCAAGTTTTCGAAGTGTGATTTTTGGAACCACAAAGTGCAATTTCTTGGTCATGTCATTGATAGTCAAGGACTACAAGTTGATCCCGCAAAGATTGGTAAGGAATTGGGCTACTCCAACGAATCCTAGAAATTCGACAATTTCTAGGACTAGCGGGTATTACCGAAGGTTCATGAAGGTTTTTGAAGATAGCGAGACCTTTGACCAAGTTGACACAGAAAAACAAGAAGTACGAATGGGGAAAGAAACAAGAAGTTGCTTTTAGGTTGTTGAAAGCAAAAGCTTTGCAGTGCGCCGATTTTGGCACTACCCGAAGGCATTGAGAACTTTGTTGTATATTGTGACGCTTCGCATAAAGGACTTGGGGCTGTTTTAATGCAAAACGAGAAGGTGATAGCGTATGCTTCTCGACAACTTAAGACTCATGAGAAGAATTACACAACTCATGATCTCGAGTTAGGAGCCGTAGTTTTTGCACTCAAGATTTGGAGACACTACCTCTACGGTACAAAGTGCACAGTGTTTACCGACCACAAGAGTTTGCAATATATTCTTGATCAGAAGGAGCTTAATATGAGGCAACGTCGTTGGTTGGAGTTACTCAGCGACTATGATTGTGAAATCAAGTATCACCAGGGAAAAGCCAATGTTGTGGTCGTGCTCTTAGTCGGAAAGAGAGGCCTAAACCTTTAAGAGTTTGATCATTGGGAATGACGATTATTTCTCCTCTACCATCGAAAATCCACGAAGCACAAGTCGAAGCACTTAAAGAGGAGAATCGACCAAGTGAAAAGCTTTATGGTATGCCCGAAAGCGCAAATGGTTTTGTGAAAAGAGCAGATGGAGTATTATGTTTCAAGGATAGAATGTGGGTTCCATTGTATGGCGGAATACGAGAATTGATTATGCATGAGTCACATAAGTCAAAGTATTCTATTCATCCAGGATCGGATAAGATGTATCAAGATCTTAAGAAACTTTATTGGTGGCGAACATGGCGGAGATTGCCACGTACGGTAGCAAATGTCTTACCTGCGCTAAGGTAAAAGTTGAATATCAGAAGCCTTCAGGTTTACTCCAACAACAGGAAATTCCTCAATGGAAATGGGAACGCATTACAATGGACTTTGTTACGAAACTTCCTAAGACATCGGGAGTTACGATGCTATTTGGGTAATTGTTGATCGCCTTACCAA
>OU343225.1:26683813-26715096 GCA_910596185.1 Chrysanthemum makinoi | reverse complement strand
TATGAGTTTTATGCGAAGGAAGTGTACACGACCCTTGGCTTCATCAAGTTGATATACATCGAAACATGAACCTTCTTCAAGACACATAAATATTCTTAGAGAGGTTGCCATGCTCACTGATTATTCTTCAGGACATCGACTGCCAACACGATTGTTAACCCGGTGACTTGAAGCCAAGTAACCATTCTACTTGATGATGATATGGTGCTCATGTTGGAGACCTTTGTTTTTAGCTCGCCTACTGGTACAGAATTAAACCAAAACAGCTCAAACGGGGTTAAAGGAACTATTGGTTATGCACCTCCAGGTAATTCCACTTGTATTCCATGATGCTATTTATTTACAGGTTAAAGTTTGTAAATTAATTAATTGTTTTTAATTCGCAGAGTATGGCCTCGGGAGCGAGATGACAAGTTGTGGGGACGTCTACAGTTTTGGAATATTATTACTAGAGGTGATGACTGGAAAAAAGCCGACAGATGGCATGTTTTTTGAAGGTCTTAGCCTTCATAAATTTGCTTACATGGCATTACCAGATCAGGTAACCGATGTTATTGATGGTGATGCAATCGTGTTGCAAAGTTCCGAAGAGAATGCAAAGAGAGTGGAAGAATGTTTGGTTGCAACTATCAAGATTGGAGTATCATGCTCTGTGGATTCACCGCCACAACGAATGAAAATAGAAATTGTTGTCAATGAGTTGCAACGTATTGTCGATGTGCTTCAAAATATATAAGGTACTGTGTTTTCCCATTTTATAAATCTGATTTACATGAGTTTGTGAAAAATCATCACTAAATGGTTTTATTTTTCACAACTTTTTAGGTCTTATCATCAAGCTTGTATGGTGAAGTTGTAGGAAACTGCAACAAGGAGAAGTGCACATGTCGTAGTTAATAAATGTTAAGTTGTTAAAGATGTTTGTAATTGTGGTTTAATTTTCTTGTTGCATAAGTGTACGTTTACATTCCTGGTGACGTATCATATGTATCAAGCATGTTTGTAAGTGTGGTTTCATTTCCTTGAATCCAATTTGTGGTACTGAATTCTACTTAAGTTCTACTTGGTGTTCGATTCTTAATGAACAGCTAATGTTATTCGTGTTCTTTGACTTTCAATTTCATAAATTTGACTTTTTCTGATATCTGAATGAGAAGCTCGAGGCTCCCCCCTCTTCGGGTTTCGAGCAGTGTATGGTTCAATTTTATAGAAAGTTAACCTCATGTTTGGTATACTGTATTATTATTGCAAGTATACTGTATTAAAAATGTGTCAATTTTGATATACAGTTGGTCCAACACATGTACATTCACATTTGAGACTTGAAACTTGAGAGTTGAGAGTGTTGCCAAAGTTGCTACTTAATGGAAGTTTCATTAGCAAAAAAAGATGTAGTTATGGATTGTCCTAAAACTATAGATAAAACTGAACTGGGTCAAACAATTAAATTACAGTAATATGAAATGGGTTAAACATGAAACTGTACACCCACTCTTGTGAAACAAACAAAAAACCAGCGAAAACTAAAATGGGTCAAATGGGCAGACTCAAAAAATATCTTTAACTGAACGTGTCATTATTTTGTTCCATTCCATCAGAGATTGAAGACCTCAAGATGTTGAACCATCTCGATTTATCTTATAATAATTTATTAGATACCATTACTGGTAGCCTTGTTCAATGCATTAGCCTTACAATGTTAAACCAACAAGGCAACCACTACCAGTTTCTGAGATAATTTCAGCCATGAATGAATTTGTTGCTCTTCTTTTCCGAAATGAGCATAGTATTGATTCAAATAAGGAAGATCCATTGACATAACAAATGAGTTGATACATTGAGCTTGCCTACTGTATGACTACTCTTGCAAACAACACATCTAAAAAGACACACGCCAACCTTATTAACTGCTAGAGCAGAAATGAAACTAAAACATACACCATAGACGTCACTGTACAAGCTCGAGAAAAACAGATGGGGTTTGATGAAGTTGATGTTGTCTCCAATCTGCCTTTAGAATTGAGAATCAGGTCATATGACGAATACATAATAAATCCTGACTTTATCCATCCAAGTACAAGCTCCAAATAACACTAAAACTAGCAATACACCACATTGACCACCTGCACAAACTAAAACAAACACACTTTATTATTCTTTCGAGCTTCAAACATATGAATGGCAGTAAATGTTAAGCCTTGGCAATGGTGATATCACTGAGCCCATTCCAGTAATTTGTTGCTCTTTCATAGGGAAGAAAATATTTACGTTGGAAAGAAACTAACTGTCAAATACAGAGGTCGCAATTTCAAGCATTTTACTTATAAATGGATCAATTTACGTTATGTTATATTTAATGGGTTCAACGGGCTGAAAACATTCATTAATCATTATTTTTAAACAAGTTTAAGAAAAGGACAGACCACGTTTGCAGGTCAACTTGTTTTCCAACCTGACTAGCTGCCTGTTGTGGAACACCTCTAGTTTAGATCATGTGTTACCTGTAAGGCTCCCAAGCTGCATTTCGAAGGGTCCACATCTAGGGGTGATGATAAAGCATTAGCCAATGCTTTTCTGCAATGAAAAGAAATGGGAATACCACGGGTTAGGCTGACGTGTCATATATATGGTTCAATGTAACGAGTCTATGTCAAAAACAGCCATTTACAATAGCAAAATTAGGGATCTTGCAACAAAAGTCAAACATATCAATAATGTTTTAAACAAATAATTTCTTGTGGAGCTGAAGAAATACTTACGGAATGGGCTCAGTGCTATCTCCAAGGCTTATCATTTAATAAAAGTTAAACTAAATAAGATCATAAGCCCAAAATAAGCTTAAAACACGACCCCCTAAGTTGAACGTTTCACCTAAGTAATCTCCAATTTTCATATAATCAAATCACACAAAAAGAGGAAGTTTGACGGCAGGGCTCTATTTTGTGGCCGAATTAGACCCCGGTTTTCTCATTTCATAACCGGGCTTTATGCCTTTGTTTTTGACGGACACCTTTATAGAGACCGTTTTTCCTATTAACAGGGCTCTATTAGGGGAGCTTTATTTCAGATTTTGTAGTAGTGTGAGAAAAGAGAGTTTATGAGTCAAATAATTTCAGTACCAAGGCACATAGCCATCTGACCAATCTTCAAACCCAAACACTCCTTTAAAGCTAACTGCTATACAATAACCAGAGATTCCTAATTAACCAATTAATCACTCGAGGCAGATCATTTAATTTACTACCAAACAGAAAACTATCCTTATGATTTCTACTAGCCAAAGACATCAGAAGACAATACAGCTGCCTATCCCAAACACACTGTATCAGAAGATAGAAAAACTTGTGAAGCAAAGGTTTTCAAAACCAAATACCTTTTAGTTAAGGCAAAGTACATCTTTCACAGCTCACTAGTTTCATCTGATCAACAAGGGAGGTATGGTTACCGGACGTCAGTTAAAACGATACTTTCTGCTTTTATTTCGTCCATTGCTGGATACATCACTTCCAACGTCATCTTGATCAGCGAGTGAGGATTTTTCCACATCTTCGTCTATAGATTCCATCATAGAGAGGAAACGTTTGGTCTGGGAAATTTAGATGATCCTTCTACTCGTTTTGCACTTGCAAGAACATCTAATTAATCATAAAACGTAGTAAACTTTGTGTTATTAAAGAAACTGAAAATGAATGACTATTCAAAATGTTAACACTCAAACAAGATATAAGTAGAGTGTAAACCAGAGAAACGAATTCCTATTATAACCAAACTTAACAGAGATAACGTCTAAAAAACCCCTAGTCGACTTTCTCTCCGGCGATTTACACATCCCTAACAACCCTAATCGTTTTTTTTCCAAATCGAACCTAGCTTGGGATTCTTTGCTTCTAACTGATTTCGTTATTAACTAACATATTTGTTCTTTGATTCGTGATTGGGTTTGAGCAGTGGTTCTTCTTGTTGGGTCTGTTTTTTGGCGATTCAATATTTTTTTTAGGGTTTTGGTAAATCGTTTTGTTCATAACCTGATTTGGATTGTGTGCTTTTATTTGGATTGATTCTTTCATTCCTTGCTGGTCTTTTAACCATGGGAGCAGGTAGTTATGATCGTGGTGTGTTTAAACCCTAACTTTTAGTTAGGGTTTGATTGGTAAGTCAATTGTTCTTTCAGTAGCTGCTGTGGTTATCGATTCTGTTGGAATTGTTTGTGGGGTGTACAGAGATGGAAAAGGGGTTTCTTGATAAAGTTGGTTCTTCGGTGAAGGCTTCAAAAACAGCCACCAACTTGGCCGATCAAGTTGGTGTAAACACGGACACGAACCCGTATCAAAGGGTTGATATTCAGGAGTTGGAAGCTAGGTTACAACGTCTCCAAGGTGAACGTAAAGCTGCTAGGGTTAACCCTAGCACGCATGATGTTCATTCGGATTCTATTTGGGGTAATACTAATCGGAAAATACAAGTTATAGTACTACGTCTATGGGTGGTTTGGATTCGAGCACTAAAGTTTCTTCGCCTTATGCTGCTGATGTGTTGACTTCTGGTACTAACATGGTGAATGCTTCTACTTCAGGTCCTAACGTTGAAACTAACAAAGTGAGGTCATTTGCTAATGTATTAAATCCGGAACGTGTCTCTAGGAAAGTGAATTTTCGTGCCTTGGTGAATGAGACGCGAATTGAAAATCATGATACGGTGCTTCTAAAGGCTGCTATGGAGGGTGTATTCAACCGTTATGAAAATACACTTGTTGGCTTCTTTGTTGGCAAGAATGTTGCTTTTCATTTGGTTCAGAACTACGTCTCCAATACGTGGGGTAAGTTTGGTTTAAGAAACTATGAAGAATGATGATGGTGTTTTCCTCTTCAAATTCGATTCTAATGAGGGTGTTGAGAGTGTTCTCCACGGGGCCCATGGATTATTCGCAATCTCCTACATTCTCACTAAATGGACTCCTGATGTGCTATTGTCTAAAAGTGAGGTTACTAGAGTTCCCGTTTGGATTAAATTGCATAATGTGCCATTACTTGCATACTCGGCAGATGGGTTGAGCTTAATTGCTACTCAGGTGGGTAAGCCGATTATGCTAGATGCTTTTACTAGCTCCATGTGTGTTGATTCATGGGGTCGCATTAGTTTTGCACGTGCTCTTGTGGAATTATCATCTGAATTTGAGCTTAAACATGTGGTGACTATGGCGATCCCTAATAAGGATGATAGTGGTTTTACTACGGCAAGTATAAAGGTGGAATATGAATGGAAGCCACCACACTGTGTGGAATGTAAAGTGTTTGGGCATGATACTTCTTGTTGTCCTAAGAGTATTAAGGAGCATAATGATGTTCCTCCCAGCTCAAATGTGGACGAAACTGATGATGGTTTTAAGGTGGTGCAGAATCGGAAAGCCAAACCTAAAGGTACGAAGATGACTAGTGGTATAATATGGGGTAAGGGTCCTAGATTTGCACCTAGGAAGTAGGTATATGTTGCAAAGACGAAGACACCGGCAGCTGCTAGTGGTAATGCTAAAGATACACCGATTACTACGTCTAACTCTTTTGGGACTCTTGAGGTGGATGATGATTTGGGCATCCCAAGTACTGCGGATGATTCTTCTACTAACAAGGTCAAGACTGGGAAGTCTTCTGGTACTACTAAAGAAGCAGGTATTGATGGATCTCGGGAGACGGGACTCTCGTATGATATTGGTGAGGCATCTAAGCCTCCGGAGACTGGGGACTTATCTGCTGCAAGCTTGTGAGTGATTCAATGGGAACAATGGATGTTGGTTCTACTCCTCGCTGAGAAAAATTGGTAAGCTTGAAAAGCTAATTATTGATGGGAAAGCTACTCTTGTGGATGATGATGGTCAACCTATTCCGTCTACCTCTTCTACTAAGAGAGTTAACCCTTTTTCTAAAGTGGGAGAGATTGAGGTTTCTGATTCTGAAGATGAGGTTGTTGCTAACCCATTTGATGAGTCTGCTAATATTTTTGGTGGTGGCCAAGAGTTTGAAGATGAGTATGATGACTATGACTTCGATGACTATGCGGAACAGGTTCGTGATCTCCTGGGATTTGGATTCTTTTAATGCCATGTATGGCACAAAGTTTCAAGGTCCTAGGAAGTAATTATATTTTGTTGTGTCATATGTTATCATTTGAGTAGTGGTTTGTTTTCTTATTTAGAGAAGTGGAAGTATCTTGTTATGTAAGCTTTATGCCTATGTAACGGGCTGAGATATGGGATTTCACTCATATCCATTGTACTTAAACGTTTATTTGGTTAATATATTTACCAGGGTGCAGGATTACTCCCCTTTACCCAAAAAACAGAGATAACGCCTTTAGATATGTGGTTCTTATCTCAAGGCAGAACAAGGCTACATACATTATATTGGCTACAATCAGGATAACCTTACCTTAGCTTAGCTTGCATTATTTATTATCGAAAAAAAACCCTGTTCCCCAAGTAACTAATAAGCACTTGGCATAAGCTTCCAGCCTGTAAGTCTTTATACAAGCTTACCCAAACACCCCTAAATCCCATATTCTCATGACAGGTATCCCTCGCACAAACGCACGCTGCTTTACACATGATAACTAGGGAAAAAAGAAATACATTCCCATGTATAACGCACTTTGACATAAGCTTACCCAAACACCTTCAATTAGCTTTGTAACTTTTTTTATACCAAATAACTTATTAACCTCTTAAAATAAGCCTACACAGAGTAGTAGAACTCGGATCACAAAGTGATCAACCATTACTAGCTACAAGGTCAGTGACCAGGGCGAGTTGAGCAGAATCGGCCAAAAGATTCAATTTGGTCACAAGTTGGTCAGCTTGGTGCTAACTCGTAAAAAAACTCGGCTGATCGGCTCGATGTATTTTAACAAGTGTGTTAAAGTTTCTAAACATATACTTCTAGTGTCCATGAACATTTATATAGTCCTATAAACATGTCATACTCTTACACATCGCTTTGAAACTTATATATAAAAATTCCTATCTAAGACTATGAGTACTTCCCGCCTAGGCCGATAACTAACTACAAGCAAAACAACAGACAATATTTGCCTCCAGTCATGCCCACAATATACTAGGGGGACGTTTAGGTAAGGTAAGAGTTAATAAAACTTATGCATTTTCGAAATACCCCAAACTAATGGAATCAGCTTATTAGCTTAATCATCCCCTCAAAAACACATAAGCCTTTTAAAATAAGAAAAAATTCAATAAACTATTAAGCTCTTTAAATAAGCTCACCGAAACACCCTCTAAAGTTTAACCTGAGTAACCTCCAATAAATATAATTGGCAAACCCCAGTTAGTCCATAGTTCTAATCACCATCTCGATTATGAGTAAAGATTAATAAATTGTGAAAATCTCTAAAACCTCTATAATGTACCATTTTCATATAATTAAATTACACAAAAGAAAAAAAAATAAATGAAGCACAAGAATGAGAATGAGAACGTACCCATCAGTGGTTTTGGTGTGAAATGATACAATGAAATGAAACAAACAAAAAATGGATAGGTGGAAGGATTGGACAGTAGAGATTAATTAGAGTCAAAGTGTTTTTGTTTGGATGGGATTGCCAGCGTGGCACATTATTTTCTATCCGTGAAATGATACACCAATTACTAGTTCAATGTTCTTCTCGTTTTCTATCCGTCACACATTATTTTGTTGTAAAAATTAATATATGAGGTTTTTATTTTTCTTTTATTCTCTCTTAATTGAGATAAATTTGAGCCCCAAACAAATATTTACTTCTTCCATCTCAAAACTATTGTTAGGAGACAAGAAGCACAAAGATTAATAAAAGTTGAACCACTATAACTCTCAACCACCTAAATGGAATATTCCTTCATTATGTTCTCTTTTTCTTATCAAAATGGGAAAGTAGACAATTAATTTGAGACATCCATAAAAGAAAATATGGACAATAAATATGAAACGGATGATATCTTTTAGTTGAGATGCTAATTAAAACACTTCAAGCTAAACTACTTAGGGCCCGTTTGGTATGTGGTGATTGGCGGGGTGTGGATTGATAGAAACATTAAATAACATGTTTAGTACCGTTTTATTTTTCTAACACAATCTCATCAATCATAGAATCCAAACCCACCTCCCCTAGTTACTTTGGTTGATATCAACCAATAATATTACTTTGACCTGACACATTTTTTCCACCTTGAATCCTCATCCACAAATAAATGTACTTATTCTTTTTTTAATTATTTATTTTCTATTATTATTTTTCAAATAATATTTTTATATTTAATTAATTAATATTTTTTTGTCCCCACCATTTCTCTCTCCTCATTTCTTTCATTCTACTAAATCAAAATCCTTTTCTAAACCCGTGATCATACCAAACGCACCGTTAATTTAGTAAACAAACCCTCACACCACTACTAAGAGCCCGATTGATTTGTAGATGGGTTTAAGATTATAATTTCAATTTGGATTAAAAAAGTCATTTGTTTTATATGTTGGGATACATATTAGGACAAAGGTTTATTATTATTTTAATATTAAAATGTATGAGATAGATAGGAGAAGGACCCAAGACCCGTACATAATTTTGTGGTAATAAAAGAGGAAAGAGATAATTGATAGAAGTGTGTGAGGTTAAGGTGCAGGTTTATTTTGTGGTAATTTGAGTTCAAAAGTGAACTTGATTGTATTTTATTGGTTAAAATATTTAGGTCTTGTAGTTTGTGGTAATTTGAGTTCAAAAGTGAACTTGGTTGATAGTTGTAGTCAGATTACACTAACTTAGCTAAATGTAGGTCTTGTAGTTTGTTTACTGTTAGGCCCGGTACCTGTCTTTTTACCGGTACCTGTCGACAACCCCATCCCAGAAATCTGAAGGGTGAATCTGGGGAACGTTCTTTTGCTTTTGAAGTAGTCAAGAATCGAAAATTTACTTGATTTCGAGTTCATGGACCCGCCACCTAAACTTAACATTCTTAACTACATGTATCAACTATGGATATTGGAACAATTGAAAGCTCTACGAAAGGCTCAAGATGTGAGTTATCAGTTACTCGATATCTTGAAAAAGCTTATGATCCGGCTGACATCATGTGGGTTGAATTGGAACGTCATCAGAAAAGCGATATGCTCAGTTACTTCCATAACGCCGCAAAACGTAAAGGGATCGGGAATACATAAGTATTAGGAACCGGATGCCGTGCCATATGCATCGGACCTCAGCTTTATGTTGCAACATCTTGGATGGTATGGCTGCTCTTTGAATAAATATTCGTAAGGGTGGGAAAATGGCCGGGTCTAGCGCTTGTGTAAACGGTCAAAACGAGAACATTTTCGTAAGGATGTTAGCATAGTTGCGATTCAAGGTTGTTTCACGTAATAGTGTTTTCAGTTTCATGTCCTAAAAGAGTTTTGCATGTTTTCTCACCCCATAGTTTTATAAAGCAAGTAATAAAAGTAAAAGTGTGGCTATAAACTCACCTTAGCAGTTCGATGAATATGCACAAAGAGATCGAGTGTGATACAACAGCGGCTCCTACCCGGAACCTAAGAACGAGATGGCATGACTCAGAATAATGATAAATGTTTGGTTTACGACCAAAAGGAGAGAGTATTGGATATACAAGTCAATAGAGTGGTATTAGTGTTGATCTATAAATATGGTGATGTAACCGAGAGTTTTGTTTATTTACTTCGATATGTGTCGGTAATTTATATTACTTTTGTTTTAAATATTCTCTTGTATTTTAGTCGGGTCTTAGTATTAATACTAAATATATTAATTTGACGAAATTACGAACGAAATGTGTCAGGAATAAATTGTTTTGACATTTTTATTATTAGTTATAAAAATGTATAAGTTTGGGGTCCAAAAATAGTTGTTAGAACGTAAAAGTATACAAAAAAATGTCAAGTATTAAACTTGAGGGGTTAGAAGTTTAAAGAGTTATAAACTTTTATAGGTTTTAGGAAAAGATATGGCAAAACAACCACTGCTAGGATTTGAACTCAAGACCTTGTGGATGAAGGCATACGCCCCTCCCAACTGAGCCAGTGGTTCTTTTTGTTAATTATTGCAACAGGTTTATACTTAACACGCTTTAGACTGTTTGAAAATTGCTTATGTGTTAAAAAAAAAACAAATCCTCAAAGGTGAGTTGACAAGAGGCTCAGTGCTTCAACCAGTTGAGCTAAAGACTCACTTCTGTTAGTCTTACAAACGTTTTGTATTTAAGAGGTTTTCCAACTGTGTTAATTTTTGTATCATACTTCTTAGTTTCATGCATGCTTTTATGTTTGTATTGTTTTGTTTTCGAAACTGTGTTGCCACCTTTGATTTTATGAAGAACCTTAATAAACCCAAGAACACTTTAACAAGCTAAATTCTTCCAATAACCACTTTAAAATTGTCAAAAGTTGTTTTTATTTGTTATGGTCGACTCCCTTTTGGCGTGTGACATAAGAAGTGAAAACGATAAGATTGAATTGAAGTGAGTTAAAGAAGCTTACGACACCCAAGAGGGTGGTGAAGAGACACGACGAGTTGTGGTACGAGCAAAAGGGATCCGAGATAGCCTTGAGTCCTTCGAACCAAAAACCCACACGAACAAAAATACTATCCCGACGAGACTTAGATGATCTTGAAACATTCACGGGAAGAGTTCTTGTAAAACACCATCTTAAACTACAAAAGGTAAAACACCATAAAATGATGACACGTGTATAGGCTTCTAAGGGTAAAATAGACATATTAAAATAAATGTGTTTGATTGCATTGACCGTTAAGGTTTGCATCTTCCTACCGTTCTTTTCAAAAAACTTTGTTCATTTATTTTTTGCATCCTAGTTTTTTCATTCTATTTAATCATTACTATATCATAACAAATTAACAGTATATAAAAATTAACTAGCTTCATAGCCCGCCCGAATGGGCGGGCGAGCTTCATGGTAATACATGCCGAATTTTAAAAATGTATATAAAGCAATCATGCAATATACATTGAAAAAGATAACGAAACTGTTTTTAACACAAATATATGTTGCTTATTCAAATATCTTTGAATTCCCGTCTCAGAAGTCGCAACATGATTCATCGTCTCCAGTGAAGCACTCAATGTATTTTGGACTCTGTCCCCCATTGATTATATGGTCATAATTAGTATATAAATCTTAATATCACAATGAAATAATATCTAAACTTCACTTAAATTGTGATTTACAACAAACTAACATGCAGAAACAAAGTCTATTTCTAAGCAATGTCCATATGTTCATAAGTGTAAAGTTTTATGGAACTACCTTAGTAAGAAATGAGAAACACATTCACATAATCTATAAATTAGTTTAAGGTAGTACACAATTTTGCAAAGCACATGTGTTGCATTGAACTATATACAAAACACATAATGTCTTTATGATTAGCAAACCTATGATATTTATAAATTTGGTTTAGATATTAGGGGTTATGGTTAGTGTTGTGGGAAGAGAAGGAATATGATAAAATAATTTGCACATACTTGGTATGCTGCAAATATTTTGAAATCGGGTAAAGCAAGAGAGGCGAAAAAAATTGGCATGTAACAAGTAAAGCAAGGACCAAGTAATCTATCACAGAGCTGCAGTGTATCATCCCCACATGAAGAAATCATAAGTCCCATTCGTTCAACATTTGCTTGAATTTGTTTGCAAGAAAGCATGAAATACTCATTTATTGCTCCTGAAAAACTCCTAAAAACCAGAATACAATAGAAAAGTAGGAAGATAAATCACAATTATATTGCTAATAGTCTTGTAGCACATTAAAAGTGTGATACAACTTATTTCAAACTAAAATCCAAACTGCTTTTAGCAAACTTAAAAAATGAGATTTGGGAGGCGCTGTGATATAATAATATAGAATATATTCGCTTTCAAACCATTTGACCTTATTCCTTTTAGCTCTTTTGTTTGCGAACCATTTTACCCATTCTTCATACTCTTCACGCTTCTCTGGATTACTTAGAACCTGATAAGCTTCTCCAAGAACCTATATGCATATAATATTATGAAAGGATGGCTATATGATGTTCAAGATTTCAGAAATGAGAACAACAAATAATTAAGAGGATATAATCTAAAAGATGATCAAGTTACATATCGCACCTGAAAATTATGGGTAGCTTTCGGATCTCCATGATTTTTTATCAGGGTGGAGTTTCCTTGCCTATAAGATAACATCATAAAGCATTATTACAAATTACATATTATTCAAGATCTCTGTATAAATATTAGCATCACTGCATGCATTATATAACACATGGCGCTACAAGTTGCAGGCTAAAAACTCATGATCAAGTATTAAAATTAAAATTCATAGCATAAAACGGCGGGACTCATGAGACATGGCAAAAAATTACCACATACCAAACTTTGTTAACAATCTATAAATATGGGTCTTATGTGATGCCCTGCAAAGAAAAGAAACCATCGCATAAGGATAGCACTACAATAGATGGTTGCAGTCAGTATAGCTAACTCACATATATTTGATGCATCTATCCAGAATAAACAAAAAAAGTTCGTGTCAATGTTTTCCAGTATGAAACTTACAAAGCACTTTGAAGTAGGCTGGCTGGACGTATAAGAAAACTTGTGTGTCATGACATCTACATGTGTTTTCATTCATCATCGTCGTCATCTTGATTGTTACCTTAGGTATGCTTCTGATCATTATACATGTCTGCAACCTGAAAGTAATGACATAAAGCAAACATAAAGAGAGCATCGTAAAACTATTGGAGTAATTAATGCAGATGTTAAGAGCATGAATTGAAAATACATTGGTTCTCACTGGTATAAAAATACAGTATTCAAGGTACATAAATCATCCATTCACGATAAGAAATTTACATTATTTGAAGAGATGAGAGTAGAAGATAAATTATAAATTACAAAAAATTCAGTATTCAAAGATTAGTATTTCTTTACATTCGAACAACTCCTTCAACTCTTAGCATTCAACAATTCCTTTTAAAATAATTTACATTCATATATCTCTCCTAACTAATCATATTGGCTTGATAGTCAATATCACAAATTAACTAAAGAACGTTACAAGTGCTTTATCAATATTTATTCTCTAATCATATAACCAAAAGCGCAAACATGGTATAAACATTGCATCAGTTTTCATAAACTTTCAAGTATTAGTGGCCGAATGGACGTAATAAATCACGGGTCAAAATGGATAAACAATATGATTTTAATTTTAAATGGCTAATAGACGGATAATAACTCTATAAAAATTAACGACTAAAAGAGTAAAAAAATGGTTTACATGTATACACAAAGATGGGTTTTTCAACGTGTAACTGTAACATCAGTGAATATCAATATTCATAATATGAACTTGTAACACCAAGGCTAATAATATCACATTTCCTAATTAAGGGTCATTGCTAATGAGTTTAGGTACCATCACAACCTTTTTGTTACTAATACTAAATCTCATTTGCACTTAAAAAACACAATTTAGGAGCAAAGAAAAAGTTTATAGCATACCTTTAATAGTTCTCTTCTCTTAGTTATTTAATCAAATAGTTGTTGCACGCTCCACCAAACATCCACCATCAAGCACTTGACACTGCAATTAACCACAATACAGCCTGAAAATTTTCTAATTAAACTATTAATCATCAACAAAATTCGTACCTTTTTATCGTAGATAAACTAATAACCTAAAACAAAACCAAAACCTATAACACTATCCCGTATACATTAGAAACATACGGTTAAAGTGAAAGTAGTAGTAAAAAACATACGAATGGATCCGTGTATGTAGAAGGCTGCAAAATTGAACATAGTTGAATAGCCGAACTGATGTTGCTAGAACCTAATTTTGGGTTGGAAAATGAATTTAGATGAAAGCATTTTTCTTTGAAAGTAAATATGACAACCGTATTTTGGAGATAATTTTAAGAGGATTATGTGTTTGACCTTTTCAAGTCCTTTAAAATTAGTTGATTGGTGCATTTCAAACTTTGAAGGCAAAAAGAGTAATGGTTGATATTAATTGGGAATGCAATTTTGTATCACACTATGTGGATTGCTCAATGGTTTAGTCGCTTATTTGTGGACGTCAAGACCAGTGTTAGAATCTTGCTAAGTTACAAATTTTTTACATTATTTACCGGAAATAGTGCCTAGTCATCATTTCCACCTCATCAAATGATGTGCCATGTCAACATTAAAATGCCTAGTCAGCATTCATGACGTGGCATATGTAGTCCCATATATATGTATAGATAGATTATGCAACGTGACTTTTTTGCATCCTACGTAATTCACATAACTTATGAATCAGTATATTCGTATTTAAATTAATGTTTGCATCAAATTGCATTTACGCATCAAAATGTTCGTGATGATTAGGCATTCTCAGACTGCATTTTCTTCATGTGTGCATCTAAGATGATGTTTTTTGCATCATAAAAAATCATGCAACAACAAAATATACAAATAACAACTATTCTACATCGTCTTCAGTATCATCCTAATCTATCGTTATCTTTTGGCATCATAATCATCATCTTCATCATCATGCATCATCATCATCATCGATCATGATCATCATCGCATCGTTTTCAGCATCATCATGATCGACTTTTAACATCTCCATCATCGATTATAGCATCATCATTATCATCGAACATCATTGTTAATTTTAGCATCATCACGACCGAACATCATTATCGTCAAATTCACTTTCATTTCAAAATTAGTATCAACAATTACAATATCATGCATCGATCATCTTCCTCAAAATCATCCTTTTCGAAACTTAAACCAATGATGGTAACGGAATAATAAGCTTCAAAAAAGTCAATAAGAAAAAATTGATAAGAAAAAACTAGAAAGAGATCGATCAAGAACTGCCCTTGAGAAAAAAGATGGATGCAGTTAATATCTAAAGAGATAATATTTGAAGAGGAGAAATAAAATCCCGTTTTTCTTGCTGCACAAAATTGAAAAACTACCCGCATTTATTAATGCATTAAGAGACTAAATTACCGAACTAACCCTCAATCCGTATTATCAAGAGTTTAATACTTCACATTATTTACGAAATTGCGATGTAAGTTTTGGACCTTAGATTAACTCAAAGTCAGTTGATCAAACGGTTATCATCTTATCCTACCTTTTTTAGTTTAAAAGGTTTTTTTACTTGAACTCACGATTATATGACAGTTATCAAGGTCCTTCTTTCACTTTTCTTTCTTCTTTGTTTTTGTCTTTCATATGAATTTCTATATTTCTCTTATATACTAATGCAACCATGGATTACTGACTGGAATCTTTGAAACAAGCAAGATCTTGCTGATAAATGATGCTAGAACACTTCCAGGTTTGGAGAATTTATTGCAAATTTTAGCTTTGGGTTATGAGGATCCTTACGCAACATATCAATTCTGCATTTTAATAGGTGCAAAGTATAATTAGTTTTTTCTACAAGAAATTTGTTAGTTTTACAAACCCCTAGCCTTACATGGCTACATGTGCATTACAGCAGGTAATTTGGTTCTTATACTATAGCTTTCACGTTTATCGATGACTATCTTCATCAATTATGATTGATGCTTTGAGCAATAATATACTCAAAATATTTCTTACTGTTTGAGATTCTATTGAAAATGCTTATAAGGCCTGATTGGAATTCTTTTCTCAGAGATGCTCATTTGTATATGTATCTTATACAATTATACATCACATGTGATAAGAGGAAACCAGTCTGACCCACTGAGTTATTAAAATGGGTCGAATGACGTTTGCATTAGCATACCATTATGAATATACGCACTTCCAAAAAATTAGTGGATTTCAAAAAAGAACAAATTCTTTGATTGAACAGATAATGCCATTTAGCAGTCAACCTCTAAGCGTCGATTTAACATCCATCACTAATGTTTTTTCCAACGAATCAATTGCATCTTATTTACCAAACGAGTCATTGATTTAACATCACTGGAAGTTGTGAACATCTTTTGTCATTTTTCCTTGATTTTTATACTGCTGCATGATTGAATGTTTACAAGTTGCATCCTAAAAGTAGTTGGACCATTATCCCTTAAAGATATAATGCAATATAAGTCTAGTCTTCCCACTCCCAAGTTTACTTCAAAGTCTTTTATGATATGATTATACATAGAAATTAGTTATTATTAGTCAAAGAATATGTGGAAGACAGAAAAAAGGTGTTGCTAGTTGTGCTATATGTTATAATGCATGATAAGTGCAGTCTCCCCTACCCCAACAATGGGGCGAAATAGCCTAAGTAGCACGGGGACGGAAACGGGGACGGGGACGGGGACGGGTACGGGTACGGGGAAACGGCAACATCCTAAAATTCAAGAAACGGGTACGGCGAGGAAACGTCTATGTATTTATAATATTTTAGTATATGAAAAATTGTCTTTATTCTTAACAAAATATAAAGATATTTTTTAACACTAATACATCATATTCTCAACAAAATATTACGATATTTTTTAACGCTACACATTTAACCATTTGAATATTTTTTATAATATTTGCAGTCTTATGACCAGTATTACATGCATAAAAAGAAATCATGACTTACTACGACACGTGCAATTAATCAAACAACACACATCATATCACACAATACGAAGCTAAAGAAACTTTTACTATGACTGATTGACTGGCTTCCATCTCCACCATTATCATCCTAAAATCCATAGGTAACCTCTGGTTCCATCTTGAATGCAAAATCACAAATATTCACAAGTCACAACCACGAAAAATAAACAAAAACATATTCATAAAACTAACTTCGTTGCTAAACATCTCCAACAGCAAGAAAAAAACTCATCTTACATCTCTACTCTAAAGTTCCAACTAACTAGCAATACATGTCAAAAACACTCGATAGTACCACTCAAGCAGTCACCATGCGTTTATAATGGACTTATGTAAACGTATTAAAAGGCCCAGAAACGCGATTATAAGGCCCAGAAATGTTTCCCGAACGTTTCCCGCTCAACACCATGCGTTTCCAATCTACATGAGACGTTTCCCATTTTTCCGATACGTTTCCATCACGTTTCCGGCCGTTTCTGGCCGTTTCCCGTTTCTGAAACGTTTCCGGTACGGGAACGGCACCCTCCAAGCGTTTCCGTGCATTATAGGAAATAGCCATCTGTACTATTCTTGGTTATTTGTTGTATAGACCGCTTCTGGAACCAATGAGAATTACATATCTAGCATTAAATGCAGACCACCAAGAATCACCAGTTAGTTGCTTTTATTACAAATCTAACATTAATGCAGACCAATAATTACTAATTGCTTAAATTACATCTGAAATCCATAGAGATTTGAAACTTCAAAGTTGAGAGTGTTGTCAAAGTTACAATGTCAATAAGCTTTAATGGAAGTTTAATTAACAAAAAAGGTGTAGTTATCGATTGTCCTTAAAAGATGGATAAAACTGAAATGGGTCAAACAATTTAATTTCTAAAAACGTGCCTTGTATCTACTTACTAATGTAGTGGAAACATGTAACTCAAAGTAATATGAAATGGGTTGTTCAAAAAAGGTGTAGTTATTTTAAATCTAATCAAGCTGTCAAAAAACTGTTTTTTTTTTTTTTTTTTTTTCCTTCTCAAACTCTTTTAAATGTAAAAGTTCAACCATAAAATAAGGATTTATGCTAAAATGACAGTTAACAAATTGAGTTATTGTGCAAAGTATTTCATTGAGACATTTTATCAAACGGTTTATGTGCATATTACAACTAACTAGTGGTGCTATTGGATGGCATGATTAAAGTTATAATGCACTATAACTCTAGTCTTACCACTCTTGCTCAATCCGACTATAAAAAGCCAATACTTGTTCCTATAATTTAAGTTAATTTCCAAAAATGAAGTCACCACAAGCAATGATATGCTTATCAGCTTCCTCTCTTATTTCTTTTCTCTTTTTCGGTCTCGCGATAATATCTCTTACTTCCGCCACCGTCTCTGCTTCATATGATGGTAATGAGACTGATTATCACACATTGCTGTCATTTAAGTCAAAGATCACCCATGATCCATACAGTGTTCTAACCTCGTGGAACCATTCCTTTCATTTCTGTGACTGGAGTGGTATTTCATGTGGAAAGCGGCACAAACGAGTGACTGCTTTACGGCTGGGTTCACAAGGCTTAGAAGGCTCGTTGTCTCCTCATGTAGGAAACCTCAGTTTCCTACGTGAGCTTGATCTCGGGAACAACAGCTTTCAAGGAACCATTCCTCATGAACTTGGTCATCTATCAAGGCTACGTCATCTTGCTCTTCATGTAAACAAATTCAGTGGAGTCATTCCAAAAAACTTGTCTGGTTGTTCTAACCTCGAAGGCCTTTGGCTCTATCAAAATGAGCTAGGTGGAAGCATACCCAAGGAGATGAGTTTACTCTCAAAACTTGCTGAGCTTGTAATTAGCCTCAATAAGTTAACAGGTGGAATCCCACCTTTCTTGGAGAATATCACATCAATGGAAGTGTTCGATGTTGTCGTGAACCCATTGGGTGGGAGCATTCCAGATACCTTGGGTCATTGGAAAAGCTTGAAGGAATTTGATGCTGGTAGGTGCAACTTATATGGAAGCATCCCTCATTCCATTTTCAACCTCTCACTCCTAGTTAATTTTTCCTTAGCTGAAAATCACCTCACTGGTAGTCTTCCTTCAGAGATTGGTAATCAGCTCCCAAATCTTGAGCTCCTTCAGTTAAGGGATAACGAACTGACAGGAGTTCTTCCACCTTCTCTTTCTAATTGTTCAAAATTAGGATTTCTTGAAATGGATGACAACAATTTTAGTGGGAAGTTGACTATCGACTTTTCAAAACTAGGAGATATTTATTTAATTTTGTTACAGTACAACAACTTCCATGAACACGGAGAAGCTGATGACCTGAGGTTTGTTGATTCTTTGAAAAACTGCACCAAATTAGTAACTTTGGTTCTTGGTAATTGCAACTTAATAGGAAAGCTTCCGATATCAATAGGTAATCTTTCTGATCAACTCAGCTCTCTATATTTAGGAAAAAATCAATTATTTGGAAGCCTCCCTTCAAGTATAGGTAGTCTAGTTGGTTTGACCGGTTTATATTTAGACAATAATAGATTCAAAGGAAACATCCCCACTAGCGTTGGTAAACTACAAAAGCTACAAATTTTTTATCTTGATAGCAATCAATTTTCAGGGCCTATCCCTGATGCCATTGGGAACTTATCAATGTTGACAGAACTTCACTTAGATTACAACAAATTAGAAGGTCATGTTCCATCAAGCCTCGGGAATTGTAAAGAACTTAATGGGTTAAACTTTGCATACAATAGGCTCAGTGGTAACATACCCAGACAACTTTTTCAACTTCCATCACTAAATTATTTTTTAAATCTCTCTCAAAATAGTCTATCTGGTTCTATTCCATCAGAGATTAAAAACCTCAAGACGTTGAGCTATCTTGATTTATCTTACAACAATTTATCAGGCAACATTACTAGTAGCCTAGGTGAGTGCGTTAGCCTTACAAAGTTATACCTTAGTGGCAACCAATTTCAAGGCATAATACCATCTTCAATAAGTTCATTGGGAGGATTGGAGGCACTCGACATTTCTCAAAATCATTTATCGGGAAAAATTCCACAATTTTTAGAGAAATGGAAATCCTTGGAATATTTGAACCTATCCTTTAATGATTTTGAGGGTGAAGTACCGGTTGTAGGAGTGTTTGCCAATACAAGTGCATTTTCAGTTTTGGGGAACGATAGGCTTTGTGGTGGTTTGGTTACACTTAAGTTACCCAAATGCAAGGAGACGGGTAGTAAGAAAAAAAAGTTTCCTTTCTTCATATTAGTCATCGTGATTGCAGTCATGTTGTTCGTCGTATTATGTTTTATGTATCTTTTGTGTAAGAAGAAACGCAACAGTCAACCATCTCTATCATCAGGGAGTGAACGGTTCATGAAAGTTTCATACCATCAACTTCTCAAGGCTACTGATGGCTTCTCTACAGCAAATTTGATTGGGGAGGGTGGGTTTAGCTCGGTTTACAAAGGAATCCTCGATTCTAATCATAATAAACCTGTTGCAGTCAAAGTTTTGCATCTTCAAAATAAAGGAGCTCACAGAAGTTTTCTAGCAGAATGTGAAGCATGGCAGAATATTCGACACCGTAATCTGTTGAAGATAATAACTTCATGTTCAAGTGCTGATTTCCAAGGAAATGATTTTAAAGCTCTGGTTTATGAGTTTATGCCGAATGGAAGTGTACACGATTGGCTTCATTCAAGTGCATATACATCGAAACTGAACCTTCTTCAAAGAATAAATATTCTTAGAGATGTTGCCACTGCACTTGATTATCTTCAGAATCGCTGCCAAACAACGATTGTTCACGGTGACTTGAAGCCAAGTAACATTCTACTTGATGATGATATGGTGGCTCATGTTGGAGACTTTGGTTTAGCTCGACTACTTGGTACAGAATTAAACCAAAACAGCTCAAACGGGGTTAAAGGAACTATTGGTTATGCACCTCCAGGTAATTCCACTTTTATTCCATGATGCTTATATGTATTTACAGGTTAAAGTTTGTAAATTAATTAATTGTTTTTAATTCGCAGAGTATGGCCTCGGGAGCGAGATGACAAGTTGTGGGGACGTCTACAGTTTTGGAATATTATTACTAGAGGTGATGACTGGAAAAAAGCCGACAGATGGCATGTTTTTTGAAGGTCTTAGCCTTCATAAATTTGCTTACATGGCATTACCAGATCAGGTAACCGATGTTATTGATGGTGATGCAATCGTGTTGCAAAGTTCCGAAGAGAATGCAAAGAGAGTGGAAGAATGTTTGGTTGCAACTATCAAGATTGGAGTATCATGCTCTGTGGATTCACCGCCACAACGAATGAAAATAGAAATTGTTGTCAATGAGTTGCAACGTATTGTCGATGTGCTTCAAAATATATAAGGTACTGTGTTTTCCCATTTTATAAAATCTGATTTTACATGAGTTTGTGAAAAATCATCACTAAAATGGTTTTATTTTTCAACTCTTTTAGGTCTATCATCAAGCTTGTATGGTGAAGTTGTAGGAAACTGCAACAAGGAGAAGTGCATGTCGTAGTTAAATAAATGTTAAGTTGTTAAAGATGTTTGTAATTGTGGTTTAATTTTCTTGTTGCATAAGTGTACGTTTACATTCCTGGTGACGTATCATATGTATCAAGCATGTTTGTAAGTGTGGTTTCATTTCCTTGAATCCAATTTGTGGTACTGAATTCTACTTAAGTTCTACTTGGTGTTCGATTCCTTAATGAACAGCCTAATGTTATTCGTGTTCTTTGACTTTCAATTTCATAAATTTGACTTTTTCTTGAATATCTGAATGAGAAAGCTCGAGGCTTCCCCCTCTTCTGGTTTCGAGCAGTGTATGGTTCAATTTTATAGAAAGTTATAACCTCATGTTTGGTATACTGTATTATTATTGCAAGTATACTGTATTAAAAATGTGTCAATTTTGATATACAGTTGGTCCAACACATGTACATTCACATTTGAGACTTGAAGCTTGAGAGTTGAGAGTGTTGCCAAAGTTGCTACTTAATGGAAGTTTCATTAGCAAAAAAAGATGTAGTTATGGATTGTCCTAAAACTATAGATAAAACTGAACTGGGTCAAACAATTAAATTACAGTAATATGAAATGGGTTAAACATGAAACTGTACACCCACTCTTGTGAAACAAACAAAAAAACAGCGAAAACTAAAATGGGTCAAATGGGCAGACTCAAAAAATATCTTTAACTGAACGTGTCATTATTTTGTTCCATTCCATCAGAGATTGAAGACCTCAAGATGTTGAACCATCTCGATTTATCTTATAATAATTTATTAGATACCATTACTGGTAGCCTTGTTCAATGCATTAGCCTTACAATGTTAAACCAACAAGGCAACCACTACCAGTTTCTGAGATAATTTCAGCCATGAATGAATTTGTTGCTCTTCTTTTCCGAAATGAGCATAGTATTGATTCAAATAAGGAAGATCCATTGACATAACAAATGAGTTGATACATTGAGCTTGCCTACTGTATGACTACTCTTGCAAACAACACATCTAAAAAGACACACGCCAACCTTATTAACTGCTAGAGCAGAAATGAAACTAAAACATACACCATAGACGTCACTGTACAAGCTCGAGAAAAACAGATGGGGTTTGATGAAGTTGATGTTGTCTCCAATCTGCCTTTAGAATTGAGAATCAGGTCATATGACGAATACATAATAAATCCTGACTTTATCCATCCAAGTACAAGCTCCAAATAACACTAATAACTAGCAATACACCACATTGACCACCTGCACAAACTAAAACAAACACACTTTATTATTCTTTCGAGCTTCAAACATATGAATGGCAGTAAATGTTAAGCCTTGGCAATGGTGATATCACTGAGCCCATTCCAGTAATTTGTTGCTCTTTCATAGGGAAGAAAATATTTACGTTGGAAAGAAACTAACTGTCAAATACAGAGGTCGCAATTTCAAGCATTTTACTTATAAATGGATCAATTTACGTTATGTTATATTTAATGGGTTCAACGGGCTGAAAACATTCATTAATCATTATTTTTAAACAAGTTTAAGAAAAGGACAGACCACGTTTGCAGGTCAACTTGTTTGCCAACCTGACTAGCTGCCCGTTATGGAACACCTCTAGTTTAGATCATGTGTTACCTGTAAGGCTCCCAAGCTGCATTTCGAAGGGTCCACATCTAGGGTGTGACTGATAAAGCATTAGCCAATGCTTTTCTGCAATGAAAAGAAATGGGAATACCAACGGGTTAGGACTGACGTGTCATATATATGGTTCACAATGTTAACGAGTCTATGTCAAAAACAGCCATTTACAATAGCAAAATTAGGGATCTTGCAACAAAAGTCAAACATATCAATAATGTTTTAAACAAATAATTTTCTTGTGGAGCTGAAGAAATAACTTACGGAATGGGCTCAGTGCTATCTCCAATGCCAAGGCTTATCATTTACTAAAAGTTAAACTAAATAAGATCATAAGACCAAAATAAGCTTAAAACACGACCCCCTAAGTTGAACGTTTCACCTAAGTAACCTCCAATTACACTAAAAGTTAAACTAAATCATGTCAACCTCTAAAACCTCTATCTAATCTACCATTTTCATATAATCAAATCACACAAAAAGAGGAAGTTTGACGGCAGGGCTCTATTTTGTGGCCGAATTAGACCCCGGTTTTCTTATTTCATAACCGGGCTTTTTTTCCTATTAACAGGGCTCTATTATATTTCAGATTTTGTAGTAGTGTGAGAAAAGAGAGTTTATGAGTCAAATAATTTCAGTACCAAGGCACATAGCCATCTGACCAATCTTCAAACCCAAACACTCCTTTAAAGCTAACTGCTATACAATAACCAGAGATTTCCTAATCTAACCAATTAATCACTCGAGGCAGATCATTTAATTTACTACCAAACAGAAAACTATCCTTATGATTTCTACTAGCCAAAGACATCAGAAGACAATACAGCTGCCTATCCCAAACACACTGTATCAGAAGAATAGAAGATAGAAAAGCTTGTGAAGCAAAGGTTTTCAAAACCAAGATACATACCCTTTAGTTAAGGCAAAGTACATCTTTCACAGCTCACTAGCTTCATCTGATCAACAAGGGAGGTATGGTTAACCGGACCGTCAGTTAAACGATACTTTCTGCTTTTATTTCGTCCATTGCTGGATACATCACTTCCAACGTCATCTTGATCAGCGAGTGAGGATTTTTCCATATCTTCGTCTATAGATTCCATCATAGAGAGGAAACGTTTGGTCTGGGAAATTTAGATGATCCTTCTACTCGTTTTGCACTTGCAAGAACATCTAATTAATCATAAAACGTAGTAAACTTTGTGTTATTAAAGAAACTGAAAATGAATGACTATTCAAAATGTTAACACTCAAACAAGATATAAGTAGAGTGTAAACCAGAGAAACGAATTCCTATTATAACCAAACTTAACAGAGATAACGTCTAAAAAACCCCTAGTCGACTTTCTCTCCGGCGATTTACACATCCCTAACAACCCTAATCGTTTTTTTTCCAAATCGAACCTAGCTTGGGATTCTTTGCTTCTAACTGATTTCGTTATTAACTAACATATTTGTTCTTTGATTCGTGATTGGGTTAGAGCAGTGGTTCTTCTTGTTGGGTCTGTTTTTTGGCGATTCAATATTTTTTTTAGGGTTTTGGTAAATCGTTTTGTTCATAACCTGATTTGGATTGCGTGCTTTTATTTGGACTGATTCTTTCATTCCTTGCTGGTCTTTTAACCATGGGAGCAGGTTAGTTATTGATCGTGGTGTGTTTAAACCCTAACTTTTAGTTAGGGTTTGATTGGTAAGTCGATTGTTCTTTCAGTAGCTGCTGGGGTTATCGATTCTGTTGGAATTGTTTGTGGGGTGTAGAGAGATGGAAAAGGGGTTTCTTGATAAAGTTGGTTCTTCGGTGAAGGCTTCAAAAACAGCCACCAACTTGGCCGATCAAGTTGGTGTAAACACGGACACGAACCCGTATCAAAGGGTTGATATTCAGGAGTTGGAAGCTAGGTTACAACGTCTCCAAGGTGAACGTAAAGCTGCTAGGGTTAACCCTAGCACGCATGATGTTCATTCGGATTCTATTTGGGGTAATACTAATCGGAAAATACAAGTTATAGTACTACGTCTATGGGTGGTTTGGATTCGAGCACTAAAGTTTCTTCGCCTTATGCTGCTGATGTGTTGACTTCTGGTACTAACATGGTGAATGCTTCTACTTCAGGTCCTAACGTTGAAACTAACAAAGTGAGGTCATTTGCTAATGTATTAAATCCGGAACGTGTCTCTAGGGAAGTGAATTTTCGTGCCTTGGTGAATGGGACGCGAATTGAAAATCATGATACGGTGCTTCTAAAGGCTGCTATGGAGGGTGTATTCAACCGTTATGAAAATACACTTGTTGGCTTCTTTGTTGGCAAGAATGTTGCTTTTCATTTGGTTCAGAACTACGTCTCCAATACGTGGGGTAAGTTTGGTTTTAAGAAACTAATGAAGAATGATGATGGTGTTTTCCTCTTCAAATTCGATTCTAATGAGGGTGTTGAGAGTGTTCTTCAACGGAGCCCATGGATTATTCGCAATTCTCCTCTCATTCTCACTAAATGGACTCCTGATGTGCTATTGTCTAAAAGTGAGGTTACTAGAGTTCCCGTTTGGATTAAATTGCATAATGTGCCATTACTTGCATACTCGGCAGATGGGTTGAGCTTAATTGCTACTCAGGTGGGTAAGCCGATTATGCTAGATGCTTTTACTAGCTCCATGTGTGTTGATTCATGGGGTCGCATTAGTTTTGCACGTGCTCTTGTGGAATTATCATCTGAATTTGAGCTTAAACATGTGGTGACTATGGCGATCCCTAATAAGGATGATAGTGGTTTTACTACGGCAAGTATAAAGGTGGAATATGAATGGAAGCCACCACACTGTGTGGAATGTAAAGTGTTTGGGCATGATACTTCTTGTTGTCCTAAGAGTATTAAGGAGCATAATGATGTTCCTCCCAGCTCAAATGTGGACGAAACTGATGATGGTTTTAAGGTGGTGCAGAATCGGAAAGCCAAACCTAAAGGTACGAAGATGACTAGTGGTATTAATATGGGTAAGGGTCCTAGATTTGCACCTAGGAAGCAGGTATATGTTGCAAAGACGAAGACACCGGCAGCTGCTAGTGGTAATGCTAAAGATACACCGATTACTACGTCTAACTCTTTTGGGACTCTTGAGGTGGATGATGATTTGGGCATCCCAAGTACTGCGGATGATTCTTCTACTAACAAGGTCAAGACTGGGAAGTCTTCTGGTACTACTAAGGAAGCAGGTATTGATGGATCTCGGGAGACGGACTCTCGTATTGATATTGGTGAGGCATCTAAGCCTCCGGAGACTGGGACTTATTCTGCTGCCAAGCTTGCGAGTGATTCAATGGGAACAATGGATGTTGGTTCTACTCCCATCGCTGAGAAAATTGGTAAGCTTGAAAAGCTAATTATTGATGGGAAAGCTACTCTTGTGGATGATGATGGTCAACCTATTCCGTCTACCTCTTCTACTAAGAGAGTTAACCATTTTTCTAAAGTGGGAGAGATTGAGGTTTCTGATTCTGAAGATGAGGTTGTTGCTAACCCATTTGATGAGTCTGCTAATATTTTTGGTGGTGGCCAAGAGTTTGAAGATGAGTATGATGACTATGACTTCGATGACTATGCGAAACAGGTTCGTGATCTTCCTGGGAATTTGGATTCTTTTAATGCCATGTATGGCACAAAGTTTCAAGGTCCTAGGAAGTAATTATATTTTGTTGTGTCATATGTTATCATTTGAGTAGTGGTTTGTTTTCTTATTTAGAGAAGTGGAAGTATCTTGTTATGTAAGCTTTATGCCTATGTAACGGGCTGAGATATGGGATTTCACTCATATCCATTGTACTTAAACGTTTATTTGGTTAATATATTTACCAGGGTGCAGGATTACTCCCCTTTACCCAAAAAACAGAGATAACGCCTTTAGATATGTGGTTCTTATCTCAAGGCAGAACAAGGCTACATACATTATATTGGCTACAATCAGGATAACCTTATGCTTAGCTTATGCATTTATTTATTATCGAAAAAACCCCTGTTCCCCCAAGTAACTAATAAGCACTTTGGCATAAGCTTACCCAGTCTGTAAGTTCTTTATACAAGCTTACCCAAACACCCCCTAAATCCCATATTCTCATGACAGGTATCCCTCGCACAAACGCACGCTGCTTTACACATGATAACTAGGGAAAAAAGAAATACATTCCCATGTATAACGCACTTTGACATAAGCTTACCCAAACACCTTCAATTAGCTTTGTAACTTTTTTTATACCAAATAACTTATTAACCTCTTAAAATAAGCCTACACAGAGTAGTAGAACTCGGATCACAAAGTGATCAACCATTACTAGCTACAAGGTCAGTGACCAGGGCGAGTTGAGCAGAATCGGCCAAAAGATTCAATTTGGTCACAAGTTGGTCAGCTTGGTGCTAACTCGTAAAAAAACTCGGCTGATCGGCTCGATGTATTTTAACAAGTGTGTTAAAGTTTCTAAACATATACTTCTAGTGTCCATGAACATTTATATAGTCCTATAAACATGTCATACTCTTACACATCGCTTTGAAACTTATATATAAAAATTCCTATCTAAGACTATGAGTACTTCCCGCCTAGGCCGATAACTAACTACAAGCAAAACAACAGACAATATTTGCCTCCAGTCATGCCCACAATATACTAGGGGGACGTTTAGGTAAGGTAAGAGTTAATAAAACTTATGCATTTTCGAAATACCCCAAACTAATGGAATCAGCTTATTAGCTTAATCATCCCCTCAAAAACACATAAGCCTTTTAAAATAAGAAAAAATTCAATAAACTATTAAGCTCTTTAAATAAGCTCACCGAAACACCCTCTAAAGTTTAACCTGAGTAACCTCCAATAAATATAATTGGCAAACCCCAGTTAGTCCATAGTTCTAATCACCATCTCGATTATGAGTAAAGATTAATAAATTGTGAAAATCTCTAAAACCTCTATAATGTACCATTTTCATATAATTAAATTACACAAAAGAAAAAAAAATAAATGAAGCACAAGAATGAGAATGAGAACGTACCCATCAGTGGTTTTGGTGTGAAATGATACAATGAAATGAAACAAACAAAAAATGGATAGGTGGAAGGATTGGACAGTAGAGATTAATTAGAGTCAAAGTGTTTTTGTTTGGATGGGATTGCCAGCGTGGCACATTATTTTCTATCCGTGAAATGATACACCAATTACTAGTTCAATGTTCTTCTCGTTTTCTATCCGTCACACATTATTTTGTTGTAAAAATTAATATATGAGGTTTTTACTTTTCTTTTATTCTCTCTTAATTGAGATAAATTTGAGCCCCAAACAAATATTTACTTCTTCCATCTCAAAACTATTGTTAGGAGACAAGAAGCACAAAGATTAATAAAAGTTGAACCACTATAACTCTCAACCACCTAAATGGAATATTCCTTCATTATGTTCTCTTTTTCTTATCAAAATGGGAAAGTAGACAATTAATTTGAGACATCCATAAAATAAAATATGGACAATAAATATGAAACGGATGATATCTTTTAGTTGAGATGCTAATTAAAACACTTCAAGCTAAACTACTTAGGGCCCGTTTGGTATGTGGTGATTGGCGGGGTGTGGATTGATAGAAACATTAAATAACATGTTTAGTACCGTTTTATTTTTCTAACACAATCTCATCAATCATAGAATCCAAACCCACCTCCCTTAGTTACTTTGGTTGATATCAACCAATAATATTACTTTGACCTGACACATTTTTTCCACCATGAATCCTCATCCACAAATAAATGTACTTATTCTTTTTTTAATTATTTATTTTCTATTATTATTTTTCAAATAATATTTTTATATTTAATTAATTAATATTTTTTTGTCCCCACCATTTTTCTCTCTCCTCATTTTCTTTCATTCTATACTAAATCAAAATCCTTTTCTAAACCCGTGATCATACCAAACGCACCGTTAATTTAGTAAACAACCCTTCACACCACTACTAAGAGCCCGATCGATTTGTAGATGGGTTTAAGATTATAATATCAATTTGGATTAAAAAAGTCATTTGTTTTATATGTTGGGATACATATTAGGACAAAGGTTTATTATTATTTTAATATTAAAATGTATGAGATAGATAGGAGAAGGACCCAAGACCTGTACATAATTTTGTGGTAATAAAAGAGGAAAGAGATAATTGATAGAAGTGTGTGAGGTTAAGGTGCAGGTTTATTTTGTGGTAATTTGAGTTCAAAAGTGAACTTGATTGTATTTTATTGGTTAAAATATTTAAGTTATACTTTGTGTAAATATGTTCTACTATTTGCCTTTATTTATGGATTAGGTTTATTTTATGTTTAGCTTTGGCCCAAAAATGCATTTGCCTCTCTGTGTTATACACTATATTTTTTTGTTTTATACATAAATTTATACAATTCATTTAAATTTCACCCATTAAAGTTTTTATTAACTACCCAATTTTTTTAAGTTATTGTTTCACAAATTTACACTTATATTTTTATGTTTTTTTTCTCCACCAAATTTATCAAAGTTTGACAAATTTCTTTTTTAATTCTGACTTTCAACTAACCAATAAGAATGCTCGATTTTGCCACGTGTCAAAAAGAGCAACCTGATTGGCCTATTTTTTTTTCTTAATAAGGCTGTTTTAGCAAAAACTTTAGAAATAATACACTCCTAATTCTTTTATTGTATAAAAGATAACACAAACCACCATAAAATCTCACAAACCCACAACTTTATGGTTGATATGCACGCTCACATACTATTAACTCAAAAACTTTGGGTTCTATCCGTATTATGTTTTTCGATTGTGTAACATAATTTTCATCAACTAATAGTCTTAGAGCATGGGGTACAGTAAAAAGAAGACCAATGCAAAAACATACCCCATAAGTTCGGATATTAAATCCACAAATTAAAGCCTAAGGATGACAAGCTAGCATAGCAGCCCCATGTCACAAAACCAAGCCTGACCCATAAATTAAATCCATGTTGCCATATGTATACCAGGTATAAAAATATAGCAGTGCAGACCCAACTAATAACATAACAGCAAAACGAAAGACTTGAATAAGTCAAACTACAACAGAAGACCAAAACTTGCAGACCTGCTAGACCACTGCTAAACCACAGAAGTAGAACTGCATAATATTTGTTGTTGAACCCACTGTCTCGCCAGATGATCATTTCATATACTGCCAAACATGAAACTGACAAACTTTATCAGAAGATAGAAAAGCTTGTGAAGCAAAGGTTTTCAAAACCATGATAAATAGCCATATGTTTAAACCTTTATTCCAATCACCAGTTAGGCATATAACAGCTTTTCTGATCAAAGTAGCTTCATCTTCACATAAGCCCATTCATGTGAATCTTATAAGCTTTTTATCATTAAGGCTACTGAGCTATACCAGGAGTTCTCCTTGAACTTTCACATAATTCCATGACGAGGTCACGGTTCTGAACGGTCTCGATAATCCATATCATCACTAAATATCCTTGAGACCACCCTACCTTCACGCCTATCATATTCTGGTGAATCACGCCTAGAACGCCGATGATCACCACTTATGGAACTTCTAGATGAAGGAGTAACACGCTGCAACATCCAAGTACAAACTCCGTATTAGGTATGGACGCAAACCTGATATACCATTCATACGCAAAATACAACTTTGATTGCCAGTTGCAGATAAAAAAGTTTGAGCATGTTAACAGGATCAGAAACATTATCTCATACAGCCAAGTTACCTCTGAGTGTGAGGTAGAAGCATATCTAGCAGATCGTTCTTCTTCAGTGATACTTTCTGCAACATTAAAAAACATCTCACAATTAGATCAAACTTAAGATAGGACATAAGTAGAGTGTACACCAGAAAAACTAATGAACCTTGATGCAGAACAAGGCAACGTACATTATGTTAGCTTCAATCATGCCTAAAAGATACTAAGACGTACTGTATATGGATAACCATATGCTTAACTTATCTAGTTATTCATTATCAAAAAACCCCTTATTCCCCTAAATAACTAATAAGCACTTTGGCATAAGCTTACCCGGCCTGTAAGTTCTTTATACAAGCTTACCCAAACACCCCCTAAATCCCATATTCTCATGACATGTATCCCTCGCACAAACGCACGCTGCTTTACACATGATAATTAGGGAAAAAATAAATACATTCCAATGTATAACGCACTTTGACATAAGCTTTACCCAAACACCTTTAATAAGCCTTTTAACTTTTTTATACCCAATAACTTATTAACCTCTTAAAATAAGCCTACACAGAGTAGTAGAACTCGGAACACAAACTGATCAACCATTACTAGCTACAAGGCCAGTGACCAGGGCGAGTTGAGCAGAATCGACCAAAAGATTCAATTTGGTCAGCTCGGTGCTAACTCGTAAAAAAACTCGGCTCGATGTATTTTAACAAGTGTGTTAAAGTTTCTA
>OU343225.1:26505289-26683713 GCA_910596185.1 Chrysanthemum makinoi | reverse complement strand
TGTGGAATAGTTGAAGGACCAGCTTCCTCTTCAAAGTCTAATACCCTTGGTGTAACCAACTCTTGTCTGTGAGTACCAGTAAAAGCAGTACTTTGTTGTTCAGTACCTTGATCATCAGCAGTACTTTGAACTTGAACTTGCTCATCAGTATCTTGAAAGATCTTTTCTTCAGACTTTTTAGAACTTTCAGGTTCATTCTCTTTAATCATATCTTCTTTCAAGTTCTCTTCTTCTAAATTCCTCCCCAAATTGACAGAAGATGGTTTATGAAACTTTGGGTGTTTACTTGTCTTAGATTGCCGTTGTGCTTTCTTCTTTGATTTAACCCAGATACGAAATTCTTGAACCAAAGGCCAAACAAAAGTTTTTAGCCTTCTAAATTTTAACTTCAATTTCTTTATCTGCTTGGCTTGAGCCTTAGTAGTCTTTTGCAACTTGATTATCTCCCTTGTCAAAGCATAATTATCCAAAGTTAAACCTTCACGAGGTATAGTATGTGGATCATCGCTTTGAATTTGTGAATGTTCCTCTGATTGAGAAACAGGAACAGGTTGTTGTGGAGATGGAGAAGGTGATCCTGCAATTTCTTCTTGAAAAAACTAAGTATACACAAATATCCTCCCCTTAAGCAATGCACAGGACTATACTAACACTGAATGGTCTTCCCCTTAAATGTAGCTCAGTAGTTAATCATGCCAATACTCACCACCAAGTGAGTGAATCTTGAAACATCAAAGCCTTTGGTGAGTAAAACAGCTACATTATCATCTGTGTGAACCTTAACCACATTAATGAGCACGTATGTGGCAATCTCTCGATAAAGTGATGCCTAATCGTATGTGCTTGGTCTTGTAATGATACCGATTCTTCACAATACAAATGGTACTCTCATTATGAATATGGATAGGAGTATTTTTGAAATTGAATCCATAGTCCAGAGTTGATTACGCATCCACAACAACTTGCGCGGCTACATATTCAAACAGGTGGGGATGTTGCTGCGATTGTTTGTTTCTTACATTGCCAGGACACTAACCTTCTTCCAAGATATTGGCATCCTCCAGTGGTGGATCTTCTATCATAATTATCACCTGCATAATCACTATCTGAAAAAGCTTCTAAGTGAAAAGGTGACTCCTTTGGATACCACAACCCCAACTTAGGTTGTTGTTTCAAGAAACAGAAAATTCTCTTCACTGCATTCATGTGAGAGATCTTTGGTAAGACTTGATATCTTGCACATAAACAAACTACAAACATGATATCGGGCCTATGCAATGCAAGATACATAAGTGAGCCAATCATTGATCGTATAACTTGACTAACAGGTTGGCCATCTTCATCTTTGCCGATGAATTAATAGATTTAATAGGTGTAATACTTGCTTATATCATCAAAATTGAACTTCTTAAGTATGAGTAACATACTTGTCTTGACTGATAAAATTCCTTCCTTTATTTGCTAACTTGAAGTCCCAAAAAGAATGTTAACTCTCCCATTGAACTCATTTGAAATTCCTTACATCGGTACGCTCAAACTCCTTAACCATGGACTGTTTGGTAGCCCCAAAGATGATATCATCAACATAAACTTGAACTAACATGATAGCTTTCTTGTCTCTCTTGATAAACAAAGTCTTGTCAATAGCTCCCTTACGTATCCATGTAGCAATAAGAATGTAGAAAGCCTCTCATACCAAGCTCTAGGTGCACGATGAAGGCCATAAAGAACCTTAACCACCTTGTAGACTTTGTTTGGATGTTTAGGATCTTCAAAACCAGGAGGTTGTTTGACATATACTTCCTCTATAATCTTGCAATATAAAAGGGCACTCTTGACATCCATCACGGTAAACTTGAAATCCCATATAAGAAGCAAAAGCAAGAAATACCCGAATAGCTTCTATTCTTGCTACAGGAGCAAACACTTCATCATAATCTACTCCTTCTTCTTGTCTGTAGCCTTGTGCTACTAACCTTGCCTTATTCTTGATAACATTACCTCTGTCATCTCTTTTGACTCTCGAAAACCCATACGGTTCCAATAACTTTCTTCCCATCACGGAAGATCACATAAAACCAAACTTCTTGAAGTTTAAATTGAAGAAGTTCTTCCTGCATAGCTTCAACCCAACTTTCTTTAGTCAAAGCTTGAGCAATGTTCTTGGGTTCCTCTTGAGAGATAAAACAAGTAAATAGGCAGGTTTGATGGTCCTTATGATTCAGTCGATTCTATTTGTAGACAAAGCTAAGTAAAGCATTATGAGGTTTAGTAAAACTCTTAGCTGTGTGTCTAGTCATCACTCTAGAAGTAGAAGGACCAATGATTTGATCAGTAGGATGATTCTTATGAATCCTTAGGATTGGAGACTGTGGAACTCCATACGTATCATCCAAGTTAGTTAAATCAACATCTTCATTGGAATCTGAGAAAATACCTTCATCTTGAAACTCATCATCAGTTTCCTCTAAGTCAGGCATTGTAGGATCATGCAAATCATCTAAAGTACTGTCAAAAGTAGTACTCTGCAGTCTTGTTCTTCTTTTTTGCCTCTTCATAAGCTCTCCTTTGTTCATCAGTGTAAGAATGTGCAAAAACATCTTGAAGAAGCTCGATTAAGTTCCTCTTGGATAGATTGATCCTCGTGGATAATGAGGATTGTGGTGCAACAGATACTTTGTTTTGGAGAAAGATTACTTTGCTTGGGAACATCATTACTTTGTATTGGACTAACAGGATCTTCATCGAGGAACAGCATCGGTCTAATATGAACTCCATGAACAACATATGTGTAAATCTTCTCCATTGTTATGCAGAGGTTGATTTTTCTTCTCTACAGGTACATAATTCATTGAAGGAGTTAAAACCTCAAGATCAAACATCCAATCAGGACCTTTACCTTTCTCATTGTCTTGATCTTTTAAAAGCTCAACATGAAGACTATCTTGAATATTCTTAGTAACTTTGTTTGTATACTCCTAAAGCTTTTGTTAGTGCAATAACCCAATAAGTATCCTTCTTAGACTTTCCATCAAATTTCCCAGTTATCAATGGTGTTTAAAATAGTGAGAGGACATCAAAGGCTTTAAAATGAATGTTGGGTTTATTGCCCATCAGCAATTCATAGGGTGTCTTCATCTGTGGTTTGGTGACGGAGACTGCTGTACCCGTAGGAGTACATAGCATTGCTTGATGCCGATACGCCCCGGGGTGAATAGGTAGATGGGAATCGCTAGCATTGTTCTTCTTTGCTTCAATCAAAGTCCTATTCTTCCTCTCTGCAACACCATTTTGCTGTGGTGTTCTTGCAATACTAAACTCCTTCTTTATAACTTTGTTTGCACAAAATTCAACCATAAGCTTGTTCTTGAACTTCAGTCCCATTATCCATCTAATACCTCTAACCTTGAGTCTCAATTGGTTTCAAGAGCTATTATTGAGAGTGAATAGCATCAAAGTATCATCCTTAAAACCCAAAAAGCCATTTGAATCGCAATCATGCATAACAACCAAAAGCGGTACTTTTTCTTATTAAACTTGCCCGCAGAGGCAGTCCAAATAAATCCATATACTTGACTCAATGGTTCTCTAATAGTTCTCTCCTCAAACTTCTGGCGGGAAGCTTTGTGTTTATTACCCCTTCTTGCATGCAAAGCATGATTGATAGATTCTTGTAAGTCTTTGAAGGTAAACCTCAACTAGATTGCCTTTGACGGTTGTTGATATTGCAAAATTAACATGGCCCAATCTTCTATGCCATTGATGTGCCTCTTGAGGATGATGCTTTAAGCTCCTCGTAGAATAGACTCTTCATGTCTAAACTATACACATCAATTGTCCTTGGTACTCTAGAAAATACCTGTCATAAATCCAGGGTTTTAAAATTAGAGGAAAAAGGATGAGACATTACGTGGCCGATTGAATAACACAGGATGTTTTTTATCTAAATTTGAGGCCGATAACAAGTTGAATTTAAGCTCATACACATATCTAACATTCTCCAAAGTCGATAAGCCTGCTTTGATAGTTCCTTTCAATCTTTCTCCATTTGGGATCATTCCCAATCTGACTCTTCACTCCCTAATATTTCTAAAATCGAGGGCGGATCTCTTTGTCTCTGTCCTTACTTCGGGAAACAACCACTTTATCACAATTTAGATGATGCTTTTAAAGAATCTTCTTACGGGTTTGATGAGTGTCTAAATACTCATCATTTTTATCTGTCATTTAGAATGCCAAAAACATCGAAAACACTTTCGAAACACGCAAAATGATGAAAATATCACAAACAAGTGTTTTATGTGTTTTAATGCAAAAACATCAAAATCGATGAAAAGCGTATCAAGTTTGCATAATTGGCGGTTTAGTCCCCAAGTTACAAAAGTTGTCAAAATCAGTCCCTGGTAATTCAAAAACTTGTAAAATATCATTTAAGGTCCATGAGATTCAAAAGTTGTCAAAACAAACCCTTTAAAGTTCAAAAATCACAATTTACAACTTTAGTCTCTCAACTTTACAAAAATGTCAAAATAGTCCTGGGTGTTCAAAATAGAAATTATTCAAACAACACCTTGTATTATTAATAAATGACATAATTGGTCCTTTATGATAAGTTTTGAGAAAATTACAAGTTTGGTCCCTGGAGTTTGAAAATTGTCAAAAATGGTCCTTGGACATTTTAAAAATGGAAAATAATCAACCTTGGTCCTTGTACTATTCACATATGGCAGGAATGGTCCTTGTGAGAGCTTTGGAAACTTGTCAAGATCAGTCCTTCAAGATTGGCAATTACAAGTTTGGTCCTTATGTGTAACCAAATTTGCTTTTTGTATTTAGAACCACCTTGACCCAAAGAACCTGTCTAAACCGTGGCCCCCCATTTTGGACCCCCAACTTAGCCAATATCTTTCGGTCAAATCAGTCAACGCGTAAACGGTTTCCTTGTTCACCCTTCATCACAACACTGTAAAACAAATCCATAGGTGGTTTTGCCTCCTTTTTCAACAATCCACCTGTTTTTCCACTTGAATACATCACCCATTCCACCTCCACATCAATCCAAACCCCATTAATTGAAAGAACACCTTTCAAGTGAAAAATGGCCAAAATTGCCATTTGGCAATTTTGATGATCAACCCAACAATGGTCAAGATGTTAGTGGGATTAGCTCGAGAGGTATGCGACAAGGTCAAATGAGGTCAATAAATACAAGTTTGAAGCAATGTATCAAAGTATCTAGTGTAATTTTTAAAATTTGAATGTCGTTTTAGTTTAAGTTTTAATTTCAGTGTATGTTTTAGTTTCAAGCTTTTGTATTTCAAGTATTCAGGGTTATAGAAATCTTTTGTAACCATAAATTTCAACTTTAAGACTTGTTTCAGTTTATGCAAAGTTTTCATGTTCAAAAATCTCAAAGTGATCAAATTTTGTTAATAGATGTTATTTTGGACTGAATAAGCCATATAAGCACCTATATAGCTTATTAAAGTTATTAGTTACTTTAAAAATCAGTTTAGTAATCAAAAAGCAAAAATCACAAATATATAAATAAATAAGTTGAAAAAAAAAATCCATGGTAAAAGGTACAAGAAGGCTGGGCGAGGTTGATATTGGATGGCCTTGGGATTAGTGCTTCTTGGGAAGCTATAGGATTGTGTTTGTGTGACTCATTCTCACTTTTACTTGGAATCCCATTTGTACTTGATTTGATCCATTTTGGCATTTCAATATTAGAGTTGTTTATTAGTTTAAATTTCTGTTTGTTAATGTTTATTAGTCATACTTAAGTATAATTAACTAATAAAAATAGTTACTTGTTCTTTAAATTTGTGTTGCTAAAAAATCTCATTAACAGTCATATTAGCTTAATTGTTAATCTTAGGTTTTATGTTGTTACTATTGTTATTTTATGTTTATTTAGCCTTAATATATATACAATATAAGGTCGTAATAGATAGCATGGTTTAAATCAGTCATTAGCTTTGAAAAATTCCAAATCAGTCATAAAAAGTATTGTTTGGTTTTTTGTGTTTATTGTGTTAAAGGTTGTCTGTGTTATTGCTTGAACTTGTTTCATGTCACACTAGTATTCAAGAACTCAAACAAACAATAAAAACAGACTTATTTGGTGAAAAGTCAAAATCACTCTTAATATCACCTAGATTGTTCACTGTTGGATTTGTAAATCTTATGATCATGATTTTGTGTTAAGAAGTTGTTATATTTGCTCAATTTAGTCTTAATACACCTTAATACATCAATATAGTCTTAGGATCAATCATAAGTTCATAAAAGTCAAAGTGCTAGTGTAATATAAAAGTCAAAATTTCTAAATACCCATTTTTGAATAAAACTTAGAATTTTACTGTGTGATTATCTGAGTTTTAGCTTAAAAGCTTTTGGGAATTAAAGTTTGGTCGCTTAACTAATTATAAAAATACTAGTTCTCTGTTATCAGTTTTAAGTGCTTTTTAATTAGCTCATTGTGAGTACCTTGTCAGAAAACATGTCTTGTGCACAGTTTGGTACCCATTTCACAAGCTCTTACGAGCTCATTAGCTAGCTTAATCTTGTGTATTTTTGCTTTTGAGAAGCTCACTAGCTATCTCAAGGTAACAAGCAAATTTTCAATTTCTAGCTTGTTTGATTGGTGCTAATAGCTTCAATTCTTCATTTAGTCTAAGTGTTCCATTTACTCGGTGTTCATCGGTTTTCCATAAGCTTCTCACAAGCTTATTAGAATAAGCCAATCTTTGCAAATTAGTTCTTTGGAAAGCTCACTTGGTCAACTTGTTGATTGCATTGCTTGTTTCAATTCTTAGCTTAATTAGTGCTTAAAATAAGTTAGAAAGGTACCTAGTAACTCAAACGTTATACTATGTAAACAGTTTAGATAGTGCTTATTTATTGCTTGTTCGATCTTATTCCGGTTACTTGTGCTTATTAGAATTTGTACTAGCTTATTATCATTATTTATCTTATTCTCATTAAAGCCTTGTGCTTATTTTGAGCTTATAAGCCATTTTTAACTTAATCTAGTGCTTATTTCCATTTTCTTTGTTAACTGTTAAGAAAAATAAGCTCAAGTGAGCTTATTAGTACTTTTCATTAAAAGTTGTAGTTAAAGAAAGTGCTTATTACATAGTACTTAATAAGTTTGAAAGAAAATAGAAAAATAAAATGTTTTAGCAAAGGTGGAAGGCAGGTTGAACTGAGACCTCCCTTTGAGGATAGGGTGTGTACACATGCCATTTGCCCTTGGGTCTTTCTTGGTTATAGTTTGCATAATTAAATACATAACCCCTTATAGTCTATTAAGCTATATTAGCTTTTAGCTTATTTGAGCTTATTTAGTATAGCTTTTTCAGATTTTTGTATTTTTATAAAATTGTATTAGTATTAAGTATTTTATAAAAAAAAGTTTCAGATTTTTCTCAATAGTTTTAGTATTTTTAAACATTTAATTAGTATAAAATCTTATTTAATTCATAATAAAAAATATAAAAGTCTAAAAAAATATAAATCTTTTTTCTAAAATTTTCTTTTGTCATATAGTACGTAAAAAATTTGTTTTTACACTTGTAGGACTTTTATTTCATAAATTTTACGTTTTTGCTTGCGCACTCGCGTAATTTTTATAAATAACTTACGTTTTCATTTTAAATCACGTTTTTAGATAATTTGAGTTTACGTTTTAGTTAAAATAGTTTATTTAAGATATTTTGTTTTATAAAATCACAAAAACATCATTGTAAAAATAGTGATAGCGTTTATTTAATATATTTTAACTTTTTAATTTTCTTTTAAATTTGCATTTAAGTCATTTGTAATTTGTAGATCTTTTCTTTAGGTAATTATCCATCAAAATCCTTACTGATCACTATCCTTAGTGATCATTCTATCATCCGATCAAGTGTTTATACACCAATTCATCCTCCGTGGGACTTAACGACCCAGGGAATCCCTATATTCCTCGATCTTCATTGCATTTGGTGTTTGAGCTATTTTAAGTTTATTACGGTTGGCCATTCACAAGTGGCTAGCTTGAGTGATTAAACTTGACGGTTGAGCACCAATCAAATTTTAGGCACGGGGGCTTTGTTGTTTTTAGCATTTTTCGGACCGTACTTGCACATATACCACAGTTTGTAAAAGTTTTCTCAGTAAGTTAAATATAAATCAAAAAGTTCATTAACACTTTTCCTAAAGTGTTAAAAACCCAAAAACAGTATAAAACAACAAAACAATCGTGAACGCGTTTTTCTAGCTTGTGTTTCTTTTAAGGTGATTCTTAAAGAAATACGATTTGGTTAAACGAGACGATACCAAAAATATTTTCCAAAAGTTTTTAAACCCCTTTGCACAAATCATTACCTACGTCTTTTCAGGTGGTAATTAATTATACATAAAATCAACCACCGCAAATCAAGGCAGTACACCTACTAAGCGGGGTGTGACCATAATAAGTTCGGAACCCGATTTAAAACTTGCCTTTGTGTCCTTGTGATTTGGTGTACCTTTTTCAAAGAAGCCATTTCATTTGTGATTATTGGTTAAGTTCACTTGTCGTTTTGCCTCGCATTTGTTTTGAAAATTGATTTTAAAACTTAGTGCATGCGCACTTGTTCTTCCAGATTCTACAAGTCCACTTTGAACTTGGAAAGATTCCTCGTAGAGCGTAGAGGGCGTTCGCTCCTTCATCGTGGATCGAGGAACGCACTACCACCACCACCCTGTCGAAATGGCGTAAGACAAACCCATGAATGAGCTTCTCCCAGCACCCATCGAGGGTTACGGAGATGCCATTGTTGTCCCAAACCATTGTGGTGATACCTTCGAGCTCAAAACCGGGTTGCTTAATCTTGTAACCCAAAGCCAATTTTATGGTTTTGAGCGGAATGATCCTCATGCACATTCGATGGTTTAACAAGATTGCATCTACCATCAAGTACAAGAATGTCCCACATGAAGCTATCAAGCTTCTTATGTTCCCATTTTCTCTAGAGGGACAAGCCGGGAATTGGCTTGAGAAACAACCCCCTCGTTCCATTGAGACATGGGAAGATCTAGTTACCAAGTTTGTTAGCGAATTCTATCCTCCATCCCGAACTACAAGTCTTAAGAATGAGATAATGAAATTTTCTTAGAGATTTGATGAATCATTCAGGGAGGCATGGGATCGTTACAAAAGAATTGTCTCATAAAGTGTCCACATCATGGTTTTACCGAATTAATGCAAATGGATACTTTCTACAATGGTGCGAGACAAGTGACCAAGACTCTTTGAATGCCTCCGCGGGAGGTAATTTCCTTAGCAAAACCACAAAAGAAGCCTTACAAATTATTGAAAACAAGTCCTGAGTCCGTTCTTTCCGACAAAGACATATCGGACTCGGTCTAATGCCTTTGGACCTTCTACTTCATCTCCATTGAGTACATCTAGCACCGATGCTAAGATTGATAAACTCACAGATATTGTTCAAGCTTTGGTTCTTGCTAACCAAAAGAAAGTCACTTTCACTCAAACACCATCACATGGTGAAGTGAAGAAAGTTGAAGTTTGTGTTACTTGTGGTGGTCCTGATGCATACTACAATTGTCTCGCCACCGATGGTAGTCCGTTTGAAGCCAATGCTATAGCCGGTACTTCACATCAAGGAGGTAATCAATACCGTCCTCAAACTGAACCAAACTACCGTGCTAACACTTATCGGGCACCACCGGTTTTAACGAATCTAAGCGGAATCGAATCAACCTAGAATGAACCAAGGTTATCAAAACCAAGGTAATTTCTATCCTGGACCCAATCAAGGTTTCCAACAAAAAGGGAACCTTCATCAAAACAATTTCAATCGAGGGAATCATTTCGGGGAATGTGAATCCTAATCAAGGGAATTTTCAACAACAAGGTCCTAATCAAAACATCCGACCTCAGAATGTCCCTCCACATCCTCCGGCACCATCATCGATGAGTTATTGAAGCAGTTCATGAAATCCCAAGATGAAATGAACAGGTTGTTGGTCACCGCCAGATTCGATCTCAAGAATCTTTAAATGATCAACCCTAGGGCTCGTAAACTTCCGAGCAACACGATCGCTAACCCGAGGGGCGATGCTAAAGGCGTCACAACCGAAGTGGTGTTTCATACAATGGACCGCTATTCCTACTACCTCTTCTTCTTCTCTCCCAAAGGTAGTAGAAAGTGAACCAAGGCCACAAAGGATAAGGAACTTCCTATTAATAACTGAGGAACCAACAATGTCCAGCCTCAAGTTGTCCAGAAACCCAAGTCTAATCCGGGGAGTTGTTTTTGAACCACATTTGCTCCGTTGAAAATACCAAATCCAAATCTTCTATTCCTTACCCATCACGTTTGAATGAGCAAAAGCTCCGTGAAAAAGCTAGTCATCAAATGGACAAATTTTTTCAAATTTTCCAAGAACTACACTTTGACATAAGCTTTGGATGCTATCATCTTTGATGCCCAAATTTGCATCAACTCTCAAACACATGTTAAGCAACAAGGAAAAGCTGTTTGAAATGGCTATAACTCCTCTTAACGAGGCGCTCTGCGGTTATCCTAAAAGCTTCAAAAGCTTGGAGATCTGGAAAATTTCTCTTACCTTGTGTATTTCGGGGAATGGTTGAATGCTTTGCCCTAGCAAATCTTGGTGCAAGCATCAATCGATGCCTTATTCAAGATATGGAAGAAACTTTCTCCTAGGAACTTACTCCTACATGCATGACTCTCGAGCTTACGGATCGTACAATATCCGTCCTCTTGGCATTGCCGGGATGTATTTGTGAAAGTAGGAAAGTTCCATTTTCCAGTGACTGTGGTTGTTGATTTTGATGCCGATCATCGGGTTCCTCTCATTGTTGGTCGAGGATTCCTGAGAGCGGGCCGTGCTCTCATTGATGTATTTGAGCAAGAAATCACATTACGTGTTGGTAATGAAGCTGTCAACTTTAACCTTGATCAAACGAGGTACTCGCAAATTATGATTACAATCGGTTAATGAATAGATATCATTGATGTTGCTTCTGAAGAGTACTCTCAAGAAGTTCTTGGTTATGATCATAATTCTTTGAGTGATAATCTCACTCATTCATCTCAACCTATCATTGCCAATTCTACTCCTTCTCTCACCCCATTTGAGGAAAGTGACTTCATCTTAGAAGAGATTGAAGCTTACTTATCTAGTGATTCTGTTCCATGGGAAATTGATCACGCTCCCATCGACATCGATGGGGACATACTTCTCATTGAGAAATTGCTTAATGATGATCCATCATCATTTTCACTCCCTCCCGTCAAACTTCATAACAAGGAAATCAAATCGGTTGAGAAAGCTGAAGAATTTCTGAGTCGAACTTAAGGACTTACACCTCATCTCGGTATGCATTTCTTGAAGGTGATGATAAATTACCAGTCATTATTGCTAGAGATTTGAGTAAAGATGAAAAAGTGCCTCATAAAATCTTGAAGTCACACAAGCAAGCAATTGCTTGGAAACTCTCCGACATTAAGGGTATCAACCCTGAATTTTGTACTCACAAAATCTTGGTGGAGGATGACTTTAAAGCCAAATAGCGATTCAACATCGAGAGAGAGTAAATCCAAAATCCATGATGTTATCAAACAGGAGGGTATCAAACTTCTTGATGCAGGATTGATTTACCCGATCTCGAGATAGTCCTTGGGTTAGCCCAATTCATTGTGTTCCTAAAAAGGGTGGCATAACTGTTGTCAAAAATGAAGATAACGAAGTTAATTCCAACTTCGATTGGTTACGGATGGCGTGTTTGCATTGACTATCGTAAGTTGAATGACGCTACCCGTAAAGACCATTTTCCTCTACCCTTTATGGACCAAATGCTTGAGAGATTAGCAGGGAATGAATACTATTGTTTCCTTGATGGTTTCTCGGGTTACTTTCAGATCCCCATTGATCCAAAGGATCAAGATACAACTACATTCACCTGCCCATACGGAACTTTTGCCTACAAACGTATGCCTTTTGGCTTATGTAATGCTCCTCGCACGTTCCAACGATGTATGATGGCCATTTTCCACGACATGATCGGGGAAACAATGGAGGTGTTTATGGATGACTTCTCGGTCATTGGGGATTCTTTTCAAACATGTCTCTCCCACTTAGAAAAAATGCTTCAAAGCGGTGTGAAGACACCAATCTTTGTCTAAATTGGGAGAAAAGCCACTTTATGGTCAAAGAAGGCATAGTCCTTGGCCATAAGATTTCAAAAATGGGATTGAGGTAGATAGAGCAAAAGTCGATGTTATTGCTAAATTACCTCATCCTACTACCGTCAAAGGTATTAGGAGTTTTTAGGTCATGCCGGTTTCTATCGTAGATTCATACAAGATTTTTCAAAATCGCCGGCCAATGACCCATCTTCTTGAAAAGGATGCTCCTTTTATCTTCTCACCCGAGTGCATCATAGCTTTTGACACATTGAAGAAAAAGCTACTGGAAGCACCCATTCTCGTTGCTCCCGTGGACCGATTTGCCTTTTGAGCTCATGTGCGATGCAAGTGATTTTGCTATCGGTGCATTCTTAGGACAACGTAGAGCTAAGCATTTTCGACCTATCCACTACGCAAGTAAGACTATGGTAAGCTCAAACTCATTACACCACCACGAGAAAAAGAGCTATTAGCCATGGTGTATGCATTTGAAGTTTCGCCATACTTAATCTTGACCAAATGTCTAGTGTATACGGATCACTCGGCTCTCAAATATCTCTTTGCAAAACAAGATGCAAAGCGAGATTGCTCGTTGGGTTCTCCTCCAAGAATTTGATATCATCATACGTGATAAAAGCCGAGAACCCGGAATTTGTGATCATCTGTCCAGATTAGAAACCCTCACCAAGATGTTTTCGAGAAAAAGGAAATAAATGAAACATTTCCTCTTGAGACACTCAATGCGGTTTCTTTTAGGTGGAAACTTTTCTACCCCATGGTTTCTTGACTTTGCAAATTACCATGCGGGTAACTTCATTAATGAGGATGTCGACCCAAAGAAAGAACAAATTCTTCAGGATGTTAAACATTATTTCGGGACGACCCTTCTTATTCAAAATCGGCGGATCAAGTCATCCGGCGGTGTGTTTATGGACAAAAGCTCTTGACATTCTCAAAGCTTGCCATCTTTGACCACCAGGGGGCCATCATAGTCCAAACTACACCGCCAAAAAGGTGTTTGATTACGGGTTTTATTGGCCCACAATCTATAAGGATGCCCACGAATTTGTCAAAGCCTGTGACGCTTGTCAGCGTCATGGAAATATCTCTCAAAGAAATGAAATGCCACAAAATGCCATTCAAGTTTGTGAGATATTTGACATCTGGGTATTGATTTTATGGGGCCATTTCCTTCTTCTCGCGGTAACAAATACATACTCGTGGTCGTTGACTATTTGTCAAAATGGGTTGAAGCAAAAGCTTTACCTACCAATGATGCCCGAGTAGTTGTGAAATTTTTGAAATCCCTTTTTACCAGGTTTGGAACTCCTCGCGTGCTATAATCGGATCGTGGTACACATTTTGTAATGACCAATTTGATCGTGTCATGCAAAAGTATGGTGTTACCCACCGCCTATCTATCTCTTCGCATACCACCCCAAACAAGTGGGCGGTGGAAGTTTCTAACCGTGGTATTAAAGAATTCTTGAAAGGACAAGAGGGAAAATCGTGCATCCTCGGTCGGATAAAGCGGATGGCGACTCGGGCCTTTCGTGCAGCCTTACAAAACACCAATTGGGTGTACTCCATACAAGCTAGTGTATGGAAAGGCATGTCATCTTCCGATTGAGCTAGAGCACAAGGCTTATTGGGCCTTGAAGCATGCAAACTTCGATTTACTGAGGCGGTGGTGATCACGAAAAGTTCAAATGAATGAACTAAATGAACTTCGTGATCAAGCTCACGAGAACTCTTTGATCTATAAACAAAAGACAAAGAAGATTCATGACTCTAAAATCAAGAACCGCGTTTTTAACGTTGGTGATCGAGTCCTTCTTTTCAATTCTAGATTGAAGATTTTCTCGGGAAAGCTCAAGTCCCATTTAGTGGTCCATTTACTATCACTAAGGTTTATCCTTATGGTACCATTGAGTTATCTCAGCCCGATGGTCCAAATTTTAAAGTAAATGGTCATCGATTAAAGCACTACTTTGGAGAGGACATTCCACCCGTGATTGTCCAGGATCTACAAACATTCCCCATGAACCAATGAATGCGGGGATCGAGTCAAGCTAGTGACTCGGGAATCAAAAATAGTAGCACACACCATATGGGTTTTTCACCCATGTTTACGTCTTCTTACCCCCTTTCTACCACCCTAGTGTGGGGAGTTTTCCATATTTATTTGTATATATCAATCATAAAAAAATTATATATATATATATAAATAATATATATAAATAAAAAAATATATATATATATAATAATATATACTATATATATATATATATATATCAAAAACAAAATAATGGCCGTAATATTTCCCTTTTATGTTCTATGTTTCGGTATAACCGCAAATATTTTGAATATTGAGGGCAATATTCATTTCTAAGTGTGCGGGGAATTCTCACTAATTTTATCATGTAATTATTCCACCCAATTCCCGCTTTTTGGCCAAAATTTTTTGGAGTAAGTGTTTTTCACTTACTCAAAAATGGTAATCGATCCCCATGTCTAACCCACATAAGGATTGGCTAATCCTGGAGCAAACGGCTCTTGGTAAAGATATCTCAAACCGCTTATGGCTTGTAATTTGCCCAAAATTGTATGGTGTTCAACTCACCATATCTTTAAACTAGTGAAAAGTTGGCTAGCCCGCAAGTTTATGGCTTGTGGTAAAGGCAGTTGGAAAACCATAATTGGTAATCGACTCACCAAAGATAATATTGATAATTTATCTAAAGAGTTGGCTAGTCCGTATAAACGGCTTACGTAAAGACAAATCAAACCGTTAGTTGGTGATTTGCTTAAAATCATTTGGTTATCATTGTACCAAAGTTCTTACTTGAACTTAAAACAATTGGCTACTCGTAAGTAATGGCTTTTGGTAAAGAGATAAAATCCATTAATTTTTTCAAATCATTGCTAGGGACTAGCAATATCTTAGTGTGGGGGATTGATAAGTGTCTAAATACTCATCATTTTATATCTTATTTAGAATGCCAAAAACATCCGAAAACACTGAAACACATCAAAATGATAAAAATATCACAAACAAGTGTTTTATGTGTTTTAAATGCCAAAACATCAAAATCGATGAAAAAGCATTATCAAGTTTGCATAATTGGCGTTTTAGTCCCCCAGTTACAAAAGTTGTCAAAATTAGTCCCTGGTAATTCAAAAACTTGTAAAATGTCATTTTAGGTCCATGAGATTCAAAAGTTGTCAAAACAAACCCTTTAAAGTTCAAAATCACAATTTACAACTTTAGTCCCTCAACTTTAAAAATGTCAAAATAGTCCCCAGGTGTTCAAAAATAGAAATTATTCAAACAACACCTTTGTATTATTAATAAATGACATAATTGGTCCTTTATGATAAGTTTAGAGAAAAATTACAAGTTTGGTCCCTGGAGTTTGAAAATTGTCAAAAATGGTCCTTGGACATTTAAAAAAATGGAAAATAATCAATAATGGTCCCTGTACTATTCACATATGGCAGGAATGGTCCTTGTGAGAGCTTTGGAAACTTGTCAAGATCAGTCCTTCAAGATTGGCAGAATTACAAGTTTAGTCCTTGTATTAAACTAAGGCCAAATGACCCCTTTTTGTATTTAGAACCCTGCCAAACCCAAAAAGAACCCTGTCTAAACCTGTGACCCCCCCCCCCCATTTTGGACCCCCACTTATATTAATATCTCAGTCAAATCCAGTCAACGCGCCAAAAACAGGTTTCACTGTTCACCTTCTTCATCACAACCTGTAAAACAAATCCATAGGTGGTTTTGCCTCCTTTTTCAACAATCCACCTGTTTTTCCACTTGAATACATCACCCATTCCACCTCCACATCAATCCAAACCCCATTAATTGAAAGAACACCTTTCAAGTGAAAAATGGCCAAAATTGCCATTTGGCAATTTTGATGATCTGGCCCAAACCAATGGTCAAGATGTAGTGGGATTAGCTCAGAGATGTCGACAAGGTCAAATGAGGTCAATAAATACAAGTTTGAAGCAATGTATCAAAGTATCTAGTGTAATTTTTAAAATTTGAATGTCGTTTTAGTTTAAGTTTTAATTTCAGTGTATGTTTTAGTTTCCAAGCTTTGTATTTCAAGTATTCAGGGTATAAGAAATCTTTTGTAACCATAAATTTCAGCTTTAAGACTTGTTTCAGTTTATGCAATTTCATGTTCAAAAATCTCAAAGTGATCAAATGTTGTTAATAGATGTTATTTTGGACTGAATAAGCCATATAAGCACCTATATAGCTTATTAAAGCTATTAGTTACTTTAAAAATCAGCTTTAGTAATCAAAAGCAAAAATCACAAAATATATAAATAAATAAGTTGAAAAAAATCCATGGTAAAAGGTACAAGAAGGTTGGGCGAGGTTGATATTGGATGGCCTTGGGATTAGTGCTTCTTGGGAAGCTATAGGCTGTGTTTGTGTGACTCAGTTCTCAGCTTTTACTTGGAATCCCATTTGTAAGCAGTTTGATCCATTTTGGCATTTCAATATTAGAGTTGTTAATTAGTTTAAATTTCACTTTTGTTAATGTTTATTAGTCATACTTAAGTATAATTAACTAATAAAAATAGTTACTTGTTCTTTTAAATTTGTGTTTAGCAAAAATCTCATTGTAGCAGATCTTATATTAGCTTAATTGTTAATCTTAGGTTTTATGCTGTTACTATTGTTATTTTATGTTTATTTAGCCTTAATATATAACAATATAAGGTCTGTAATAGATAGCATGGTTTAAATCAGTCATTAGCTTTGAAAAATTCCAAATCAGGTCATAAAAGTATTGTTTGGTTTTGCTGTGTTTATTGTGTTAAAGGTTGTCTGTGTTATTGCTTGAGCTTGTTTCATGTCACACTAGTATTCAAGAACTCAAACAAACAATAAAAACCAGACCTTATTTGGTGAAAAGTCAAAATCACTCTTAATATCACCTAGATTGTTCACTGTTGGATTTGTAAATCTTATGATCATGATTTTGTGTTAAGAAGTTGTTATATTTGCTCAATTTAGTCTTAATACACCTTAATACATCAATATCAGTGCTTAGGATCAATCATAAGTTCATAAAAGTCAAAGTGCTAGTGTAATATAAAAGTCAAAATTTCTAAATACCCATTTTTGAATAAAACTTAGAATTTTACTTGTGTGATTATCTGATATAGTTTTAGCTTAAAGCTTTTGGGAAATTAAAGTTTGGCTGCTTAACTTAATTATAAAAATACTAGTTCTCTGTTAATCAGCTTTTTAAGTGCTTTTTAATTAGCTTATTGTGAGTACCTTGTCAGAAAACATGTCTTGTGCAGATTTGGTACCCATTTCACAAGCTCTTACAGAGCTCATTAGCTAGCTTAATCTTGTGTATTTTAGCTTTTTGAGAAGCTCACCTAGTTATCTCAGGTAACAAGCTTAAATTTTCAATTTCTAGCTTGTTTGATTGGTCTCTAACGCTGTAGCTTCTAATTTTGTCCATTTTAGTCTAAGTGTTCGGTTACTTTCGGTGTTCATCAGTTTTTCCATAAGCTTCTCACAAGCTTATTAGAATAAGCCAATCTTTGCAAATTAGTTCTTTGGAAAGCTCACTTGGTCAACTTGTTGATTGCAGTGCTTGTTTTCAATTCTTAGCTTAATTAGTGCTTAAAAATAAGTTAGAAAGGTACCTAGTAACTCAAAGCAAGATACTATGTAAACAGTTTAGATAGTGCTTATTTATTGCTTGTTGATTGCTTATTCCGGTTACTTGTGCTTATTCAAATGTTGTACTAGCTTATTATCATTATTTAGCTTATTCTCAAGAAGCCTTTTGCTTATTTTGAGCTTATAAGCCATTTTAACTTAATCTTGTGCTTATTTCCATTTTCTTTGTTAATGTTAAGAAAATAAGCTCAAACCGAGCTTATTAGTACTTTTCATTAAAAGTTGTAGTTAAAAAAATGCTTATTACATAGTACTTAATAAGTTTCAAAAGAAAAATCAAAAATAAAATGTTTTGCAAAAGGTGAAGCTGGGTTCGAACCTCGAGACCTCCCACCTTGAGAGCGTTAGGGTGTACCAGTATGCCATTGCCCTTGGGTCTTTCTTGGTTATAGTTTGCATAATTAAATACATAACCCCTTATAGTCTGTTAAGCTTATAATCGTAGCTTTTTAGCTTATTTCTAGAGCTTATTTAGTATAGCTTTTTCAGTTTTTGTATTTTTTATAAAATTGTATTAGTATTAAGTATTTTATAAAAAAGTTTCAGATTTTTCTCAATAATTTTAGTATTTTTTAAACATTTAATTAGTGTAAAATCTTATTTAATTCATAATAAAAATATAAAAGTCTAAAAAATATAAATCTTTTTCTAAAATTTTCTTTTGTCATATAGTACGTAAAAAATTTGTTTTTACACTTGTAGGACTTTTATTTCATAAATTTTACGTTTTTGCTTGCGCACTCGCGTAATTTTTATAAATAACTTACGTTTTCATTTTAAATCACGTTTTTAGATAATTTGAGTTTACGTTTTAGTTAAAATAGTTTATTTAAGATATTTTGTTTTATAAAATCACAAAAACATCATTGTAAAAATAGTGATAGCGTTTATTTAATATATTTTAACTTTTTAATTTTCTTAATTTGCATTTAAGTCGCTGTAATTTGTAGATCTTTTCTTTAGGTAATTACCCATCAAAATCCTTACTGATCACTATCCTTAGTGATCATTCTATCATCTGATCAAGTGTTTATACACCAATTCATCCTCCGTGGGACTTAACGACCCGGGAATCCCCTATATTCCTCTGATCTTCATTGCATTTGGTGTTTGAGCTGTTTTAAGTTTATTACGGTTGGCCATTCACAAGTGGCTAGCTTGAGTGATTAAACTTGACGGTTGAGCACCAATCAAATTTTGCGCCCACGCCGGGGTCAGAAGTTTGTTTTTAAGCATTTTCGACACGCATTTGCACATATACCACAGTTTGTAAAAAGTTTTCAGTCAAAGTTAAATATAAATCAAAAAGTTCATTAGCACTTTTCCTAAAGTGTTAACAAACCCAAAAACAATATAAAACAACAAAACAATCGTAACTTTTTCTAGCTTGTGTTTCTTTTAAGGTGATTCTTAAAGAAATACGATTTGGTTAAACGAGACGATACCAAAAATATTTTCCAAAAGTTTTTAAACCCCTTTGCACAAATCATACCTACGTCTTTTGGTGGTACTTAATTATACATAAAATCAACCACGCAAGAAATCAAGGCGTCTACACCTACTAGGGGTGTGACCATAATAAGTTCTCGAACCACAGATTTAAAACTTGCCTTTGTGTCCTTGTGATTTGGTGTACCTTTTCAAAAGCCATTTCATTTGTGATTATTGGTTAAGTTCACTTGTCGTTTTGCCTCATTTGTTTTGAAAATTGATTTTTAAACTTAGTGCATGCGCACTTGTTCTTCCAGTTCTACAAGTCCACTTTCGAACTTGGAAAGATTCCTCGTAGAGACGTAGAGGACGTTCGCTCACTCCTTCGCCAATTGTGGATCGAGGCGTCTACCACCACCACCCCCAGCCGAAATGGCGTAAGACAAACCATGAATGAGCTTCTCCAAGCACCCATCGAGGGTTACGGGAGATGCCATTGTTGTCAAACCATTGTGGTCGATACCTTCGAGCTCAAAACCGGGTTGCTTAATCGGTAACCCAGCCAATTCTATGGTTTTGGGCGGGATGATCCTCATGCACACATTCGATGGTTTAACAAGATTGCATCTACCATCAAGTACAAGAATGTACCACATGAAGCTATCGCTTCGATTTCGTTCCCATTTTCTCTAGAGGGACAAGCCCGGAATTGGCTTGAGAAACAACCCCTCGTTCCATTGAGACATGGGAAGATTTAGTCCAAGTTTGTTACGAATTCTATCCTCCATCTCGAACTACAAGTCTTAAGAATGAGATAATGAAATTTTCTCAGAGATTTGATGAATCATTCGGGGAGGCATGGGATCGTTACAAAAATTGCTCGCAAGTGTCCACATCATGGTTTTACGAATTAATGCAAATGGATACTTTCTACAATGGTGAGAGACAAGCTGACCAAGACTCTTTGAATGCCTCGCGGAGGTAATTTCCTTAGCAAAACCACAAAAGAAGCCTTACAAATCATTGAAAACAAGTCCCAGTCCGTTCTTTCATACAAAGACATATCGACTCATCGTAATCTTTGGACCTTCTACTTCATCTCCAGTGAGTACATCTAGCTTGTGATGCTAAGATTGACAAACTCACAGGATATTGTTCGAGCTTTGGTTCTTGCTAACCAAAAGAAAGTCACTTTCACTCAAACACCATCACATGGTGAAGTGAAGAAAGTTGAAGTTTGCGTTACTTGTGGTGGTCCTCATGCATACTACAATTGTACTGCCACCGATGGTAGTCCGTTTGAAGCCAATGCTATAGCCGGTACTTCACATCAAGGAGGTAATCAATACCGTCCTCAAAATGAACCAAGCTACCGTGCTAATACTTATCAGGCACCACCCGGTTTTAACCAGAATCCTAGCCGGAATCAGAATCAACCTAGAATGAACCAAGGTTATCAAAACCAAGGTAATTTCTATCCTGGACCCAATCAAGGTTTCCAACAACAAGGGAATCTTCATCAAAACAATAATTTCAATGAGGAATTTTCAGGGAATGTGAATCCTAATCAAGGAATTTTCAACAACAAGGTCCTAATCAAAACATCCGACCTCGAATTTCTCCACATCCTCGGTACCATCATCGATGAGTTATTGAAGATTCATGAAATCCCAAGATGAAATGAACAAGTTGTTGGTCGACCCATGATGATCTCAAAAGTCTTTAAATGATCAACCCTCGGGCTCGGGTAAACTTAGAGCAACACGATCGCTAACCCGGGGCGATGCTAAGGCGATCACAACGAAGTGGTGTTTCATACAATGGACCGCTATTCCTACTACCTCTTCTTCTTCTCTCCCAAAGGTAGTAGAAAGTGAACACGAGGCCACAAAGGATAAGGAACTTCCTATTAATGGCGAGATTATGAACCAACAATGTCCGAGCCTCAAGTTGTCCGAGAAACCCAAGTCTAATCCAGGAGTTGTTTTGAACCACCCTGTTGCTCCGTTGAAAATACCAAATCCAAATCTTCTATTCCTTACCCATCACGTTTGAATGAGCAAACGCTCCGTGAAAAAGCTAGTCATCAAATGGACAAATTTTTCAAATTTTCCAAGAACTACATTTTGACATAAGCTTTGCGGATGCTATCATCTTGATGCCCAAGTTTGCATCAACTCTCAAACACATGTTAAGCAACAAGGAAAAGTTGTTTGAAATGGCAAAAACTCCTCTTAACGAGAAGCCCTGCTTCCTAGCAGTTATCCTAAAGAAGCTTCTGAAAAGCTTGGAGATCCTGGAAAATTTCTCTTACCTTGTGTATTTCCAAGAATGGTTGAATGCTTTGCCCTAGCAGATCTTGGTGCAAGCATCAATCTGATGCCTTATTCAGTATGGAAGAAACTTTCTCTTAGGAACTTACTCCTACATGCATGACTCTCGAGCTTCAGATCGTACAATATCCCCGTCCTCTTGGCATTGCGAGGATGTATTTGTGAAAGTAGGAAAGTTCCATTTTCCAGTACCGACCCGTGGTTGTTGATTTTGATGCCGATCATCGGGTTCCTCTCATTGTTGGTCGAGGATTCACGAGAGCGGGCGTGCTCTCATTGATGTATTTGAGCAAGAAATCACATTACGTGTTGGTAATGAAGTCGTAACTTAACCTTGATCAAACTTGAGGTACTGCAAATTATGATTCTGAATCGGTTAACGAATAGATATCATTGATGTTTATTCGAAGAGTACTCTCGAAGTTCTTGGTTATGATCATAATTCTTCGAGTGATAATCTCACTCATTCATCTCAACCTATCATCGCCAATTCTACTCCTTCTCTCACCCCATTTGAGGAAAGTGACTTCATCTTAGAAGAGATTGAAGTTTACTTATCTAGTGATTACATTCCATGGGAAATTGATCACGCTCCCATCGACATCGATGGGGACATACTTCTCATTGAGAAATTGCTTAATGATGATCCATCATCATTTTCACTCCCTCCCGTCAAACTTCATAACAAGGAAATCAAATCGTTGAAAACTGAAGAATTTCTGAAGTCGAACAAGGACTTACCGCCTCATCTCGAATATGCATTTCTTGAAGGTGATGATAAATTACCCATCATTATTGCTAGAGATTTGAGTAAAGATGAAAAAGCTGCTCTCATAAAAATCTTGAAGTCACACAAGCAAGCAATTGCTTGGAAACTCTCCGACATTAAGGGTATCAACCCTGAATTTTGTACTCACAAAATCTTGATGGAGGATGACTTTAAACCAGCAGTTCAACATCGAGAGAAGAGTAAATCAAAAATCCATGATGTTATCAAACAAGAGGTTATCAAACTTCTTGATTCAGGATTGATTTACCCGATCTCAGATAGTCCTTGGGTTAGCCCATTCATTGTGTTCCTAAAAGGGTGGCATAGCTGTTGTCACAAATGAAGATAACGAGTTAATTCCAACTCGATTGGTGACGGGATGGCGTGTGTGCATTGACTATCGTAAAGTTGAATGACGCCTTCCCGTAAAGACCATTTTCCTCTACCCTTTATGGACCAAATGCTTGAGAGATTAGCAGGGAATGAATACTATTGTTTCCTTGATGGTTTCTCGGGTTACTTTCAGATCCCCATTGATCCAAAGGATCAAGATAAAACTACATTCACCTGCCAATACGGAACTTTTGCTACGAGGCGTATGCCTTTGGCTTATGTAATGCTCCCCGCACGCGTTCCAACGATGTATGATGGCCATTTTCCACGACATGATCCGGGAAACAATGGAGGTGTTTATGGATGACTTTTCGGTCATTGGGGATTCTTTTCAAACATGTCTCTCCCATTTAGAAAAAATGCTTCAACGGTGTGAAGACACCAATCTTTGTCTAAACCGGGAGAAAAGCCACTTTATGGTCAAAGAAGGCATAGTCCTTGGCCATAAGATTTCAAAAATGGGATTGAGGTAGATAGAGCAAAAGTCGATGTTATTGCTAAATTGCCTCATCCTACTACCGTCAAAGGTATTAGGAGTTTTTGAGGTCATGCCGGTTTCTATCGTAGATTCATACAAGATTTTTCTCAAAAATTGCCCGACCAATGACCCATCTTCTTGAAAAGGATGCTCCTTTTATCTTCTCACCCGAGTGCATCATAGCTTTTGAAACATTAAAGAAAAAGCTTACTTGGCACCCATTCTCGTTGCTCCCATTGGGATTTGCCTTTTGAGCTCATAATGCGATGCAAGTGATTTTGCTATCGGTGCGATCTTAGGACAGCGTAGAGCTAAGCATTTTCAGCCTATCCACTACGCAAGTAAGACTATGACTGAAGCTCAAACTCATTACACCACCACGGAAAAAGAGCTATTAGCCGTGGTGTATGCATTTGAGAAGTTTCGGCCATACTTAATCTTGACCAAATGTGTAGTGTATACGGATCACTCGGCTCTCAAATATCTCTTTGCAAAACAAGATGCAAAGCCGAGATTGCTCCGTTGGGTTCTCCTCCTCCAAGAATTTGATATCCTTATACGTGATAAAAAGGAGGAGAACACAGCGAGTGGCGATCATCTGTCGATTAGAAAACCCTCACCAAGATGTTTTCGAGAAAAAGGAAATAAATGAAACATTTCCTCTCGAGACACTCAATGCGGTTTCTTTTCGTGGAAACTCTTCTACCCCATGGTTTTCTGACTTTGCAAATTACCATGCGGGTAACTTCATTGTGAAAGGGATGTCGACCCAGCAAAAGAACAAATTCTTCAAAGATGTTAAACATTATTTCGGGGCGACCCCTTCTTATTCAAAATCTGTGCGGATCAAGTCATCCGACGGTGTGTTTATGGACAATAAACTCTTGACATTCTCAAGCTTGCCATCTTTGCTGGACCCACAGGGGCCATCATAGTCCAAACTACACCGCCAAAAAGGTGTTTGATTTCGGGTTTTATTGGCCCACCATCTATAAGGATGCCCACGATTTTGTCAAAACTGTGGACGCTTTGTCAGCGTCATGGAAATATCTCTCAAAGAAATGAAATGCCACAAAATGCCATTCAAGTTTGTGAGATATTTGACATACGGGGTATTGATTTTATGGGGCCATTTCCATCTTCTCGAGGTAACAAATACATACTCGTGGTTTTTTGACTATTTGTCAAAATGGGTTGAAGCAAAAGCTTTACCTACCAATGATGCCCGAGTAGTTGTAAAATTTTTGAAATCTCTTTTTGCCAGGTTTGGAACTCCTCGTGCTATAATCATTGATCGTGGTACACATTTTTGTAATGACCAATTTGATCGTGTCATGCAAAAGTATGGTGTTACCCAGTCTATCATCGCATACCACCCCCAAACAAGTGGGCGAGGTGGAAGTTTCTAACCGTGGTATTAAAGAATTCTTGAAAGGTAGGCGAAAATGCGTGCATCACCGGTCGGATAAACTGGATGACGCACTCTGGGCCTTTCGTACAGCTTACAAAACACCAATGGGTGTACTCCATACAAGCTAGTGTACGGAAAGGCATGTCATCTTCCGATTGAGCTAGAGCACAAGGCTTACTGGGCCTTAAAATATGCAAACTTCGATATCAGACAATGTGGTGATCACAGAAAAGTTCAAATGAATGAACTAAATGAACTCCGTGATCAAGCATACGAGAACTCTTTGATCTATAAACAAAAGACAAAGAAGATTCATGACTCTAAAATAAAGAACCGCGTTTTTAAGCGTTGGTGATCGAGTCCTTCTTTTCAATTCTAGATTGAAGATTTTCTCGAGAAAGCTCAAGTCCCGTTGGTGCGGTCCATTTACTATCACTAAGGTTTATCCTTATGGTACCATTGAGTTATCTCAGTCTGATGGTCCAAATTTTAAAGTAAATGGTCATCGATTAAAGCACTACTTTGGAGAGGACATTCCACCCGTGGATTGTCAGGATCTACAAACATTCCCCATGAACCAATGAATGCGGGGATCGAGTCAAGCTAGTGACTCGGGAATCAAAAATAGTAGCACACACCATATGGGTTTTCACCCATGTTTTTGTCTTCTTACCCCTTTATACCACCCTAGTGTGGGGAGTTTTCCATGTTGTATATATCAATCATAAAAAATAAAAAATATATATATATATAAAAAATATATATATATATATATAATATTATATATATATATATATATATATATATATATATCAAAAACAAAATAATGGCCGTAATATTTCCCTTTTATTTTCTATGTTTCGGCATAACCGCCGGTACTTTGAATATTGAGGGCAATATTCATTTCTAAGTGTGGAGGGGAATTCTCACGAATTTTATCATGTAATTACTCCACCCAATTCCCCCGTTTTTGGCCAAAATTTTTTTTGGAGTAAGTGTTTTTCACTTACTCAGCAAATGGTAATCAGTCCGCCATGTCTAACCCACATAAGGATTGGCTAATCCAGGAGCAAACGGCTCTTGGTAAAGATATCTCAAATCCGTTTATGGCTTGCAATTTGCCCAAAATTGTATGGTGTTCAACTCACCATATCTTTAAACTAGTGAAAAGTTGGCTAGCCCGCAAGTTTATGGCTTGTGGTAAAGGCAGTGGAAAACCATAATTGGTAATCGACTCACCAAAGATAATATTGATAATTTATCTAAGAGTTGGCTAGTCCAGAAGCAAACGGCTTCTGGTAAAGACAAATCAAAACCGTTGAAAGCTGGTGATTTGCTTAAAATCATTTGGTTATCATTGTACCAAAGTTCTTACTTGAACTAAAACAATTGGCTACTCCAGAAGTAATGGCTTTTGGTAAAGAGATAAAATCCATTAATTTTTCTCAAATCATTGCTAGGGACTAGCAATATCTTAGTGTGGGGGATTGATGAGTGTCTAAATACTCATCATTTTTATACTGTTTAGAATGCCAAAAACATCTGAAAACACTCAGAAACACATCAAAATGATGAAAATATCACAAACAAGTGTTTTATGTGTTTTAAATGCAAAAACATCAAAAACTGATGAAAAACGTATCAAGTTTGCATAATTGGCAGTTTTAGTCCCCCAAGTTACAAAAGTTGTCAAAAACAGTCCCTGGTAATTCAAAAACTTGTAAAATGTCATTGTAGGTCCATGAGATTCAAAAGTTGTCAAAACAAACCCTTTAAAGTTCAAAAATCACAATTTACAACTTTAGTCCCTCAACTTTACAAAAATGTCAAAAATAGTCCCTGGGTGTTCAAAAATAGAAATTATTCAAACAACACCTTTGTATTATTAATAAATGACATAATTGGTCCTTTATGATAAGTTTAGAGAAAAATTACAAGTTTGGTCCCTGGAGTTTGAAAATTGTCAAAAATGGTCCTTGGACATTTTAAAAATGGAATATAATCAACCTTGGTCCTTGTACTATTTACATATGGCAGGAATGGTCCTTGTGAGAGCTTTGGAAACTTGTCAAGATCAGTCCTTCAAGATTGGCAGAATTACAAGTTTAGTCCTTGTATTAAACTAAGGCCAAATGACCCCTTTTTGTATTTAGAACCCTGCCAAACCCAAAAAGAACCCTGTCTAAACCTGTGACCCCCCCCCCCATTTTGGACCCCCACTTATATTAATATCTCAGTCAAATCCAGTCAACGCGCCAAAAACAGGTTTCACTGTTCACCTTCTTCATCACAACCATAAAACAAATCCATAGGTGGTTTTGCCTCCTTTTTCAACAATCCACCTGTTTTTCCACTTGAATACATCACCCATTCCACCTCCACATCAATCCAAACCCCATTAATTGAAAGAACCTTTCCAGTGAAAAATGGCGCCAAAATTGCCATTTGGCAATTTTGATGATCTGGCCCAAACCAATGGTCAAGATGTAGTGGGATTAGCTCAGAGATGTCGACAAGGTCAAATGAGGTCAATAAATACAAGTTTGAAGCAATGTATCAAAGTATCTAGTGTAATTTTTAAAATTTGAATGTCGTTTTAGTTTAAGTTTTAATTTCAGTGTATGTTTTAGTTTCCAAGCTTTGTATTTCAAGTATTCAGGGTATAAGAAATCTTTTGTAACCATAAATTTCAGCTTTAAGACTTGTTTCAGTTTATGCAAAGTTTTCATGTTCAAAAATCTCAAAGTGATCAAATGTTGTTAATAGATGTTATTTTGGACTGAATAAGCCATATAAGCACCTATATAGCTTATTAAAGCTATTAGTTACTTTAAAAATCAGTTTAGTAATCAAAAAGCAAAAATCACAAATATATAAATAAATAAGTTGAAAAAAAAAATCCATGGTAAAAGGTACAAGAAGGCTGGAGCAGGGTTGATATTGGATGGCCTTGGGATTAGTGCTTCTTGGGAAGCTATAGGCTGTGTTTGTGTGACTCAGTTCTCAGCTTTTACTTGGAATCCCATTTGTAAGCAGTTTGATCCATTTTGGCATTTCAATATTAGAGTTGTTTATTAGTTTAAATTTCTGTTTGTTAATGTTTATTAGTCATACTTAAGTATAATTAACTAATAAAAATAGTTACTTGTTCTTTTAAATTTGTGTTTAGCAAAAATCTCATTGTAACTTGATCATATTAGCTTAATTGTTAATCTTAGGTTTTATCTTTGTTACTATTGTTATTTTATGTTTATTTAGCCTTAATATATAACAATATAAGGTCTGTAATAGATAGCATGGTTTAAATCAGTCATTAGCTTTGAAAAATTCCAAATCAGTCATAAAAAGTATTGTTTGGTTTTGCTGTGTTTATTGTGTTAAGGTTGTCGTGTTATTGCTTGAACTTGTTTCATGTCACACTAGTATTCAAGAACTCAAACAAACAATAAAAACCAGACCTTATTTGGTGAAAAGTCAAAATCACTCTTAATATCACCTAGATTGTTCCTTTGTTGGATTTGTAAATCTTATGATCATGATTTTGTGTTAAGAAGTTGTTATATTTGCTCAATTTAGTCTTAATACACCTTAATACATCAATATCGTCTTAGGATCAATCATAAGTTCATAAAAGTCAAAGTGCTAGTGTAATATAAAAGTCAAAATTTCTAAATACCCATTTTTGAATAAAACTTAGAATTTTCTTGTGTGATTAATACTGAGTTTTAGCTTAAAAGCTTTTGGGAAATTAAAGTTTGGCTGCTTAACTTAATTATAAAAATACTAGTTCTCTGTTAATCAGTTTTTTAAGTGCTTTTTAATTAGCTTATTGTGAGTACCTTGTCAGAAAACATGTCTTGTGCACAGATTTGGTACCCCATTTCACAAGCTCTTACAGAGCTCATTAGCTAGCTTAATCTTGTGTATTTTAGCTTTTTGAGAAGCTCACCTAGCTATCTCAAGGTAACAAGCTTAAATTTTCAATTTCTAGCTTGTTTGATTGGTCTGCTAATAGCTTCTAATTCTGTTCATTTTAGTCTAAGTGTTCCAGTTACTCAGTGTTCATCAGTTTTCCATAAGCTTCTCACAAGCTTATTAGAATAAGCCAATCTTTGCAAATTAGTTCTTTGGAAAGCTCACTTGGTCAACTTGTTGATTGCAGTGCTTGTTTTCAATTCTTAGCTTAATTAGTGCTTAAAAATAAGTTAGAAAGGTACCTAGTAACTCAAACAGTATACTATGTAAACAGTTTAGATAGTGCTTATTTATTGCTTGTTCAGTGCTTATTCCTGGTTACTTGTGCTTATTCAGCTGTTGTACTAGCTTATTATCATTATTTATCTTATTCTCAGTAAGCCTTGTGCTTATTTTGAGCTTATAAGCCATTTTTAACTTAATCTAGTGCTTATTTCCATTTTCTTTGTTAACTGTTAAGAAAATAAGCTCAAGCTGAGCTTATTAGTACTTTTCATTAAAAGTTGTAGTTAAAGAAAGTGCTTATTACATAGTACTTAATAAGTTTCAAAAAGAAAAATCGAAAAATAAAATGTTTTGCAAAAAGGTGGAAGGCAGGTTCGAACCTGAGACCTCCCACCTTTGAGAGCGTTAGGGTGTACATGTATGCCATTGCGCCCTTGGGTCTTTCTTGGTTATAGTTTGCATAATTAAATACATAACCCCTTATAGTCTATTAAGCTTATACGTAGCTTTTAGCTTATTTCGAGCTTATTTAGTATAGCTTTTTCAGTTTTTATATTTTTTATAAAATTGTATTAGTATTAAGTATTTTATAAAAAAAGTTTCAGATTTTTCTCAATAGTTTTAGTATTTTTAAACATTTAATTAGTATAAAATCTTATTTAATTCATAATAAAAAATATAAAAGTCTAAAAAAATATAAATCTTTTTTCTAAAATTTTCTTTTGTCATATAGTACGTAAAAAATTTGTTTTTACACTTGTAGGACTTTTATTTCATAAATTTTACGTTTTTGCTTGCGCACTCGCGTAATTTTTATAAATAACTTACGTTTTCATTTTAAATCACGTTTTTAGATAATTTGAGTTTACGTTTTAGTTAAAATAGTTTATTTAAGATATTTTGTTTTATAAAATCACAAAAACATCATTGTAAAAATAGTGATAGCGTTTATTTAATATATTTTAACTTTTTAATTTTCTTTTAAATTTGCATTTAAGTCATTTGTAATTTGTAGATCTTTTCTTTAGGTAATTACCCATCAAAATCCTTACTGATCACTATCCTTAGTGATCATTCTATCATCCGATCAAGTGTTTATACACCAATTCATCCTCCGTGGGACTTAACGACCCAGGAATCCCCTATATTCCTCTGATCTTCATTGCATTTGGTGTTTGAGCTGTTTTAAGTTTATTACGGTTGGTCATTCACAAGTGGCTAGCTTGAGTGATTAAACTTGACGGTTTAGCACGAATCATTGCCCTGCACATAAAGAAAAGAGTTAGTGATTTTTAGGAACCCAAGCCATTACTGACTTGTGTTCCCCTTGTGTAGTTACAAACTCAAATTCTTTGAGTATGTAATTCCCACTATCTTTCAAATGATGATCCAAAATTATCTTTTGATCTTTAGCATGTGGATTTTCAAAACTTTCTAGTTTTTCAACATAAACTTCTTTTACAAGATTATTAGCTTTTTCTTGTGTCACAAAAACATTAGATTTACTTTTTGTGGAAAATATTGTGTGTCCCTTAGCAGTACCTTCTCTCTTAACCCATTCTGGTTTAACACGTGGTTCCTGTGATCTAGATCCCCTATGTGAATTGTAATACCTTCTAGGTTGATAGTGAGATCTCCTACGATTCCTATTCCAAATAGTGTGATTAGTACCTTGTTTTGGCTGAGCAGTACTTTGGAAAGTACTGTGAGATACTGAAGGTTTTGAAAAAGGTCTTCTCTGGTTTGGGTATCTATGATCTATTGTGAAGTTTCGTGATTAACCCTATTTGAATTATTCCAAAGCGGTTTGTGCTCTCTAGGTGTGATTGGCGGTTATGTTCTTTGGAAATTTGCTAAGGTTTTGAGTGATGTTCACAATCCTGATTAAATGAGTAGGATAAAAAACACAAAACACGCTTTTTGACCCATACTTCCAAAGTGATTTCTTCTATGTCTATGCCCAAAATTATTTTGCCTTCTTGGTGAATGATTGTTTTGACCAAAGTTATCCCAAGGTTTAGCAATACTTGTTTTGAAAAGGTTTTGCGAAGGTGCGCTTATGTGCTTGATACTGATTTGAGTCTTGCTTGATTTTGAACATTATTTTCAGAAGCTTCTTTGGGTTTTTCAGACCTAGATTGAGCAACAAGCTTCTTCCTAAACTCTAGACTATCTACTCCAAAACGAGAAACATCAGGCCTAGAGGGTTGATGAACATGATGGGATGAGAACAGCATGATAACCATTATCTTTCTTATACTCAGGAGGTGGTTCACTTATTGAGCCCTCATTACTAGATGTATCTACATAGTTAATGAGTTCATCATCACTAGTGGTTATGTCCTCAAAATCACCTACATCCTGATCACTAGGTTGGTTTTCTTCTATGTTATCAAAGTTCATTCCAAAACCTAAGCCAGTTCTAATGTAAGCCCTTCTCTGTTTTTCAACATAAGCAACATGGGACAAGCCAGATTCATTCCAGGCATTAAACTTAGCTAACAATTCATCTCTTTCCTTAGTCAATTTCTCAATTTTAACAATTTTACAGTTTAATTTCCATTCATTTAGTTTTAATTGGTAGTCCTGTTGTTCATATTTTTTTATTGGCTACTTCATTAGTTTCATGTGCTAAATTTTGGCTTCCATAGATTCTAGGGTTATTTGATAACCAACTACCTCAGACCTAGCCCTAAAACAATTATCTCTTTCAATCACATAACTGTTAAGTAATTTATGATAAAAATCATAACATTTGAGCATACCTCGAGAGATAGGAGACGAGTTGGTGAAGTAGCCACCATTGCAAGAAGAACAATATCATATTCACTTTCTTTAACCAATCAAATCTTCCAAAGCCATCATCGATTCCAGCAGCATGTTGATTCTTCATCAGATGCTCCAATCAATGCTTCCACTTTTCTTCAACTACATCTTCCACTTGCTACCATGCAATTAAGTCACTGTTCATCATCAAACTCTTCACTCGGTCAACCGGATAACTTCTCGAGTAACCAAAGCCTTTGTTTCAGGTAATTGGAATTTCTTTGAGCTCAAGTTTTGGCTTCTCCCGATGTCCTGTTAAACTTGCTTAGCAAATCTACACTCCCTTGCAAGTGACAGTCTTTTGACAATTGAAGCATTCAATTTGGGATTTGTCAAAAGTTATTCCTTGTTTTGGTTTGAAATCAATGCTTTTGCCTGTCTTCTTCATGTACTTTTTGATCCGTGCAGTGATCATAGCAACTTGCCACCGATATCAATTTCTTCAAGTGCATCTTCTTCAATCGTGCTAGATCTTCTTCATAAGTGACAATTACCGGCTTGTTGTGCAAAGAAGGAGTACACTTCATCTGAGTGCAAAGTGGTAGGTGGTGGGGCCTGCTAAACATATGAAGGAGGGGTGTAAATAGCGTACTGAGTACTTTGAGGAAGCAGTACTTTTGATGGAATCTTGCCCTTTTTTTAGATGATAGAAAAGCAATCTTGTGAGACTTGGAATTTGTTTGACCACTCATCTCTTGCATACACCTTCAGTTGATGATAGAGATCATCAAAGTCCATGACATCCAAACCTTGTTGTCCTCTGATCATTGTAGCAATCACATGCCATGTAGATGACAAACTCCTTAGAAACTTCAAATTAGCATCCTCAACGTACTTCGCCTTGTATAACTCCAACATGTTGAGGAGATTTTGAAACTTGTCATATGCAGCATCAAGACTTTCTCTTTCACCTACTGTGAAAGTTTCAAACTGTTGCTCAGCAAATTCTCGTGCATCTTTTAGAGGTTCATTCCTCCAAATCTGGTCTTGAGCGACCCAGTACTTAGCATCTTTAGCATAATGAAATTTGAGAAGATGACCATCGGAATGGCGATAATAGAATGTTTAGTTCCTTTTCTTGATTCCTAGGGTTCTGCTGGTAAGACGCCTTCGGTGCTTTGGGTTGTCCAAGAATATCAATGGGTTCTGGAACTACTTCATTCCCATTCACAATTACATTCCATAGAGCATGGTCTGTAATGGCAATATATTGCCTCATCTTCATGCACCAGAGATCATATTCTCCCTTCTGGAATATTGGAATTCGGTGAGGAGTGATTGAGGGTGGTGGAACAGCTTCAGTCGACATCTTGAATATAGTTGAAGTAGGGTTTCTTCCTAGTCAGAGTTTCCACACAAGCTGCGATACCACTTGTTGGATCGATATACTTTAATCAAACTAACTTTAACTAGCTTGTTAAGGTTTAATAACCTCGGATAAATCCTAAGTTATTAACAAAGAAACACTGAGCAATCTTTATCAAGTATACGGAATTTACTTAACAAAGCTAAGAAGAATAACTTTTATTATAAACTCTAAATTTGCTTATTATGCAGATACTCTAAACAACTCTAAGATTATCGAACTTCTCTCTAAAACACTAAATAACTTGTGAATTAGTAAACTCTAAAACTCATAGACTCGTACCTCTAATGCCAATCTAGGAGTCCTTTTATAGGCTCAAGGATATCCTAGTCGGTTTACAATTTGTATCCTTGTACGACAAGTAATCTAAACATAGAATATTCTAGAGTTACAATACTTTCCATAAACGAATATAACAGTTCTTTGTTCTTGCCGTACTTTGACTTCGTAGTATCTACTTTTGACTTTGATTACTTTGACTTTGTCTTTAGCAGTACTTTGACTCTTTGACTTTCTCCAGTACTTTGCAGCTTACAGTACTTTCATATCTTCAGTACTTTCATATCTTCAGCACTTTCATATCCCAACACGTTTTGATAGGCAGATAGTTGAAAATGCCTCAAAAGTTATGAAGGTTTAAGGTTTTTCCTCAAAATAGTCAAAGTTTTAGTCAATTATCTTGAAGATACCCACCATTTTTTGAGCATACAAGATCGGTTTTCATCACCAGCTGTGAAAATTTCTTGCTAAGTTGACATTGTGTTGAAGTTGATCTGGATAAGTTCAACAATAAAGGCGTTTATGTTTGTTATAAGTTAAGGAAGTTGTTGTTGTGAAAATTTGGTCGGTAATCTTAAAATGGTTTATAACTTCTTTTCAGAGCGTTTCTCGCCCTAGAAAATGCCGGTAAGTGAATAAATTACTTAAACCACAATTTTATACGTTCCTACAGTCGTTTTAATAGGCAGATAGTTGAAAACGCCTCAAAAGTTATGAAGGTTTAAGGTTTTTCCTCAAAATAGTCAAAGTTTTAGTCAATTATCTTGACGATACCCACCATTTTTTGAGCATACAAGATCGGTTTTCATCACCAGCTGTGAAAATGTCTTGCCGAGTCGACATTGTGTTGAAGTTGATCTGGATAAGTTCAACAATAAAGGCGTTTATGTTTGTTATAAGTTAAGGAAGTTGTTGTTGTGAAAATTTGGTCGGTAATCTTAAATAGGTTAATAACTTCTTTTCAGAGCGTTTCTCGCCCTAGAAAGTGCCGGTAAGTGAATTAATTACTTAAACCGCTATTTTATACGTTCCTACTGTCATTTTGATAGGCAGATAGTTGAAAACGCCTCAAAAGTTATGAAGGTTTAAGGTTTTTCCTCAAATAGTCAAAGTTTTAGTCAATTATCTTGAAGATACCCACCATTTTTTGAGCATACAAGATCGGTTTTCATCACCAGCTGTGAAAATGTCTTGCTGAGTCGACATTGTGTTGAAGTTGATCTGGATAAGTTCAACAATAAAGGCGTTTATGTTTGTTATAAGTTAAGGAAGTTGTTGTTGTGAAAATTTGGTCGGTAATCTTAAATAGGTTAATAACTTCTTTTCAGAGCGTTTCTCGCCCTAGAAAGTGCCGGTAAGTGAATAAATTACTTAAACCGCTATTTTATACGTTCCTACAGTCGTTTTGATAGGCAGATAGTTGAAAACGCCTCAAAAGTTATGAAGGTTTAAGGTTTTTCCTCAAAATAGTCAAAGTTTTAGTCAATTATCTTGAAGATACCCACCATTTTTTGAGCATACAAGATCGGTTTTCATCACCAGCTATGAAAATGTCTTGCTAAGTCGACATTGTGTTGAAGTTGATCTGGATAAGTTCAACAGTAAAGGCGTTTATGTTTGTTATAAGTTAAGGAAGTTGTTGTTGTGAAAATTTGGTCGGTAATCTTAAAATGGTTAATAACTTCTTTTCAGAGCGTTTCTCACCCGAGAAAGTGCCGGTAAGTGAATAAATTACTTAAAAGTTATGAAGGTTTAAGGTTTTTCCTTAAAATAGTCAAAGTTTTAGTCAATTATATTTAAGATACCCACCATTTTTTGAGCATACAAGATCGGCAGGTGTGAAAATGCAGAGTTACATTGTGTTGAAGTTGATTAAGTTCAATAATAAAGGCGTTTATGTTTGTTATAAAGGGCGTTATGTTTGTTATAAGTTAAGGAAGTTGTTGTTGTGAAAATGTTGGTCGGTTCTTAAATATTTGTCGGTTAATCTTAAAATAGGTTAATAAAGGCGTTTCTTTAGAAAGTGCCGGTAAGTGAACAAATTACTTAAACGCGTTATTTTATAGGTCATTTTAATTAGTTCAAAGTTATGAAGGTTTAGGTTTTTCAAAAGTTATGAAGGTTTAAGGTTTTCCTCAAAATAGTCAAAGTTTTAGTCAATTAAGTACCCACCATTTTTTTACTAGATCGGTTTTCATCACCCTTTTCGACAGAAGTTGATCTGGATAAGTTCAACCGTTGTAAAAATTTGGTGAGGTTAATAACTTCTTTTGATCAGAAAGTGCTTAGGTAAGTGAATTAATTATCGGCTATTTTATATGTTCCTACAGTCATTTTGATAGGCAGATAGTTAAAAACGCCTCAAAAGTTATGAAGGTTTAAGGTTTTTCCTCAAAATAGTCAAAGTTTTAGTCAATTATCTTGAAGATACCCACCATTTTTGAGCATACAAGATCGGTTTTCATCACCAGCTATGAAAATGTCTTGCTGAGTCGACATTGCGTTAAAGTTGATCTGATTAAGTTCTACAATTAATAAAGGCGTTTATGTTTGTTATAAGTTAAGGAAGTTGTTGTTGTGGAAATTTGGTCGGTAATTCTTTGGTGGGTAATCTTAAAATGGTTAATAACTTCTTTTCATAGCGTTTCTCGTCCTAGAAAGTGCTGGTAAGTGAATAAATTACGCTATTTTATATATACCTATCAACAGTCGTTTTGATAGTTAGTTGAAATCAAGTTAAGGTTTAAGGTTTTTCCTCAAAATAGTCAAAGTTTTAGTCAATTATCTTGAAGATACCCACCATTTTTTGAGCATACAAGATCGGTTTTCTTCACCAGCTGTGAAATGTTTTCGATTATTGTGTTGAAGTTGATCCGGATAAGTTCAATAATCGTTTATGTTTGTTATAAGTTAAGGAAGTTGTTGTTGTGAAAATTTGGTCGGTAATCTTAAATAGGTTAATAATTCTTTTTTGGCGTTCTATCGCCCTAGAAAAAGTGAATTAATTACTTCTCCTGCGTTGAAAACTCAAAGTTATGAAGGTTTAAGGTTTTTCCTCAAAATAGTCAAAGTTTTAGTCAATTATTTAGAAGATACCCACCAAGCATACTAGATCGGTTTTCATCACCCAGCTTGTGAAAATGTCTTTGCTGGAGTCGACATTGTGTTAAGTTGATCTGGGATAAGTTCAACAATAAAGCGTTTATGTTTGTTATAAGTTAAGGAAGTTGTTGTTGTAAAAATTTGGTCGGTAATCTTAAAAAGGTTAATAACTTCTTTTTAGTGCCTAGAAAGTTAGGTAAGTGAATTAATTACTTAAACGGCTATTTTATATATTCCTACAGTCATTTTGATAGGTAGATAGTTGAAAGCATGAAACGCCTCTTATGAAGGTTTAGGTTTTTCCTCAAAATAGTCAAAGTTTTAGTCAATTATCTTGAAGATACCCACCTTTTGAAGATCGGTTTTCATCACCAGCTATGAAAATGTCTTGCTAAGTCGACATTGTGTTGAAGTTGATCTGGATAAGTTCAACAGTAAAGGCGTTTATGTTTGTTATAAGTTAAGGAAGTTGTTGTTGTGAAAATTTGGTCGGTAATCTTAAAATGGTTAATAACTTCTTTTCAGAGCGTTTCTCGCCCTAGAAAGTGCCGGTAAGTGAATAAATTACTTAAACTGCTATTTTATATATACTAAGTCGTTTTGATAGGCAGATAGTTCCAAAAGTTATGAAGGTTTAAGGTTTTTCCTCAAAATAGTCAAAGTTTTAGTCAATTATCTTGAAGATACCCACCATTTTTTGAGCATACAAGATCGGTTTCATCACCAGCTGTGAAAATGTCTTGCTGATTCGACATTGTGTTGAAGTTGATCTTGATAAGTTCAACAATAAAGGCGTTTATGTTTGTTATAAGTTAAGGAAGTATTTGTTGTGAAAATTTGAGTAATCTTAAATAGGATAATCTTTAATGAGACCCTAGAAATTGCCGGTAAGTGAATTAATTACTACTAAACCGATTTTATATGTTCCTACAGTCATGTTAATACAGGCATTTAATAAAGGAATAGTTGAAAACAAAAGTTATGAAGCCTCAAAAGTTATGAAGGTTTAAGGTTTTTCCTCAAAATAGTCAAAGTTTTAGTCAATTATCTTGACGATACCCACCATTTTTTGAGCATACTAGATCGGTTTTCATCACCAGCTGTGAAAATGTCTTGCGGAGTCGACATTGTGTTGAAGTTGATCTGGATAAGTTCAACAATAAAGACGTTTATGTTTGTTATAGGTTAAGGAAGTTGTTGTTGATTTGGTCGGTAATCTTAAATAGGTTAATAACTTTCTTTTGAGATCGCCCTAGAAAGTGCCAATAAAATTAATTACTTAAACCGCTATTTTATATGTTCCTACAGTCGTTTTGAATTTATTACTTAATACCGCTATTTTATATGTTCCTACAATCATTTAGTGATGAAAACTCAAAAAGTTAAAACGCCTCAAAAGTTATGAAGGTTTAAGGTTTTTCCTCAAATAGTCAAAGTTTTAGTCAATTATCTTGAAGATACCCACCATGAGCATACAAGATGTTTTCATCGCCGACTATGAAAATGTCTTGCTGAGTCGACATTGTGTTGAAGTTGATCTGGATTAGTTCAACAGTAAAGGCAATTTGGTCGGTAATTTTAAAATGGTTTAATGTTTGAATAAATTACTAAAAAGTTTGGGTTAATACCCACCATTTTTTGAAGTTGTAAGTGAAAATAGGTCTTAATAGGTTAATAACTTCTTTTGAGAGCGTTTCTTTGAAGGACTAAACCGCGCCCTCAAAATAGTCAAAGTTTTAGTCAATTATCTTGACGATACCCACCATTTTTGAGCATATCGGTTTTCATCACCACCTCGGCTCGACATTGTGTTGAAGTTGATCTAGATATTCCTAAAGGCGTTTACGTTTGTTATAAGTTAAGGAAGTTGTTGTTGTGAATTTGGTCGGTAATTTAATAGGTTAATAACTTCTTTTGAGCGTTTCTCGCCCTAGAAATAGTAAAGCTATTTTATATGTTCCTACAATAGGCGGATAGTTGAAAACTCAAAAGTTATGAAGGTTTAAGGTTTTTCCTTAAAATGTCTTGCTAGTCAAAGTTTTAATCAATTATTTGGTGGTAATTTTTGAAGATACCCACCATTTTTTGAGCGGATATGAAAAGCCTCGGCTTTTATTCGCTGTGAAAATGTCTTGCTGATTCGACATTGTGTTGAAGTTGATCTGGATAAGTTCAACAATAAAGGCGTTTATGTTTGTTATAAGTTAAGGAAGTTGTTGTTGTGAAAATTTGGTCGGTAATCTTAAAATGGTTAATAACTTCTTTTCAGAGCGTTTCTCGCCCTAGAAAGTGCCGGTAAGTGAATAAATTACTTAAACCACTATTTTATACGTTCCTACAGTCGTTTTAATAGGCAGATAGTTGAAAACGCCTCAAACGTTATGAAGGTTTAAGGTTTTTCCTCAAAATAGTCAAAGTTTTAGTCAATTATCTTGTAGATACCCACCATTTCTTGATCATACAAGATCGGTTTTCATCACCAGCTGTGTAAATGTCTTACGGAGTCGACATTGTGTTAAAGTTGATCTGGATAAGTTCAACAATAAAGGCGTTTATGTTCGTTATAAGTTAAGGAAGTTGTTGTTGAGAAAATTTGGTCGGTAATCTTAAAATGGTTAATAACTTCTTTTCAGAGCGTTTCTCGCCCTAGAAAATGCCGGTTAGTGAATTAATTACTTAAACCGCTATTTTATATGTTCCTACAGTCGTTTTGATAGGCAGATAGTTGAAAACGCCTCAAAAGTTATGAAGGTTTATGGTTTTTCCTCAAAATAGTCAAAGTTTTAGTCAATTATCTTGATTCTCAAACCTGATACAGATATATGAAGTTGATAGATTAAGCATAACGCACATGTATAAAGTATTCATAGAATGATTTCTCGCAGAAGTAAAACCATAGTAAACTATACCAGAATCCAAACACCTATTTTCCTCATTGTCACAGAACTAAAAGTTTTACTATGTCCAAATCCTCTGTTCACCGGTCACAAACCACCAACTGGACTTCTTCAACCCGTTTTCTAATAATCTATTGCTTTTCATTTTATATATTTCCCGTTTGACCTATGATATATAAAAACTAACCAAAAGTGACCCGTTTCATGTAAATTGTCCCCAAAACAATAAATTTTCTGAGTGCAAGTTTGGAAGACCTGGTTACTTACTTTCAGTCAGCAAAACGCACACGTCTTATGAGTGTCATCTTCCTCTTTTCAAATTCGGGCACGTCACAAAGAGGACTATCTGTCAAGACGGACAACAAAGCTGTTAGTACAAATGCAATATTTCTAAACACATGCAAATTTTATGAAATTCAGAATAACTTGCCTTTATTACTTGTATTTATTGCAGATTTTCGAGATATAATTCTGGAAAGAGCGGATGTTAAACCTTTCCGTGGCGTTATCACACTTTTGAAGGATTTAAAACTTGAGTGAGTTCTTTTATTGTACCTCAAAAACTCTGTCTCAAGTGGCATTAAGCCTGCATCAAGTGAAAATTTGAAAAGTGAAAACGGATAATAACTAAAAAACCTATATGCGAATCTAACTGTACAACAAACAAACACTTTAACGCAACACAAATAGTTACAACATAAAATAATCACGCTTAGCTTTTCCTTCCACATGAACATGGAAAATAGTATATACTCAAGTTATGCCATCAAGAAAGTTGTTCGATTCAGGTTATTTTTACCTTTAACCTTTAGCCTGTAAAATGGGTAAACATTAAACATTCATTCAAAACTGGAACAGTTCGGATGATTAGAATAGGTACAAAATTACATGCAGTATAAAAATCAAGGAAAAATGACAAAAGATATTCACAACTTCGATGTTAAACCAATGACTCGTTTGATAGTCAATAAGATGCTATTGATTCGTTGGAAATAACAGTAGTGCTGGATGTTAAATCCAAGCTTATAGGTTGACTGTTAAATTGCATTATCTGTTAAATCAAAGAATTTGTTCTTCTTTTTTGAAGACATCCACTAAATATTTGGAAGTGCGTATATTCATAAGGGTATGCTAATGCAGACGTCATTCATTCAACCTAAAAAAGTCCAAACCGAACTAACCCTTTCCAAAACAACAAATAATTAACCAAGCCAGTAAACTATATGTGTCAAATTAAGCCCACACATAAGTGAAGCCAATCAAGTTCACTCAAATGTGGTTTTCATTAGGCTCTGAGAAGTAACTTGCCAACATATCCCCGCAAAATCCCTTCGAAATTTTCGGGTGAAATTCTACCCCAACCTTTGCTGCCCATTAGAATCCAAACTAAAATTAGTGAATAACTAAAAAACATAAAGACAAAAGCCATACCTTGAACATATTTCAATGCAAACCTTCTGTTGCTTGGAGTATAGTGTGGAGATTTAGCTGCATTCTTAAGGTGCAGATTTCGGAGGGTCGTTGGCCATTCATACTTCCTACTCCAATAAGTCCTTCGGAGACAACAAATTATCATTCATTATTTTCAGCATACAAAGAATGTATATGGGGTGCACTTAATATTTCTATTCCCATGACCCATCTTCAGAAACATTCTCGGGACGAATTTCAAACGAATGGTTTTACTTCAAAATACCACATCTTTTATATACGTAATTAACGTAGCAACTTTGACCCGTTTATTAAGGAATGGGTCAATTTGGGTTTATGTTTATATATTAATTGAGGTATACTTTTTCTTTGGGTAAAGTAAAACAAATGTTTACGTATTAATAGAGATAGACTTTTGCGCCAAATCTGTAAGCTTCTAAAACTTTTGTCAAATTTTGATATATTTGACCCAAAGAGAAGATAAGGCAAGCAGATCAGGTTAACAATACATACCTACAAAAGTGCTAAAATGTATCATTCAAAATTTATAGTAGTTTTAATAAATATGAAGAAATAGTGGCCAACAATGCACATTCTGAAGTATATCATACTAGCCGCAGGCTCGCCCGCTGGGCGGCTAGCTTCAAGAAATCTTCAACATAGCGTATAGCAGAATAGTTTTTAATTATCATTCAACCGTAAAAAAAAATGTTCGGAGTTTAGAAGTATGAAAGACAATGACCCCTCAAAATGTTTCCGATTTATATCTAAAGAAATGCACATTTTGTATATTTACATACAAAAAGGGGAAGAAAAAAAGGTTGTTTATTAATGATAAGATGGATGCAAAGGTATGTAAGAATAAATGCAAACCAATAACACTCAAGATGGTATTAAAAATGCCGCAAAATAAGAATTAGTCTACAATAACAACAACTTTGCAACTTAAAAGTTATTAAAAGTTTAAAAAAAAAAACTCTATGTACGATAAAATTAATAGTAAATAAGTATGAACGTGCATGAGACGAAAATGAATAAAATAGACACGCCATTATCAAGAAAATAATAACGTTAAACTAAACCTAATGTTCAAAATAACCGAATTACATATAGTTTATAATTTATGAATAACTTCTCTATATACAATTATAACTATTTTACACACAATTCCTAAGTTGAGCTACTTACTATAATATTCTTTAGTTGACTACTTACAAATTTCAAACAAATAGGATAACGTTAAAGAGAACATAATACTGAAATTAAACGTACAAATATTAAAGTTTCTTTATTTTGTACAAAAATATACTCCCTCCGTCCCAATATTATTGTCCCCTATTGATTTTTAAAGTCTTTCTTGTTCAATTTTCACCTTGAGTATTTTTGTTTATGTTGTATAATACTTGATGCAAAATATATGAATGAATTGGGTTTTAAATGTATTTTCATTGATATAATTTTCATCAAGTATTATATAACACAAATATAAATAGTTAAAGTCAAAGGTGATGAAAAAGGTCTTAAAAAGTCAATAGTCGCAGATGAGAAGGCCAATACCATATACTGTACGATTTGCGTTTCTTGTGTGTTCAGTTGGATAAGTAAAAGTTTTAGAACATTGAGGCGTTTGATATTCTAAGGACATAACCAAAAAGTTATAATATCTTCAAACTTTCTAAGTATTACTTGTACAACTAATATGCAACAATAAACAAACAAAAAATAACAAATGTGAAGTATGAGCATCGTGTATTAAATCAAAAGATAAAGAGACATCAGTAGACCTTTTGTTCTTTTTTTTTCTAACACCACGCGCAAACAATCACTTTCATCTTACATGTTTTCAACAATTCGTACCAAAATATAATAATAAATAGTCAGACAACACAAAATTATTCATTTAACAATAATTATCAATTTAGCTCACAAAGTCTTGCATAGTAAAAGCAGACCATTAAGCAATCAAACACCAATTTCACCCTATCGTGTAGCTACTGTTTCACATTCGAAACCCATTAAGCAACTTAAGCTTATAACGATTTTAGCTACTTTTAAATTCATCACAAGTAACCAAACCAAATAATTTACGAAATGTTTGTTAGGATACAATTCTTAGAGCCCTTTGATTAAAAGGTAATAATGATTCTAGTCATTTCTAATTCCGACTTGTTACCTATCATGAACAAAATCTGCTGGCTTCTAAAATTTTATTTATTGTGAGAATTTTCTTATGAAGCATTCAGTAGGCTGTTCGTAAACTTCCATGTTGACGTCCCACCTACATGATGTGAGGATGTGATCCAAGCCGGGTCTCACCTACTTGATGTATAGTTAAATAAAGATAAGTCCAAAAAATGAAGTGTCTGTGAAATAGAAATCATTAAGAAAGGGAAGCACCTAACAGTCATTCCACTCAATGATTTCCTGGACCCATGTATGTTCCACAAATCATGTTTTGACAAAGCCGCCACAGTAGGAGGAACCTGCAATTGCCATACCAACTTAAATTTAAAATAGTTAAAAATCAGCATTTATGTTAAGGGAAGCATAACAAAACTTGCCCCATTTTACTGGTCTGACTATTTTTTCTTCAATAATACAACTACAACATCAAATATCCAAACGCAAAGACCTGCACAACAAAGACAAACAATAATAGTCAGCCAAATCTCAGCTCCTAAATGTTACTAAAAGAGTGTTTTGGATTGCATATTTAAGCGCTTATCACCTTAAGATATATAGAGATGTGTGTTTCGATAAAACGTTAAACTCCTTATCTACCTATATTAGAGCAAATAATTACTAAAGTAAATAGATTTTACATACTTACGGAGTAATTTATAGAGAGGATAAGTAGTTTAAAAAATAAAATTCTAAGCACCCCCGAATTAAACTCAATCATGAGGCCAATAAATACAAAGTAAAAGAATAACCTGTTAAATATTGCAGACGATGAGGAGGCCGGAGTAGATTCTTTATCTGAATAATCCCAGATATGGCCACAATCAATTTTACTCGAATCAAGAGACTATAATTTAGCTTTGCTACTATATGTTTCTATATTCAGTTTGCATATCTCCATCCTTCGATATCGGCTTCCTGACACAAATTAACACAATTATATCACTTTTAAGTAAGGCATGTTATTAAGTTTGTTCTTACATCCCTATTATATATTAATAATGCTAATGAATGAAAAGTGATATCTTATTTCATGTTCACATCATAGTTCTTGCCCTTTGCATTTAATTTAGTTGCAACAACATCCATTCTGCTGGCAACCTACAAAAATGTTAAGAGTACATTAGAAACTTGTATAATGTTATTATTTCTTGAACAGTTATAGAAAAGAAATGTGTAATTACTATAAAATAGTGTCTTTTAAGTAGTCACCTTTGCTTCATAACCGGCTTGAGCAATAGTTGTTTTCCGCTGAGCTCAAGGCCCTCCTTGTTTTCCTAAAGCGCAAAATGACGTTATCATGTTAAGAGACAACCAAGACACCTCTTTTCCCATTAGTTAAAGCAGAACTTGTTGCCACTGCTGTCGATGCTCGCATTGGCGCTTGCCTTTCTAAATGTGCGAACATTGTCATGTCTTCATCAAGTTCTTTCTTTAACCTTGCTATTAAACAGCAAGCTGAATCATGTTGTCAATACAGAAATATAAATTAGTCGTATATACAAACTACAAAAACTAACACTAATTTCTTCAACCAAACATTAAAAATTATATTAGGACATTAATTCTCAACAACTATTATTTATCAAACGTTGTACTTGAGGAGAAAGATAGCTTACGCACCTGGTATTTGGCTTCCGGCTCAGTTATCTGCAACTAAAGCGGTAGCACTAAATAATTTAGGAACCGGTTAAGGCCTAAGACGCAAACAATGTAAATCAATGGTTAAACATTCAAATAATGTAAACCCACAAATGAAAACATCAAATGATGAAACTTACAGTTTATGCTTAATATCCATTCTCTGTCTCATTTTATTGGTGATCAAGTGGATTACAAACATATCCCCAACTTCTCGCTCCCACCGGCCGGCTAATGGAAATGGACTGACTACCGGATATATTCGTGTTACTTCGTCTGCATTGGTTTGTACATGAATGCGTGAGTTATACCAAGTACTTTGTCTCATTTTATTGGTGATCAAGTGGATTACAAATACAGATAAGATAGTATAGCAATCATGAAGTTTTTGAACATGGAAGGCAAGGATACAGGGAAACGACCCAATATGACAGTAACTTGTAATAAAGTTTAGGGAATCATTGCCTTAAACAATGCAAGAAGGCCATACATGGATGGCATGAGTACTCTACCGGAGTGAGGAGGTTTTTACCTCTACAAACCACATAGAATGTAAGTGCATGATGCATAGTAGTATACCAATTAGTATATCTTAAAATTACTTACCAATTATATTAATAATGTGGTTCTAACATGACTAACCTGTAAGTTGGAGGATTCCAGTTTGCAGTACATGGTGCAAGTCTGGGTGCTTGTGTGGCTGAAACTGTATAAGAACTCGCTCCATTTTCCCTCTTGTATGCAGGTTTTCCGTACACTCCACCAGACTCTATAAAATTCAATATGTAAGAGTTCAGCTAAGATTTCAGTATGCAACCTATTTCAAATTCAAAATGAGATTTCTTGAAAGTGCGGCACTTGTATACCTCAAGGGCTGTAATGGGTTGAGCTACTACGTCCGGTGTATCCGTCTGCGTCACTTCTACCCCCACAGTTTGATCTACTACCACCAAGAGGTGTGAATTCTGGTGTATCCCTGGATTAAATGGAAACAAAACTAAGATAACATACTCAAACTAATTACAAATCGATGTGATAATTTGATTCAAACATAAAACATCTAAAAGATGAGTAATACAATTACTATAAGTTTTTGTTTCACCCTTTATTTAAATATCAAACATATTCTTACACAATTAATTCTTACACTCATTAACATAACTATACAAAAGTAACCACCCCTTTTAAACCTTAAATGAAAGTAAAACAATAACAAAACATAATATGAAGACTTCACAAGTAAAACAATATGCCGGAAAACAACTAACAATACTTGTATTAACCAGCTTCTAAGATACCTCATCACTTTCAGAAAAGCTTTTTGCCCAAAACAGAATTTGAAGGTCAGTTTTTTTTATTCTTTTTCAGGTTAAACACTTTCTGTTGTAACTAACTCCTGAAAAGACTATCTCACATTTATGTGGGACAAAGGGAGTAAATTATTAGCCACTGTGATTTGAGGTTATTATTTCGAACCATGCACTTTTAAATGGGACAATCTATTTTATGCTACATCTATATGAGTCACAGTATTTTGTAAAAGAAAAATAGCTTGTAAGCAAAATGTCCAGACTGTTGGAATGGGTTAATGCTACAATGTTTATATTTACCACATACACTTTAACCATTTTATTGATCAACTCATCGGAATATGTTAAAATAAGGAGTAAATAAGTCATTATCTAAAAGTACCATAATATCATGAAGACATGCTACTTCAGTTAAAATGGAGCATTTTATGTCAAAATGTCCTTCAACTGAATATACCTTAAGCAAACGCTCCCTGTTCTCCATTGACAATCTCAATTCTTTTCAGAGCTCCGTTTTTAGGCCTTTCTTTTCCTGGTAAAATACATTTTAATGTGCATCTACTAAAATCACGATGAGAAAAACTTAAGGATGTCAGACTAATGCAAACTAATGGCAAATCATACCCAAGTAGTTGTATCTGCCTGAGCTTTAAAGGCTCGTAAAACTGAAACATATGCTTCTTGCTCCGGGAAATGAATTTATGGCTTCAACATCAGTCTCTGCGCAAATTTCAGCAACCAAACAACATTCTAAAACATCCTTTCCTGTAGAGATTATTACGACAACAAAAAAAACCTTTTAAAATTCAATTTTCGCACAAATATTACAGCAACCAAACACCCTTTTAAGATTGCTTTTCTGCGCAAATGCTTCAGCAACCATACAGCCTTTAAAGAAGACGTTCAATAATTTTGGATAGAACCCTTATTGAAATATTTCAACAAAATTGCTAAAGTAAGTGTTATGTCTGAATTATTTTCGAGAAATTTCTATAAAATATGTCCTCCGATAGGTGGTTTATATAACACGATATAGACTTGTATCTTAACTGGGTATCTGGGACAACCTCTAGCATGATTTAGCATGATCCAAAACATGTATTAAACATCACATAAGCACTATTTGGTTCAATCCTGAAAAGATAAAAAGTTAATATAATGTGAAGTTTCATTATAGAATAGATGATTTTAAGCATCCATAATGTTGATTGCTGCTCTCTTAGTGAAAACAAAAAAAAAGTAACAACGACAAAATGGTAGCATTGAATATACCATACCATCACTGAATATACAGCTACTAAAATTGCGTTATTAGAATTTAATGAACAAATTGTTGTTTTAGCAAATCCTAGAATTCTTCCCTTTTTGTAACAAACCCAATTGAAAAAGTGAACTTGATAAATATACTAAGTTATATAGGTCATGGTCAACTGAAATCAGTTCACGAAAATAAGTTACTATTGGAGATAGGCTGATAAACTTAATAATAAAGGGATGCCAAACATTGTTCAATGAACTTACATTGCTCAGTTGCCTCTCTTCAGTCGTATTCTGTGTCAGCAAAGCAACTCATGGTATTTTCTGTTCTACATAATCCTATACGTGTACACACCCACTGTATCATTTTTTCTTACAGATTTGGTTAAATGTAAACATTATTATACAGTAAAACCCACTATACCCATATCAACCATCCTCATATCGAAGATTTGATGATTTGATGTTAAACCAATGAATTCCATTGACATTACAATAACGGGTTTTTAGTTAAAATGAAAAAAGTGATAGCTTAACTGACTTAATGGGGAAAAGAATTAAAACCTATAATACTTGCATAATATACCTTAATGCATCCTGCTTATGGTCGCTACCGACATGTCTGCGGTTTAATGATTTCCCACATAACAGTATGATAAAAAAATTAGCAAAATCGCATCTTTCAATGTAGAAGTAAAACAAAATACTAAGCTTACGGGCATCTCAAGTGCAACGCGATCTACAGGTATGTTAAATGGATCAGCTGCATCCAATGCCATGGTCTTTTTGATCACCTACAATACAAAAAATAGCACCCGTAAGTATAAATGATGCAGAACCAATACATGATTTGCTAATATAAATTATCATAACACACTACTCAACTTCATCAATTTAATTTGTTAGAAGGGCACAAGTATCAACTTAATTTTTAAAGCAAAAGTGGACATTGTAGACCTAAAGGAACGTGAACCTCCTAAAGAAAAAAATGTTGACATAAGTGATTGCTCATCTCAGAATATAGTGCATTCACAGAATCACAATGAGCATCCTGCTGGTTCGTTCGTCTATCACTGCATAAGAACTGTGACCATAATGAAATATGCTAAACATTGTAGACTGTAGACCCGCGGGCTTCGCGTTGCAGCAGATTCGGCTGTTGTTGCATACCCATCTGCTGCGACTGACCAGACTGAGCTTCGCTGATTTTGTTGCTGAATTAACATCTTAGATTGTAGCATATAAGAATAATTTATACACATACTATTGGCAACAACTAATATAAGAATAATTTATACACATATAAATTGTACCTTTAATTTGTAAATTTTATTGCGTGAAAATGTCACAATGCAATTACCGGTTCTAATGTGTGAAAGACATCCAAGAGGAGTGTTTAATGCTATTAACGGTGAAAGCCGTCCATAATTTTGTACCTGCACAACAAAAGAAATCAATATAAATACTAAAATAAATTTAAACATCCTCTAAACAGCCACAAACATAATTTCACTACCTGCACATTATCGCCGGTAAGACTTAAAAGCCCTTGAATTGATGGAACAACAGCATATGTTTTAATATAAAGGCTCAAGTCTGGGAATATAAAGGCGAGACCAAAACACCCACCGTGGCTGCAACCACAACCTGGGTATGGCTGAAACAGAAAACTATCATCATCGCCTGTGAAAAGAAAAAGGATATGCGTCTTTTAAATAAAGTATCCACAACAATTCAGTTGACACCTCTCTTTCTCTAAAACCATACACAAGCACAGATCATTCACAAATCTGTTTATCATGATTGGTAAGACACGTAACCCTTAGCCAAAGCATAAAAGTGAAAAAAAACAAAAAAAAAACATCAAAACGGCTTTAAACAAACCACGAACAAAAATACTATTTTGGCCGAACTAAAAGAAACCCAATCTGAGGCCCAACCTCAAACGGCGTCATTTAAGGTCACAAATGCATGAGTTGAACATCGACTACAAACTACCGAGATGTTAACAAATAGTCGCTATCAAACAGTGAGAAGTAAGGCTTAAGTCTGCAAATATAGAAGCGGGACCAAACATCCATAGTGGTTGCAACCAAGCGTAGATCCTTCAGCGCCTTCTGCACCAGCAATCCAAGCGTTTTAGTTTGTATCTATCAGAAGTATAATATAAAGTTAACTCGGAACACCCTATAAAGTATCATTCAAAAGAAAAAAAGGAATCACTTGATCATATGGAAATGCACATTGAGCACCTATTGTGAGCCTAATGAGACCCAATAATCTTGAAAAGTATATATTGACACATAAATTATCTACAACGTATCTCACAAAGTGGAAAAAGTGAACATAAACTATCTACAACTATCACTATATTTGACCGTTTTTTCAAAGTACATATCATGGTTAAAACCTTCTCTGCCTGCAAGTGATATCCAAACATTTATGAATTTTATCAACAAAAATTTGATATATCATAAAATTTGATTGTCAATGGGATGTTATCTTAGCACAGATTTTACCAACAATAGATATGGTCTTAACAGGGTATAATCTACGCAGAGTCTCAGCACCTAGAAGAATTACATCGCTCCCTGAAATTTTTTGATGATTTATTATTAATTACAAAATTCATTGGCTGATAAAGTGAAGTATCCAAAATAGCTTTTAAAATAACTAAAGCATATCAGAGATCAAACTATGATCTCAATATGGTTTTTCCATTTTAAAAAAGAAACTCATTACTTGTTATCAACTTCTTAGAGGCTACATTGATGTAAAATAGAAACAGACACGCTTTTACAGAAAAAATCGCAAACTTACAAAGAGAGGGCCTTATCAGTTACAGAAAAAATCGCAAACTTACAAAGAAAGGGCCTTATCAGTTCGTACCTATATTTGACAGGTTCGGTCAAGTAAGTCGCTTCCAGTTTCTTCTTCCATTCTGTTGGCATACAAAACCCCTAAAAAAAAAAAAAAAAAAAAATCCAAATTCAAAATTAACAACTGAAAATAAAATTCTACATTAAATTAAACCACAAACAATGCTCAATTCACAACATGAGGCAATAATTCAAACAGAACCTGTAACAAAAATTCAATAAACCTAATTTCTAATAGACATTGTAAAATAACAAAATTAAGAGTATTCATGCAAAGAGAGAACAGAGAGTACCATCAAGGTGCTGCCTTTTTTTGTCCAGCCAAATAAGACGCAGCTTCTATAAATTGATATTTAAGTTCTTGATGATATGACTTAACCCCGAATTCGAAAAAACCCTAAAAATCAAATATGAAGATCCACATATAAATCCATCAAGTAATCAAACAAAAAAACCGAAAATCAAAAAATCAATAAAACCACAATTGATGATGAATCGAATTAGGGTTTTTTTTTTCCCAAATAATGAATGGTGTGATATTACATGGATTTGTCCGTTTTCATGTATTTGAACGAATACGGATTCAATAGCTTCTTTTGCAGGATTTGTACAACATTAGGGTTTGAACCCTCCTCATTTCGGTAACAGATTTATTTAATGTGATTGATTTCATTTTTAATGAGGATTAGGAGTGATTTGGGGGAATTTGGGGGAAACGGTTCTAGGAAAGAAGTGAGGGCGGGAAGAATTTTGATCGTAGGGTGGTAATAGTTTTGGGAGAAATAAATGCCACGTGGCATTTTTATAGAATTTTGGGGAGGAGTGATTTGAACAAACCCTCCTTTATAAGAAGGAGTGATTATATGTCTAAAACGCACCTTGCTATTGAAATACTAATGATAAGTGGCAAACAGTAAACATAAAACAGACCGCGTTGCATAACGATTTTAAATATCCAATGGCGATTTATATAATGAAAGGGATTCTTACAGGTCCATAAGGCCAGCGGAAACCAATGAGGGCAATTGCAGTTAACTTGCCGACTATCCTTATAGCCTATTTAATCTATAAAATCAAATACAATACCTAACACTTGCAGCATACCTCAATAGAAGTAATGAAATAATCTGTATAACACATTTATCTATTCTACAGCAAACAAACAATAGCAATGGGAGATTTCACCATAAAGATCTCCAGTTGGGCTAAAATGATACCGAAGAATTTCAATGGCTACTACATTAATAGGTGCTTAGATACAGGTGTTGGTCGTTGTTTATTTTCTTTACCATTGGTTTTGGTCTCCACACCTTGGGTTCTATTGTACTTTTTGTCCTTAGAGTCACAAAAAAAATTTTGGCCACTAACCAAACCATTTTTTTTCGTTTTTTGAACGACAAATTTTTACAACCTACGACACCTATCTCACAAATTTCTAACAAGAGGCCTTTGGTAACCAAACAATCTATTTCATTGAGACATAAAAATAAACACTTGATGTGCATACATACATAAACCACTAATGATTCCTTATTTCGGTCTCGGTCGGTCCGGGTCCAGACCAAAACCGAAAATCTTGCATATTTGGACCGGACCGACCGAAGACAGGACCGGACCGACCACATTCGGTCTCGGTCTCGGTCCCGGTTTTTACCTTAATTCGGTCTTCGGTCTTGTCGGTCTCGGTCCGGTCCCGGACCGATGCTCACCCTTATGAACAATCACAATTTTAAAAAGAAACCCATATCGATTATATAAATTGTAAAACACTAATTTTTATATACCTTATTAGAATCAATCTTTAGCCTTAACTAATTTATGCTAAGACAGGGTCCTTATTTCTGAATGATATCCGTAAGTTATGAAATCATCCAGTAATCTTTAGCCTCTAAGTAAAACTCTTAATAATATTATAGATCAATAATGACCACACCGTCTCGGTGAGTCTATTAATCCTAAGCCTTAACTACTACTTTCTCAAAGGCTATTTGTAATAAAATCGAATGAAATTAATTATAAATTAAATTAAAATAATAATCAGTTAAATAGTCAAATTCAGATTCTGAGAACACCGCATATACACCTGATTATCAGGAGACGAGCTCTCAACGGATCTAAAATTACGGAGGAGGCGGTGACCGGCGTGACGGAGGTGGGTGTCTTGTCGCTATTTGTGGTTGCGGCATGCCATTGGTGATGGTGACGTAAGTTGTTGGTGAGTTGACTTTTAAAGACGAGAAAGTGGAGAGTACATATAATAGTGTTTCTCAATTGTTATATGGGATGATTTGCACTTTTTTTTTCTTTCTTTTTTTTATTATTATTTTTTAAAAACATAATTTTATACGACTGGATAGCATCTTGTACAACACTATAAGTGATGAAAGAAAAAGAAAAAATTAGTGTACAAATCAACCCCTTATGATATCTCTATATACTAAAGCACCAGGTCGGTGCATATTAAAAAAACATGTCAATACATTTTTATATTCATGCTATCCTTTTTATATTAACGCAGTCTTTATAATACTGATTGTATATATATTATAACTTCTCTCGGAAAATAGTAATAAAATACTTGGGCAAAGCAATAGTTCACTTTCATTTTTGTCCTTGCGGGCTTTTTATATCGGCTGAAACTCCCATTGTGGTCATTGTTAAACACGTGGCTTCACCGCTTGTGATTCACCAAAAAAACACAATCCTCATAAACCTTCTTCTTAAAATAGATCGATTGTCCTTTTTTACACACTGCACCAAAAATGTGAGGTGGGTTTTGGTATTTTTGTGGTTTTATTTTGTTGATGAGTTGATGAGATTGTCGATGTGTGTTAATGCTTCCCCCAATTAAGAAACATTAAGGGTTTAGGTTCGCATTTATTCTCGATTAAAAAGAAAAGAAACACTCCTTAGTACCCACTGTATACACACATCGCCAATTACACTTGATGGTTAAATGCCAAGCTTGCACTAAAATCCCATTTCATAATTAGGTCGTATTATTATTTTTATAACTGTATGATGTAATTTTGACCAGTTTATTTTGAGCTTGGGGTGGGGTTTTACCCCGATTCGAGTCTCACAAGTGACAAAGAAAATCCGGATTTTCCTCTTAGTGCGCGAAGTAGCGATGAGCTCTAGGGGTTTCCCTGTGCGGGTCTCTTCTAGTGATTCGGTCCCAGTATCTAGGGCCTGCCCATTTTGATGGTTTAACTCAGGGGTCGAATTTTAAGTGTGGTGCCATTTTAAAAAAATAATTTATTTTGAAATGAGTTGGTTTTGTTGATCTTTCATCTCTAACGGATCAAAAGTAAAAAAGTGAAAAGTAAATTAATCAATTGGGTTAAAGGTTGTCCAAAGTGCATTGTTAAACAAAACCACTAAATGAGTTTACCACGAAACACCAACCAAACACCCACCAAATAGTAACCCTCTAACTTGAAGAAATGAGATATTGGTGGAGTTGAAGATGATTAAATGTGTGTGTGATGTTGGAAATCGTTATTAGGTGAGGACATGTTTATTACATTAGGATGATGTATTTGCCTTTTTTTTTTTTTTTTTTACTATTATGTGTTATAGTAATATGATCGTTTGGGATTTAGGGGGTGTGTGGGTAAGCTTATTTAAATAGCTTAATAGGTTATTGGGTTTTAAAAAGCCTTAAATTAAGGTTGCAAATCTCGCTAGCGGCAAATGAGTAATTGGCCTAGGCGGGAAGATGCGTGGGGTATTGGAATTTTTATGTACAAGTTTTGAAATTATATGTATGACATGTTTATAGGACCATAGTATTGTTCATAGAACCAAAAAGTATGTTTGGAAAAACATTAACACAATTGTTTAAACACTTTAACCCGAGTTTTGTATGAATTAGCACCGAGCTGACCAAGTTTTGACGATATTGAATCTTTTGGCCGATTCCGCTCAACTCGCCCTGGTCATTGACCTTGTGGCTTGTAATAAATAGATTCTTTGTAGTCCAGACTTTACAACACCGGGTAGGCTTATTTTAAGAGCTTAATAAGCTATTGGATATAAAAAGGTACAGAGCTTCTGAATGTGTATGGGTAAGGTCATGTCAAAGTCGTTATACATTGGGATGTATTTGTATTTTTCTAATTATCGTGTGTAGAAGTGAGTTTTGAAAGAGAGATAACTTGTCATGGGAATATGGGATTTAGGGGGTGTTTGGGTAAGCTTATAAAGTACTTATATGGGCAAGCTTATGTTAAAGTGCTTATTTATTTGGGAGCAGGGGTTTTAGATAATGAGTAAATGCATAAGTTAAGCATAAGGATATCCTGATATATTACATCATCTTAGTATCATTTGGGCATGATTGAAGCCAATATAATGTATGTAGCCTTGTTATCGAATCATAATTATTTAGAGAGATTTGATTTTGTGTGAGAGATAGCTGCCATGGGAATCATTGGGATTTAGGAGGTGTTTCGATGAGCTTAGTTAAAGAGCTTAATAGTTTCTTGTGTTTTAATAAAGCAAAAAAGCTTATTGAATTTTTTCTTATTTTAAGGGCTTATGTATTTTTGAGGGGAGGATTAAGCTAATAAATTTGATTCCATTAGTTTGGGGTATTTCGAAAATGCATAAGTTCTATTAACTCTTACCTTACCTAAACATCCCCCTAGTATATTTTGGGCATGATTGGAGGCAAATACTGTCTGTATTTTTGCTTGTAGTGAGTTATCGGCCTAGGTAGGCAGTACTCATAGTCTTAGATAGGAATTTTTATATATAAGTTTTGAAGCTATGCGTAAGAGTATGACATGTTTAAAGGACTATATAAATTTTCATGGACACTAGAAGTATATGTTTAGAAACTTTAACACACTTGTTAAAATACATCGAGCCGAGTTTTTTCTGAGTTAGCTAGAAATGACCAAATTGAATCTTTTGGTCGATTACGCTCAACTTCGCCACAGTCCTTGTAGCTAGTAATGGTTGATCAGTTTGTGTTAGAGTTCTACTACTGTGTAGGCTTATTTTAAGAGGTTAATAAGTTATTGGGTATAAAAAAGTTAAAAGGCTTATTAAAGGTGTTTGGGTAAAGCTTATGTCAAAGTGCGTTATACATTGGAATGTATTTATTTTTTCCCTAATTATCATGTGTAAAGCAGCGTCGCGTTTGTGCGAGGATACATGTGTGAGAATATGGGATTTAGGGGGTGTTTGGGTAAGCTTGTATAAAGAACTTACAGGCGGGTAGCTTATGCCAAAGTGCTTATTAGTTATTTAGGGGAATAAGGGGTTTTTCGATAATGAATAACTAGATAAGTTAAGCATATGGTTATCCATATACAATCACTCTTAGTATCTTTTAGGCATGATTGAAGCTAACATAATGTACGTTGCCTTGTTCTGCATCAAGGTTCATTAGTTTTCGGTGTACACCTCTACTTATGTCTATCTTAAGTTTGATCTAATTGTGAGATGTTTTTAATGTTGCGAGAAAGTATCACTGAGAAGAACGCTGCTAGATATGCTTCTACCTCACACTAGAGGTAACTTGGTATATGAGATAATGTTTCGATCCTGTTAACATGCTCAAACTTTTTTATCCAGTGGCAATCAAAGTTGTATTTTGCGTATGAATGGTATATCGGGTTTGCGTCCATACCTATCACGGAGTTTGTACTTGGATGTTGCAGCGTGTTACTCCTTCATCTAGAAGTTCCATAAGTGGTGATCATGGCGTTCTAGGTGATTCACCGAGAATATGATAAGTGGGTAGGGTGGTCTCAAGGATATTTAGTGATGATATGGATTATCGAGACCGTTGAACCGTGACCTGCGTCATGGAATTATGTGAAAGTTCAAGGAGAACTCTGGTATAGCTCATAGCCTTAATGATAAAAACTTATAAGATTCACATGAATGGGCATGTGAAGATGAAGCTACTTTGATCGAGAAAAGTTGTTATATACCTAGCGGTGATTGGAATAAAGGTTTAAACATATGGCTATTTATCATGGTTTTGAAAACCTTTGCTTCACAAGCTTTTCTATCTTCTGATAAAGTTTGTCAGTTTCATGTTTGGCAGTATATGAAATGATCATCTGCGAGGACGATGGGTTCAACAGCAAATATTATGCGAGTTCTACTTCTTGGTTTAGCGATTGGTCTAGCAGGTCTGCAAGTTTTGGTCTTACATTTGTAGTTTGACTTATTCAAGTCTTTCGTTTTCTTTATTATGTTATTAGTTGGGTTACCGCTGCTATATTTTTATACAGTATACATATGGCAACATGGATTTAATTTATGGGTCAGGCTTGGTTTTGTGACATGGGGCTGCTATGCTAGCTTGTCATCCTTAGGCTTTAATTTGTGGATTTAATATCCGAACTTATGGGGTATGTTTTTGCATTGGTCTTCTTTTTACTGTACCCCATGCTCTAAGACTATTAGTTGATGAAAATTATGTTACACAATCGAAAAACATAATACGGATAGAACCCAAAGTTTTTGAGTTAATAGTATGTGAGCGTGCATATCAACCATAAAGTTGTGGGTTTGTGAGATTTTATGGTGGTTTGTGTTATCTTTTATACAATAAAAGAATTAGGAGTGTATTATTTCTAAAGTTTTTGCTAAAACAGCCTTATTAGAAAAAAAAAAAACCCAATCAGGTTGCTCTTTTGACACGTGGCAAAATCGAGCATTCTTATTGGTTAGTTGAAAGTCAAAATTAAAAAAGAAATTTGTCAAACTTTGATAAATTTGGTGGAGAAAAACATAAAATATAAGTGTAAATTTGTGAAACAATAACTTAAAAATTATTGGGTAGTTAATAAAACTTTAATGGGTGAAATTTAAATGAATTGTATAAATTTATGTATAAAACAAAAAAATATAGTGTATAACACAGAGAGGCAAATGCATTTTTGGCCCAAAGCTAAACATAAATAAAACCTAATCCATAAATAAAGGCAAATAGTAGAACATATTTACACAAAGTATAACTTAAATATTTTAACCAATAAAATACAATCAAGTTCACTTTTGAACTCAAATTACCACAAAATAAACACGCACCTTAACCTCACACTTCTATCAATTATCTCTTTCCTCTTTTATTACCATAAAATTATATACGGGTCTTGGGTCCTTCTCCTATCTATCTCATATATTTTAATATTAAAATAATAATAAACCTTTGTCCTAATATGTATCCCAACATATAAAACAAATGACTTTTTAATCAAATTGAAATTATAATCTTAAACCCATCTACAAATCATCCGGACTCTTAGTAGTGGTGTGAAGGGTTGTTTACTAAATTAACGGTGCGTTTGGTATGATCACGGGTTTAGAAAAGGATTTTGATTTAGTATAGAATGAAAGAAAATGGGTAGAGAGAAAAATGGTGGGGACAAAAAAATATTAATTAATTAAATATAAAAATATTATTTGAAAAATAATAATAGAAAATAAATAATTAAAAAAAGAATAAGTACATTTATTTGTGGATGAGGATTCAAGGTGGAAAAAAATGTATAGAGTCAAAGTAATATTATTGGTTGATATCAACCAAAGTAACTAGGGAGAGTGGGTTTTGGATTCTATGATTGATGAGATTGTGTTAGAAAAATAAGCGGTACTAAACATGTTATTTAATGTTTCTATCAATCCACACGCCAAATCACCACATACCAAGCGGGCCTAAGTAGTTTAGCTTGAAGTGTTTTAATTAGCATCTCAACTAAAAGATATCATCCGTTTCATATTTATTGTCCATATTTTCTTTTATGGATGTCTCAAATTAATTGTCTACTTTCCCATTTTGATAAGAAAAAGAGAACATAATAAAGGAATATTACATTTAGGTGGTTGAGAGTTATAGTGGTTCAACTTTTATTAATTTTTGTACTTCTTGTCTCCTAACAATAGTTTTGAGATGGAAGAAGTAAATATTTGTTTGGGGCTCAAATTTATCTCAATTAAGAGAGAATAAAAGAAAAGTAAAAACCTCATATATTAATTTTTACAACAAAATAATGTGTGACGGATAGAAAACGAGAAGAACATTGAACTAGTAATTGGTGTATCATTTCACGGATAGAAAATAATGTGCCCACTGGCAGCAATCCAAACAAACAAAACACTTTGACTCTAATTAATCTCTACTGTCCAATCCTTCCACCTATCCATTTTTTGTTTGTTTCATTTCATTGTATCATTTCACACCAAAACCACTGATGGGTACGTTCTCATTCTCATTCTTGTGCTTCATTTATTATTTTTTTTTTGTGTAATTTAATTATATGAAAATGGTACATTATAGAGGTTTTAGAGATTTTCACAATTTATTAATCTTTACTCATAATCGAGATGGTGATTAGAACTATGGACTAACTCGGGTTTGCCAATTATATTTATTGGAGGTTACTCAGGTTAAAATTTAGAGGGTGTTTCGGTGAGCTTATTTAAAGAGCTTAATAGTTTATTGAATTTTTCTTATTTAAAAGGCTTATGTGTTTTTGAGGGGATGATTAAGCTAATAAGCTGATTCCATTAGTTTGGGGTATTTCGAAAATGCATAAGTTTTATTAACTCCTTACCTACCTAAATGTCCCCTAGTATATTGTGGGCATGTTGGACGCACAATATGTCATTTGTTTTGCTTGTAGTTAGTTATCGGCCTAGGCGGGAAGTACTCATAGTCTTAGATAGGAATTTTTATATATAAGTTTCAAAGCGATGTGTAAGAGTATGACATGTTTATAGGACTATATAAATGTTCATGGACACTAGAAGTATATGTTTAGAAACTTTAACACACTTGTTAAAATACATCAAGCCGATCGCCGAGGTTTTTTCACGAGTTAGCACCAAGGCGACCAACTTGTGACCAAATTGAATCTTTTGGCGATTACGCTCAACTGCATACAGTCAGCGACCTTGTAGCTAGTAATGGTTGATCACTTTGTGATCCGAGTTCTACTACTCTGTGTAGGCTTATTTTAAGAGGTTAATAAGTTATTGGTATAAAAAGTTACAAAGCTAATTGAAGGTGTTTGGGTAAGCTTATGTCAAAGTGCGTTATACATGGGAATGTATTTCTTTTTTCCCTAGTTATCATGTATAGCAGTGCGTTTGTGCGAGGATACTGTCATGAGAATATGGGATTTAGGGGTGTTGGAGTAAGCTTATATAAGAACTTACAGGCTGGGTAAGCTTATGCCAAAGTGCTTATTAGTTACTTGGGAGCAGGGGTTTTTTCGATAATAAATAAATGTAAGCTAAGCATAAGGTTATCTGATTGTAGCCAATATAATGTATGTAGCCTTGTTCGCCTTGAGATAAGAACCACATATCTAAAAGCGTTATCTCACTTTTTGGGTAAAGGGGGTAATCCTGCACTCTGGTAAATATATTAACAAATAAGCGTTTAAGTACAATGGATATGAGTGAAATCCCATATCTCAGCCAGTTACATAGGCATAAAGCTTACATAACAAGATACTTCGCCTTCTCTAAATAAGAAAATGAAACCACTACTCAAATGATAACATATGACACAACAAAATATAATTACTTCCTAGGACCTTGAAACTTTGTGCCATACATGGCATTAAAAGAATCCAAATTCCCTGGAAGATCACGAACCTGTTTCGCATAGTCATCGAAGTCATAGTCATCATAATCATCTTCAAACTCTTGGCCACCACCAAAAATATTAGCAGACTCATCAAATGGGTTAGCAACAACCTCATCTTCAGAATCAGAAACCTCAATCTCTCCACTTTAGAAAAGGGTTAACTCTCTTAGTAGAGAGGTAGGCGAAATAGGTTGACCATCATCATCCCACAGAGTAGCTTTCCCATCAATAATTAGGTTTTCAAGGCTTACAATTTTCTCAGCGATGGGAGTAGGAACCAACATCCATTGTTCCCATTGAATGAGTCACAAAGCTTGGCGTGAATAAGTCCAGTCTCAGGAGGCTTAGATGCCTGCAATATCAATCGAGGTCAGTCTCGAGATCCATCAATACACCTTCCTTAGTAGTACGAGAAGACTTCGGTCTTGACCTTGTTAGTAGAAGAATCATCATGATACCGGGATGCCCAAATCATCATCCACCTCAAGAGTCCCAAAAGAGTTAGACGTAGTAATCGGTGTATCTTTAGCATTACCACTAGCGAAGGTGTGTCTTGTCTTTGCAACATATACACCTTCCTAGGTGCAAATCTAGGACCCTTACCCATATTAATACCACTAGTCATCTTCATACCTTTAGGTTTGGCTTTCGGTCTGCACCACCTTAAAACCATCATCAGGTTTACGTCCCACATTTGGTGAGGAGGAACATCATTATGCTCCTTAACACTCTTAGGACAACAAGAAGTATCATGCCCAAACACTTTCACATTCCACACTTAGGTGTAGTGGCTTCCATTCATATTCCACCTTTATACTTGCGGTAAAAACCACTATCATCCTTATTAGGGATCGCCATAGTCACCACATGTTTAAGCTCAAATTCAGATGATAATTCCACAAGAGCACGTGCAAAACTAATGCGACCCCATGAATCAACACACATGGAGCTAGTAAAAGCATCTAGCATAATCGACTTACCCACCTGAGTAGCAATTAAGCTCAACCCATCTGCCGAGTATGCAAGTAATGGCACATTATGCAATTTAATCCAAACGGGAACTCTAGTAACCTCACTTTTAGACAATAGCACATCAGGAGTCCATTTAGTGAGAATGAGAGGAGAATTGCGAATAATCCATGGGCCCCGTTGAAGAACACTCTCAACACCCTCATTAGAATCGAATTTGAAGAGGAAAACACCATCATCATTCTTCATTAGTTTCTTAAAACCAAACTTACCCCACGTGTTGGAGACGTAGTTCTTAACCAAATGAAAAGCAACATTCTTGCCAACAAAGAAGCCAACAAGTGTATTTTCATAACGGTTGAATACACCCTCCATAGCAGCCTTTAGAAGCACCGTATCATGATTTTCAATTCGCGTCTCATTCACCAAGGCCCGAAAATTCACTTTCCTAGACACGTCCGGATTTAATACATTAGCAAATGACCTCACTTCGTTAGTTTCAACGTTAGGACCTGAAGTAGAAGCATTCACCATGTTAGTACCAAGTCAACACATCACAGATAAGGCGAAGAAACTTTAGTGCTCGAATCCAAACCACCCATAGACGTAGTACTATAACTTGTATTTTCCGATTAGTATTACCCCAAATAGAATCCGAATGAACATCATGCTTGCTAGGGTTAAGACCAACCCTAGCAGCTTTACGTTCACCTTGGAGACGTTGTAACCTAGCTTCCAACTCCTGAATATCAACCCTTTGATACGGGCTCGTGTCCGTGTTTACACCAACTTGATCGGCCAAGTTGGTGGCTGTTTTTGAAGCCTTCACCGAAGAACCAACTTTATCAAGAAACCCCTTTTCCATCTCTCTACACCCCACAAAAAATTCCAACAGAATCGATAACCACAGCAGCTACTGAAAGAACAATCGACTACCAATCAAACCCTAACTAAAAGTTAGGGTTTAAACACACCACGATCAATAATGAAAGAATCAATCCAAATAAAAGCACACAATCCAAATCAGGTTATGAACAAAACGATTTACCAAAACCCTAAAAAAAATATTGAATCGCCAAAAAACAGACCCAACAAGAAGAACCACTGCTCAAACCCAATCACGAATCAAAGAACAAATATGTTAGTTAATAACGAAATCAGTTAGAAGCAAAGAATCCCAAGCTAGGTTCGATTTGGAAAAAAAAACGATTAGGGTTGTTAGGGATGTGTAAATCGCCGGAGAGAAAGTCGACTAGGGGTTTTTTAGGCGTTATCTCTGTTAAGTTTGGTTATAATAGGAATTCGTTTCTCTGGTTTACACTCTACTTATATCTTGTTTGAGTGTTAACATTTTGAATAGTCATTCATTTTCAGTTTCTTTAATAACACAAAGTTTACTACGTTTTATGATTAATTAGATGTTCTTGCAAGTGCAAAACGAGTAGAAGGATCATCTAAATTTCCCAGACCAAACGTTTCCTCTCTATGATGGAATCTATAGACGAAGATGTGGAAAAATCCTCACTCGCTGATCAAGATGACGTTGGAAGTGATGTATCCAGCAATGGACGAAATAAAAGCAGAAAGTATCGTTTAACTGGCGGTCCGGTTAACCATACCTCCCTTGTTGATCAGATGAAGCTAGTGAGCTGTGAAAGATGTACTTTGCCTTAACTAAAGGGGTATCTTGGTTTTGAAAACCTTTGCTTCACAAGCTTTTCTATCTTCTATTCTTCTGATACAGTGTGTTTGGGATAGGCAGCTGTATTGTCTTCTGATGTCTTTGGCTAGTAGAAATCATAAGGATAGTTTTCTGTTTGGTAGTAAATTAAATGATCTGCCTCGAGTGATTAATTGGTTAGATTAGGAAATCTCTGGTTATTGTATAGCAGTTAGCTTTAAAGGAGTGTTTGGGTTTGAAGATTGGTCAGATGGCTATGTGCCTTGGTACTGAAATTATTTGACTCATAAACTCTCTTTTCTCACACTACTACAAAATCTGAAATAAATCTCCCCTAATAGAGCCCTGTTAATAGGAAAAACGGTCTCTATAAAGGTGTCCGTCAAAAACAAAGGCATAAAGCCCGGTTATGAAATGAGAAAACCGGGGTCTAATTCGGCCACAAAATAGAGCCCTGCCGTCAAACTTCCTCTTTTTGTGTGATTTGATTATATGAAAATGGTAGATTAGATAGAGGTTTTAGAGGTTGACATGATTTAGTTTAACTTTTAGTGTAATTGGAGCTTACTTAGGTGAAACGTTCAACTTAGGGGGTCGTGTTTTAAGCTTATTTTGGTCTTATGATCTTATTTAGTTTAACTTTTAGTAAATGATAAGCCTTGGCATTGGAGATAGCACTGAGCCCATTCCGTAAGTTATTTCTTCAGCTCCACAAGAAAATTATTTGTTTAAAACATTATTGATATGTTTGACTTTTGTTGCAAGATCCCTAATTTTGCTATTGTAAATGGCTGTTTTTGACATAGACTCGTTAACATTGTGAACCATATATATGACACGTCAGTCCTAACCCGTTGGTATTCCCATTTCTTTTCATTGCAGAAAAGCATTGGCTAATGCTTTATCAGTCACACCCTAGATGTGGACCCTTGGAAATGCAGCTTGGGAGCCTTACAGGTAACACATGATCTAAACTAGAGGTGTTCCATAACGGGCAGCTAGTCAGGTTGGAAAACAAGTTGACCTGCAAACGGTCTGTCCTTTCTTAAACTTGTTTAAAAATAATGATTAATGAATGTTTTCAGCCCGTTGAACCCATTAAATATAACATAACGTAAATTGATCCATTTATAAGTAAAATGCTTGAAATTGCGACCTCTGTATTTGACAGTTAGTTTCTTTCCAACGTAAATATTTTCTTCCCTATGAAAGAGCAACAAATTACTGGAATGGGCTCAGTGATATCACCATTGCCAAGGCTTAACATTTACTGCCATTCATATGTTTGAAGCTCGAAAGAATAATAAAGTGTGTTTGTTTTAGTTGTGCAGGTGGTCAATGTGGTGTATTGCTAGTTATTAGTGTTATTTGGAGCTTGTACTTGGATGGATAAAGTCAGGATTTATTATGTATTCGTCATATGACCTGATTCTCAATTCTAAAGGCAGATTGGAGACAACATCAACTTCATCAAACCCCATCTGTTTTTCTCGAGCTTGTACAGTGACGTCTATGGTGTATGTTTTAGTTTCATTTCTGCTCTAGCAGTTAATAAGGTTGGCGTGTGTCTTTTTAGTTGTGTTGTTTGCAAGAGTAGTCATAGAGTAGGCAAGCTCAATGTATCAAAATATCAACTCATTTGTAATGTCAATGGATCTTCCTTATTTGAATCAATACTATGTTCATTTCGGAAAAGAAGAACAACAATTTCATTCATGGCTGAAATTATCTCAGAAACTGTAGTGGTTGCCTTGTAGGTTTAACATTGTAAGGCTAATGCACTGAACAAGGCTACTAGTAATGGTATCTGATAAATTATTATAAGATAAATCGAGATGGTTCAACATCTTGAGGTCTTCAATCTCTGATGGAATGGAACAAAATAATGACATGTTAAGTTAAAGATAATCGAGATGGTTCAGTTAATCGAGATGGTTCAGTTAATTGAGATGGTTCAGTTAAAGATATTTTTTGAGTCTACCCATTTGACCCATTTTAGTTTTCGCTGTTCTTTGGTTTGTTTCACAAGAGTGGGTGTACAGTTTCATGTTTAACCCATTTCATATTACTGTAAGTTACATGTTTCCACATTACATTAGTAAGTAGATACAAGACTCGTTTTTTGTAACTTAATTGACCTAGTTCAGTTTTATCTATATTTTTAGGACAATCCATAACTACACCTTTTTTGTAAATTAAACTTTCATTAAGTAGTAACTTTGGCAACACTCTCAACTCTCAAGTTTCAAGTCTCTAATGTGCATGTACGTGTGTCGGACCATCTTTACATCAAAATATTCGAGCTGATTTATGTATCAGAAATCCACTTTGGTCATTATTGACACATTTTTAATACAGTACACTTGCAATAATAATACAGTATACCAAACATGAGGTTAACTTTCTATAAAATTGAACCATACACTGCTCGAAACCAGAAGAGGGGGAAGCCTCGAGCTTTCTCATTCAGATATTCAAGAAAAAGTCAAATTTATGAAATTGAAAGTCAAAGAAGACGAATAACATTAGGCTGTTCATTAAGGAATCGAACACCAAGTAGAACTTAAGTAGAATTCAGTACCACAAATTGGATTCATGGAAATGAGACTACACTTACAAACATGATTGATACATATGATACGTCACCAGGAATGTAAACGTACTCTTATGTCTCGTACACTTATGCAACAAGAAAATTAAACCATAATTACGACATGCACCGCTCCTTGTTGCAGTAACTCTCAACTTCACCATACAAGCTTGATGATAGAACTGAAAGAGTTCAAAAATAAAACCATTTTAGTGATGATTTATTAACAAACTCATGTAAAATCAGATTCTAAAAAATGGGAGAACATAGTACCTTATATTTTGTCAAGCACATCGAGAATGTGCTGCAACTCGTTGACAAAAATTTCAATTTTTCATCCGCTTTGTGGGGAATCCACAGAGCATGATACTCCAATCTTGATAACTGCAACCAAACATTCTTCCACTTTCTTTGCATTTGCTTCTGTACTTTGCAACACAATTGCATCATCATCAATAACATCGACTACATGATCTGGTAATGCCATGTAAGCAAATTTATGAAGGCTAAGACCTTCATTAAATATGTCGTCCGCTGGCTTTTTCCAGTCATCACTCTAGTAAAAATATTCCAAAACTGTAGACGCCCCACAACTTGTCATCTCGCCCCGATACCATACTCTGGAAATTACAATGATCATTAGTTTACAAACTATAATCCGTAAAGTACAAATACAAGAATCATATATTACCCGGAGGCGCATAACCAATTGTTCCTTTAACCCCAGTTGAGCTGTTTTGGTTTAAGTTTGGACCAAGTAGTCGAGCTAAACCAAAGTCTCCAACATGAGCCACCATATCATCATCAAGTAGAATGTTACTTGGCTTCAAGTCACCGTGAACAATCGTTGTTTGGCAACGATTGTGAAGATAATCAGGCGGTGGCAACATCTCTGAGAATATTTATTCTTTGAAGAAGGTTGAGTTTTGATGTATTTGCACTTGAATGAAGCCAATCATGTACACTTCCGTTAGGCATAAACTCATAAACCAAAGCTTCAAAATCATTGCCTTGAAAATCAACACTTGAACATGAAGTTATTATCTTCAACAGATTACGGTGTCTAATATTACGCCATGCCTCACATTCTGCTAAAAAGCTTTTGTGTGCTCCTCGACTTTGAAGATGTAGAACTTTAACTGCAACAGATTTATCATCACTTGAATCAAATTTTCAGAAATTTTCTGTAGAGAGCTGTGCCCACCCTCGCCAATCAAATTTTCTGTAGAGAACCCATCAGTTGCCTTGAGAAGTTGATGGTATGAAACTTTCATGAACCGTTCACTCCCTGATGATTGAGATGGTTGACTTTTGCGCTTCTTCACACAAAAGATACACACAACATAATACGACGAGCAACGTGACTGCAATCACGATGACTAATATGAAGAAAGGAAACCTTTTTTTTCTTACTACCCGTCTCCTTGCATTTGGGTAACTCAAGTGTAACCAAACCACCACAAAGCTTATTGTTCCCCAAAACCGAAAATAAACTTGCATTGGCAAACACTCCTACAGCCGGTACTTCACCCTCAAAATCATTAAAGGATAGGTTCAAATACACTAAGGATTTCCATTTGCCTAAAAATTGCGGAATTCTACCAGATAAATTATTTTCAGAAATGTCGAGTACCCCCAATCCTCCCAATGAACTGAATGAAGATGGTATTACGCCTTGAAATCTGTTGCCTCTTAGGCTTAACGCTGTAAGGCTATTGCACTCACCAAGGCTACTAGTAATAGGACCTGATAGATTATTATAAGATAAATCAAGACCGCTCAACATCTTGAGGTCTTTGATCTCTGATGGAATGGAACCAGACAAGTTGTTGTATGAAAGATCTAAACCAATAGTTAGTGATGGAAGGTGAAAAAGTTGCTTGGGTATGTTTCCAGTGAGTCTATTGCTTCTAAGGTTTAACAAATTAAGTTCTTTACAATTCTCAAGGCTTGATGGAATATAGCCTTCTAATTTGTTGTAATCTAAGTAAAGTTCTGTCAGTAGTGATAAGTTCCGAATAGCATCAGGGATGGGCCCTGAAAATTGATTGTTATTTAGAACAAGAACTTGTAGCTTTCGAAGTTTACCAATGGTACTAGGGATCTTTCCTTTGAATCGATTTGGTCCTAAAGCTAAAGTGGTCAAGCCAACTAGACTACCCATACTTGAAGGGAGGCTTCCAAATAATTTATTGTATCCTAAATATAGAGAGCTAAGTTGATGAGAGAGATTACCTATTGATATCGGAAGCACTCCTATAAGGTTGCAATTAGAAAGGTCCAACCATGCTAATCTGGTGCAGTTTTTCAAAGAATCAATAAACCTCATGTCATCGGCTTCTCCACGTCCATGGAAGTTGTTATCATTTAAGGAAATAAAATTAATATCTCTTTGTTTTGAAAAATTGATTGTCAACTTCCCACTAAAATTGTTGTTACCCATTTCAAGAATTCCTAATTTAGAACAATTAGAAAGAGAAGGTGGAAGAACTCCGGTCAGTTCGTTACCCCATAACTGAAGGAGCTCAAGATTTGGGAGCTGATTACCTATTTCTGAAGGAAGACTACCAGTGAGGTGATTATCAGGTAAGGAAAAATTAACTAGGAGTGAGAGGTTGAAAATGGAATGAGGGATGCTTCCGTATAAGTTGCACTCACCAGCGTCAAATCTCGTCAAGCTTTTCCAAAGACCCAAGGTATCTGGAATTCTCCCACCCAACGGGTTCCCAACAGCAGAGAACACGTCCATTGATGTAATATTCCCCAAGAAAGGTGGGATTCCACCTGTTAACTTGTTGTCATGAATTGCAAGACGAGTAAGTTTCGAGAGTAAACTCATTCCCTTGGGTATGCTTCCACTTAGCTCATTTTGATTGAGCCAAAGGTCTTCGAGGTTAGAACAACCAGACAAGTTTGTTGGAATGACTCCACTGAACTTGTTATCATAAAGATAAAGAACACGTAGCCTATATAAACGACCAAGTTCATGAGGAATGGTTCCTTGAAAGCTGTTGTTCCAGAGACCAAGCTTACGGAGGAAGCTGAGGTTTCCTACATGAGGAGACAACGAGCCTTCTAAGCCATGCGAATCCAGTCGTAAAACAGTCACTCGTTTGTGCCGCTTTCCACATGAAATACCACTCCAGTCACAGAAATGAAAGGATCGGTTCCATGAGGTTAGAACTTTGTATGGATCGTGGGTGATCAACGACTTAAATGACAACAACGCGTGATAATCAGTCTCGTTACCGCCATATGAAGCAGAGACTGTGGCGGAAGTAAGACATGTTATCGCAAGACCGTAAAAGAGAAAAGAACATGTTATCGCAAGACATGTTATCGCAAGACTGTGGCGGAAGTGAATTATTGCTTGTGGTGACTTCATTTTTGGAAATTTAGTTAAAATTATAAGAACATGCATTGGCTTTTTATACTTAGTTTTGCATGTTAACGTTCCTGGCATGCAAATGGTGAAATAAATGGCTTCCACAAGTTCCTTATCATCTTGAGAATACCAAGACTTTTAAGAGATAATTATGATATTTTCAAATATTAATGTTTAACGTTCATGACACACAAATTGTGAAGAGAATGCAACCCAAGTAGCATCACCACAAATATCTTATCAGCTTGAGCAAAACAATATTTGATTGATAATATATATTTTCTATGTAAGAGAAGACTTTAAAGAAGACTTGGGATTGGGAAGACGACATTAAGATTTTTTGTAACATATCAATCATGCAACCCAAGTAGCATCACCACACATTTGACTGATAAATAGCTATTTTCTACGTGTATACAAAGAAGACTATTAAGAAGACTTGGGATTGGGGGTTTGGTTATTTCTTTGCTGGTAAATTATAATTTGAAAGTATTGCATTTCTTTATTCGAGTTCATTTGCATATTTTTAATCGTTTAAACAAGTCAGTTGTAATATGCACATACGCCGTTTGATAAAATGTCTCAGTTAAATACTTACAAGATAGGAGAACTTATTTGAGTGTATACTCATTAATAGAGTTTGAGAAGAAAAGAAAAAAAAAAGTTTTTTGACACTTGATTATATTCAAAATAACAACGAAATTATCTGATCTTAGAAAGCTAATAAGATTAACTTCCAGGTTAAACCTTGAGCAACAAACACAAAAAGTTTAAACTGTTTTATGTGGACACAAGTGTTTTTGATAGTAAATATGATATTGGGTTAGATTCCTCTTCTGTCTGCTGGTTTGAAAGTTTTTGTTGGTAATATGTGGCTTAGATTGCCGGGTTTTGGTTATTTCTTTGCTGGTAATTATCTTGTTAAGATGGCTGGATTTCATTTTGCTTACTTTGAAGAAGCTTTGGCAGATCATGGAATGAATGGTGTTTGAACCAGCTCAATATCAGGGTTTCAGTGTCCTAATTCACAAGTGGAATTTGAAGACCCTGTAAAGAGTTTTGCGATGTTTAATTGTGGTGTTTGGAAGGTAATTTGAGAGGGAAATATGTTTTCGAAAATGTGAGACTAGCTTGGTTTGCTTTGTTTGATGTTTAAAAATTCAAGACAAGATATTGTGGAGTTGGGACCTTTGTGTGGTAAATTGTAATGGTGGTAATATTATAAGTTTTGGTTAATGGGTAATTATTTGTGCAGGATATATAGTGATATGGGTAGGTTTGGTATTAATTTTGGAGGGAAGTGGTTGTTTGTCGCTTTTGGCCTGGTGTAACTATTTTCTACATGTACACAGAGAAGACTTTTAAGAAGACCAAGACAATTTGACTGATAAATAACTATTTTCTACATGTACACAGAGAAGACTTTTAAGAAGACTTGGGATATTGCATGTATCGTAGACAAGTAACTGTAAGTGAAATACAACGTATAACATTATAAAATAACACTCAAAACTCAAACATTTTATGAAGAAGAATTAATATATTTAAATGAAGAGTATGGAAAATTTTCATATTTTGTAAGAAAGTATAAATAACAGTTGCTTAGTTTTAAAAAAAATACTTCTGGTGTGATGGCGACGGCTCGACCGTGTTCGCCAGATGAATAAGGTTATATGGTATTGGATATGTTCTACTATCTGTTCTTTGTGGGATAGAAATCTGCTGGTGGTCTTGGGTACTAGTAATTTTGGTTACTGTCAAATGGTTGGTAAGATTATAAGGAATGATATTGGGTTAGATTCCTCTTCTGTGGTGCTGGTAAGATTATAAGTTTTGGTTATATAAGATTAACTTCCAGGTTAAACCTTGAGAAACAACACATAAAAAGTTGGACTTTCTAAAATGATTAAACTATTTTATGTGGACACTTTAATTTCAGTGGTGTAAACATACATGATGGGTGAAAATAAGAAGGTTTTACTAAAATATGTATATGAGTGTTTTCAATAGTAACTATTTGTTGCTCTTTAGATATTTGATGTTTAAGTTTTGAAACAATAATACGATAGAAATCTGCAGGTGGTCTTGGATACTAGTAATTTTGGAATTTGTTGGTTAATTACCGCCTTTTTGGTCTTGGCACTTAGCTGGTTGGTATTTATGTTTGGAAGGTCAAAAATGATGTTATAAGGAATGATATTGGGTTAGATTCCTCTCCTGTCTGCTGGTTTGAAAGTGTTTGGTGGAAAGAAGCTGTGTGGAACTATGAGCGAAAATGTGAGGCTTAGATTGCCGAGTTTGGTGGCTGCTGGGTTTTGAGGTTTTGGTTATTTCTCTGCTGGTAAAAATCTTGTTAAGATGGCTGGATTTCATTTTGGTTACTTTGAAGAGTGTTTAGTAAATCATGGAATGAATGGTGTTTGGACCAGCTCAATATCAAGGTTTCAGTGGCCTAATTCAGAAGTGGAATTTATAGACCCTGTAAAAGAGTTTTGCGATGTTTAATTGTGGTGTTTTGAAGGTAATTTGAGAGGGAAATATGTTTTTGATGTTTAAAAATTCAAGACAAGATATCGTAATGGTGGTAAGATTATAAGTTTTGGTTAATGGGTAATTATTTGTGCATGATATATATAGAGTGTTTGGGTGATGGGTTATATAGTGGTATGGGTCGGTTTGGTATTAATTTTGGAGGGAAGTGGTTGTTTTGTAGATCGTGGGCCGGACATATCCTAGCTGGAAGACTAAAGACATTTTGAAGTTTTATAACCATTTGATTTATAGCCAATGTTTGTTAGCTTACTAGCCTATACACCTGTGAAATTCACAGGTAGCTAATATAAGTTGTTGAATAACTTTGAAATACAAAGTTATAGTTCATGAAAAAGAAAGCAAACAACTTTGTAAATCCATAACTTAATTTGGAATTTAGAACCGTTGCAAATTAAAATGAAACCTTTCAATAAGAAATCATGCGGTAAATCCATCACTTAATATGGAACCTTGAAGTAAGAAACTACACATTCAAATTTAAAATATTATAGCGAAACTGACAACCAATTTTACGTGAGTCCGTTCCAAGTGAAAAGGATAAGATAAAACCATTTCATTTTTAAAGTCACAAACAAAACCATTTTGACTTTTTAAGTCAAAGTAAGTAAACATTTCAACCTCAAATTTGATATCAATTTCAACGTGATTTCTACTAATTCCACCTGCCACTAATCAAATAGATAGCAACTACTACAAATTTAGTTTCAAATTCATAACAAAAGTTGTCATCTTTTTACATTTCAAAAGTTCAAACTTTGACTTGGCACTCACTACACTACAACTTGCTAAAAACTTACCATTTTTTAGGGTTTTTACTGAAACTGAAAACCCATTTGACTTAAGTCCGTTCGAAGTGGAAACATAAGATAAACCATTGGTAGATTATGGTGAGTTGATCTGAACTTGAAAATTTATGCATAAACAAAAAAAATCTTTAAACAATCCAAAAAGGATAACCAGATGCTTCAAGAACAGGTGATGAGTAAACACTTGTTAGGAAGTAATAAAGTTGCGGTGATATTTAATGCGTCATTTATGACGTATTTAGTAACGTCAATTGGTTGGGAGGGAATTTCAAAAACGTTTTGTTTTATTATATACTAGCTTATAGACCCGTGGAATTCACGGGATTTTAGAGGGTTGTTGATTAAAAAAGGTAAGTACGTGAATAAAGTAAGAAAGAACAACGAACGTAAACGCTATAAAATGTTCTTTTAATGGAACAATAAGTTATAAGTGACTGAAAGTATAAAATATAATGATTGTAAATATCTGTGTAATAAACGTTCACTGCCTCGAGATTTCCGATATGATTGTCTTTAGAAGAAAACGTATGTAGTGACCATTCTAACACTTCAACAAAATGTCCATTACATGAACACCTAATAAGTTTAAAAAATATGTCAGTAAAAGAAGTTTGCGATTTATATAAGTGTAAATAGTCATAGATTCATAGCTTTAACTCTCAATAATCCCTTTAATTGATAGTTGAGAGCATCTTAAAGGTTAATAGTCGTAAATAGTGCATGAAACTACATGTAAATGCTATCAAACAACCCAAATATCATGAGAGAAATTAAAAAAGACAAAAGAAATAATGAGGCACTAATACATTTAATTCGTACGGTAGTTTAATAAATATAGTTAAAAAGTTTTTAATCTTCATAAAAATACTCATATTCACCTTCACATGAAAACACATAGTAAAGGAACATTTCTTCGCCTAAATATCTCTTTTGCATTGCTTACTTTTTAGACAGCTTCACTGAAACCCGTTTAAAGAGCATCATCTTTTATGAGGTTAGCCTACACTGATACATATAAACATATGAAACATATGAAAATATATACCATATTACAACAATAAAAAACAAATTACCTCAAAAAATTTATTCCATTAATTTACTACCCAAAAATAGGGACAACAAACCATCAATTTCGCTATTGAGAAGCACAACTATTTCAAAAACGTCTAGTGATGTTTTTCCTCAAAGATCGATATTGCACACAAAATACTTCTATTTTTTTTTTTTTTTTTTTTGGTAAGCTGTGTAAATACCCATACAACTTGTTCTTGTAAATGCTAAAAAATATGTCACAATTGTTTAATTGTTTTACAAATGTAAACCCAATTGATACCCATACAACCTATCCTGATGCCTGAGTACCCATTGTGTAGGACCTTAAAAGGTTCAAAATAACACATCTATGAAGTCTGCAATACCATGACTTGACCGCGGGCTCGTTAGTCGAGTTTTATGTAAATGGCATTCCAATAAAGGATTTTTTATTTATTTTTTTATTTATTTTTTTTTATTGTCAATAAAGATACATTGACAATGATCACGGATGATAACATCTCAATTACTCACATACAGTTCAAGAATTACATGAGTTTCTCATTATATAGACTTCAAATTACGGATAAGGTGTAATATAAGATTGAACTATATACACTTCACCTCCCTCATACCCCGTGCAGACAATAAGGAAGTCTAAACTTATATCACTTGTTTGCTATGTTATTTATCGAACATACCGAAAAAATGAGGCTGACACAGGTAACGAACCTAAAGAGAAGAAACACATGCCTTGGCTGCAACTTCAAAATGTTGCCCCGCCAAGGCGCGGACATTCTCGGTTTTAACTGAACCCGTTCAGATTCATCACATCCAATTATAGTGTTAACATACATAACACTAAATAACATTTAAATATGTCACAGGATACTGTAGATCACAATGCACACATCAGCAAATAAGAATTTGCCAACTAGGCTACTAAGGCACTCTGTATAGTCACTGTTTCTGTGCAAATACAAAAACCAAAGTTGGTGATTTACCTTCATTTCAACATAAGATAATCAAGATAAGTAAAACTAACCAACACTAAATTTTTTAAACCTAAATTAAAACAAAATTAGAAAAACCCCACAAAACACTATGGGTGCGTTTAGTTGAGGGAAAGCACCCTTGTTTTCCACAAAATATTTTGTGGAAAACAAAGAAAACAGAGATCGCGTTCAAATTAATGATTTCCAATAAATTCTCTACAAAACACAAAATTCCTATTTCCATCTTTAATACACAAAACTACAAAACACTTTTTTTTTGTTATCACCTATTTTCCTTTGAAATACCCCTAATCTGTTTTCGTCCATTTTTATACGTTTTCGTCGGTTTTTACCGTTTTTATACGTTTTTGTCCGGTTTCATCTGTTTTTTACGTTTTCGTCCGATTTTTTACGTTTTCTTTCGATTTTTACGCTTTCCCGCTTTTGTTCGGTTCTTTAGTTTTGTATGTTTTGTTTACGCTTTTGTCCGATTTGTTTTTTACGCTGTTCGATTTTTACGCTTCGTCCTGTTTCCTTATGTTGTCGCCCCGCTTCGCCCATTTTTACGCTTTTCATTTTTTATGTTTTCGTCATTTTTTTATGATTTCGTCCGGTTTTTTGTTTTTCCCCGTCGATTTTAACGTTTTTTTTCCATTTTTTACGTTTTTTTTTACGATTTCGACCCTTTTTGTAATATATATGAAGAATGCAAATACGTAGTACTATAATGTAAACACCAAACGTGACGCAAAAATTTGTTATACTACATGTATCGTGAAACACCAACCGTGACACAAACAATTTGTTACTACATGTTTTATAAGAACAATTTGTTATATATTGTAATCACCAACGCGGACGCAAAACAAATTGTCCGGGTTAAACAATTTGTTATCAAATGTGTGATAATCATATATATCATAAGACAACAACACTAATGCATGATCTAGTTTAATCCAACATTATGCAACTCCGCAAAAGAACGTGACATGTTATACTCAAAGACCACTAATTACCCATACATTCTAAGGCTCCCCACAGTGGATCGGTTAGGTCGACCATTGTGGGGGTTGGGTGACCTTCGGTTGGGTGATAGAATTTGGACGAACTAGTTCGAGTCCACAACCGAGTTGTGTTCTCACTTTTTTGTACCGTTTGATGATTAAAAAAAATACTTTTTTTTTAAAAAAATTTTACCACTTTTACAACATTATAAATACTAACCTCAAACACATATCTAAACACACAATATTTGAATTAAGTTTTTAATTATTGTTGTAATTAGTTTAAGAAAAACTTTAACACTTTTACAACATTAATTATTGTTGAATTAACCTTCTAAACACACAATATTTGAATTAAGTTTCTAAACACACAATATTGTAATGTCTACGTTTTATTAGTTTAAGTTTTTAATTATTGTTGTAATGTTTAAGTATTTTTATTAATATTTGAATTTAAAAAAATCACAGGTCACCACTGTGGCAACTAGGTCAGGCCGCGTCGTCTTGGTAGAGAGAGCGATGTGTGGCAGTGCATTACCTAGGTCACCACTGCATGCAAATTCTCTAAAGTTTGGCTAGCATATTACCATAAATTAGAAATGTAATTATATGATTTTACACTAAGAGGGTAAGGTATGGTCACTAACCCCCTACGCCAAACACATGTGGCAAGGCTTTGTTTGAGCCAATGACAAGGCCAAGCCATCATACCACCATCAAGGCGCGAGTGAAACCCGTGGCCTGCGCCTAAAGCATTTTTTGTTTTTTATTTTATTTTAATTGTTTTGTGTGTTTTAATTGGGTATGTTGTGTTTCAAAAGTGGAGTTTTTGGCTTAAGTAACAAGTGAGGTGTATTTTGGTGTGTGAATAATAAAAGAAGTGAAAATGGGAAATGTTGAGGTGGCTCTTTGGCTTGAGTCACCAACCTGGTGCTCTAAGATGGCAAGTTTGCTCATATTCATTCATTGTAATTTTGGAACTAAGCCATTCTTCCTAATATTTCACAATTGATTGAATATATAGTTGATTAGATTTTTGAACAACAATGTTCATTTTTGCTACTAACGTGTCAATGTTCTTGCCAAAGATTGAGAGAAAAAACAACAAACTTGCAAACAAATAATTGATGTTGAGCGAAGAAAAGGAGTTGGTAAGGGCGTTCTTTTAAGGAATATAGAAGAAAATCAGCTAATGTAGGTTTTTTTATTGTTTCCTTTTAGGGTTAAGTGGACATGTCCAACACAGCTCACTAGAATTCATACTACATTTTTATGTTTGTGTCTTGTGTTTTTTCCCCTTCTTTTGTAGGTTATGGTGGTGGTGGTGAGTGATGGCGGTGGGTGGGTAGTAGTGAGTGGTGGTTGTGGTGGGTGGTGGTAAATGGTGGTGAGTGGTGGTCATGGGTGGTTGGAGTGTTGGGTGGTGGTGGTGGTAGTTGGTGGTGTGTAGTAGTGGTGAGTGGTGGGTGGTGGTGGTGGTGGTGGGTGGTTGTTGGTGTTGGTGATAGGTGGTGGTGGGTGGTGATGGTGATGATTGGTAGTGGTAGTAGGTGTTGGTGTTGGTGGTGGTAGGTGGTAAGTGGTGGTGGTGGTAGGCTGGTTGGTAGTGGTGGAAGTAGGTGGGTGGGGATGCAGTGGTGGTGAGTGGTGAGTGGTTAGTGGTGGTGGTGAGGGTGGTGGTGGTGGTATGTGGTAGCTATAGGTGGTATGTGGTGGTGGTGGTAGGTAGTGGTGGTAGGTGGTGGTGGTGGTGGTAGGTAGTGGTGGAACGTGGTGGTGGTAGGTGGTGGAGGATGAGATGATAATTTTTGTGTCTTGTCGTGTGTGGTTTAGTTAAGAGTTAAACTAAAAAAAATTAAAGAGTCACTTACATATATCGTCCTTGCATGTTAGTTAAAAAAAATTGAAGTGTTAGTTATATAAATCCTTGTGGTTTAGTATGGACTTCAAATGACTATTTACCCCTCACATGACACTCACATGGCCTGACTGGCGGGAAAAAATAACGGGTGTTAGCCATAATAGTCACCTTGTAACAAAAAGTCTACTTTAAGGACATTTGCTAAAAATTCTTGTCGAGAGTGGCCAGCATTCCAAAAAATGAAACTTCATAGAAGAAATTTGTAGTTTACCCTAAATTCAATCTTCATATCACTTAGCGAGCTATCCTATATGTTACCAAAACTATAATCAAGGTCACTTTTGGGTTGAATGGGTTGGGTCACCTATAAGTTCTAGCCCGTTGTTTGCGTCATGGTTGGTGTTCATATGACACTTCTACATCTTTGCTTTATTTCTATATAATATCACAAGTGTCATTTTATCAAGAAATGAAAGCTAACTATCGTATGCTATATGTAACATTGAAAAAACCATAATAGATCATAAAGACAACAATACTGCTACATCATCCGATTTAACACAACATTATGTTAGTCAACAAAAGAACAATAGACTTTATACTCAATGAGCATTAATTACCGTACCCATGCAAAACTCAAGTTTGTGATTAACCAGAACCAAGTAAGTGAATGAATTTGCAGTAAGATGGCAAGATTGCTACTAATCTAGTAAAAACTAAACAATGCACACAGCTACATATTCGTTCATTCTAGTTACGCGCTTGCCATGCCTCCACTTATTCCCAATATTTAGTAATGGAATAAGAATAGTTTATCAACTTTTTGAGCAAGAGTGAAATACACTGTTAGTCCCCAAGGTTTTTGGTAGATTTCACGTATAGTCTAAAATCGGACAAAATTACACCAGTCCTCCCCACGTTTGAAATCTTGCTCTACGCTAGTCTAATATCCTAACGATGTTAAGTTTCTCTTGTTATCTCCAGTCACGTGCCAGGCACATGAGGGTAATTTAGTCATTTTTCTTTTTGTCATTTCATCTTCATCTTCTACATTGATGTGTTTTTGCCATTTATCATATCCACATAAAGGGAAAAAAAAGTTTGAAAATTATGAACTACTTAAACACACATTTAAATTAGTTAAACTTTTATAAAAACAATTCAAAGATCTATTAGATCTTAAAACCATTTTGTACTTTAAATTCATATGAGTATGTTTTGAAACTTTTCTTTCTCGTCTGCAACCTCAACTTTGTTCTTCAAATTTCTTTTTTCGTTTCTTTAAAGTAAACATCTTAAATATGGAAAACACCGAATTAAACACATAATAGTAGTATTCTTCAAAGACAAAACTCAAATTAAAATGCACAACCCATATCATACATAACGAGGTGGTTGCACTCGGGCGTTGCGATGAGTGTTTTGCTTCTAGTTTTTATGTTGCCTGTGTTTTGTCATATGTTTTGTCTACACATATGTGGCTTCTATTTTAAGTGGATGGCACTTGCGCGTTGCGGCGACGCTTTTTGTTTTTATTTTTTTTGCTCTTTGCGTCTAAATTGTATGCGAAAATATTTGTGTATATGCTATAAGTAGTGCTTTTATTTGAACTTTGGACCGTTTGTTGTGGGCTTGCGTGTGGCCCATTTCAATCTTTTTTATTATTTATAAAGTATAAAGTATCATATATTTTGTCAGCAAATAGTCTCTACACTATTTGTACACAAACTTTAGGTAGTTAAAGGATTTTTTTTAAATAACATATTAAACTTCAATACTTTTTATAAAATCGTATACCAAAAGCATGTCATTATTAAGCTCAAATTCTTTGTAATCCAGAGCTCTTCGTAACGGTATTTTTTTATTAAAGAATTCGCTAGATATTTAACGAATGAAGTTTGATATATAAAAAAATCGTAAATATTAAGAAGTCTAGGTGGCTGATTAATCGGCGATTAATCGCTAGGTAGGGATTAACTGCCCCGATTTTCACTAATCGGCCTTATTTAATCGATTTGGTAAAAAATCGTTCAACATACTTCGGATAAAAATAGGCCAATTCGGGCATAAGTCGGCCAAATTGGAAAAAATCGGCTAGATCGGCCAAATCGAGCATATAGTTTCAAATTTTTATAATTTTATGTATAAAAAATCCAATCCGATCAATCCCCGCCTAATCGATTAATCGCTAGGCGGTACCCGGCCACCTAGCTACTGCCTAGCGATTTTTGCAACCTTGATAAAAAGTAAGCGAAAAAATAAAGATAGCCATAAGATTATAGGGGTTTATGTAACTTGCGCTTGCTTAGGCTTAAACTTAATTAATAGAGTAAATGACATCACAAACGAAGTTCATCATATTGATGTAACACTTGAAATAGAATACACTAAATTTGGATACTAAACAAAAAAGGTCCAAATAGAAAATTTCATCTAGTAACTCCATTTAGCAATATTGATGTATGTTTAGTAGCTCTAGTGAGTTGGGTGGGTTTGTTTTGGAGAGAGATAATTCACCAACTTGTGTCATTTTAAGTCCTTAAAACACTTTGACATGTGTCCTAAGAACACTTTGACTTGTTACCTGTAAAATTTAATGTCACATAGCCATATAGGGCTTAGGGGGTGTTTATCAAATTAAGTAATTCCATATAAACCTCTTAATTAGCCTCTTAGAGAAGAGATAAGCTTTAATGCTTCCCTCAATTAAGAAGCATTAAGGGTTTAGGTCCGCATCTCTTCTCGATTGAAAAGAAAAGAAAAACACCCCTTAGTACCCACATACACACAGTCGCCACACTTGATGGTTAAATGCCAAAGCTTGCACTAAAATACCATTTCATAATTAGGTTGTATTATTATTTTTATAACTTTATGATGTAATTTGAATCAGTTTATTTTGAGCTTGGGGAGAGGTTTTACTCGGGTTTGAGTCTCGCAAGTGATAAAGAAAATCCGGATTTTCCTCTTAGTGCGAAGCCGTGAGATATATGGGTTTCCCTTCGCGGGTCTCTCCTAGTGGTTTGGGTCCCGGGGCCTAGGGTCTGCCTATTTAGACGGTTTAACTCGGGGGTCGGATTTTAAGTGTGGTGCCGTTCCGAAAAAAAAAATATTTTTTGAAAAGGGTTGGTTTTATTGATCTTTCATTTCTAACGGATCAAAAGTAAAAAAGTAGAAAAGTAAATTGTTACACAAATCCACTAAATGATTTTTTGCCACAAACTTATATTTTATTCACTTTCTGAAACAATTTCTAACAACCACCACCACCTCCCTTCTACTCTAATACCAACGAAACAGTAACCCTTTATTAAATTCCCTCAATTTAAACAAAAGCCCTAAATTTTATAAAAATTAAAAACCCTAGCCCTCTTATTTAACTTCAAAACTGTTTGGTAGTCAAAGTTTGAAGAAATGAGAGATTTGGTGAGATGGGTTTTTGGTTAATAAGCTATTGAGTATAAAAAAAGGTACAAAGCTTATACATTGAGATGTATTTATATTTTTCCTTATTATCATGTGTAGATCAGCGTGAGTTTGTAAGAGAGATAATTGTCATGGGAATATGGGATTTAGGGGGTGTTTGTTTAAACTTATATAAAGAACTTACAGACTGGGTAAGCTTATGTCAAAGTGCTTATTAGTTATTTGGGGAATAAGGGGTTTTTTAATAAACGCATAAGTTAAGCATAAGGTTATCCATTGGGCAGGATTGAAGTGACTATAATGTATGTAGCCTTGTTCTGCCTTGAGATAAGAACCACATATCTAAAGGCGTTATCTTTGTTAAGTTTGGTTTTAATAGCTGTAAGGATTAGTTTCTCTTGTTTACACTCTACTACATTTTAGGATTAGATGGTTTACACTCTACTACGTTTTAGATAAAATCGATTATATTTTCCCTTTCCAAATCTAGATCTAAATCCAAATTCAAATCCTAATCCAAACCCGCTTACAAACAAAACGCACCCTTACTGATATAGATAAAGGCGATGGTCTATGAAGTGCTTATATCATTGAACTCTCTGCAAAAAGACATTTTCTTTTTTTGCCATTTGATTGCAATTGCTTTTCAACTAGCTTTTCACTTTCTTTTTGGATAGCTTAAAGTTGCAAACTTTCATCCATACCCCACCTCAAATTCACATAAAGTTTCAACCTTTTCAAGTTTAGTCCAATATTATTTAAAGTATGTGTAAAATCAGTCAATCAATGTATGGTTCTTTAACTATGTGTGTTCTTGACAGGATAATAAATGGGGGTGGGTATTATAATTAGGGGTGCAAGAGATAACTTTAAAAGACACAAATACCCTCACAATTTAAACACATAGCGGTCAAACTAACGGGCTATCCAAAATAGGGACTAAATGAGTGCAAGGTTTCAAAAATAGGTATCTCTGGTGTAAATAAAACGACTTAGGGACTAAACATGAAATCTGAGCAAACCACATGGACCAAACATGTAAATTTTTCTAAAATAAAATAAAAAGTAATAAAAAAGGCTTTAGAATTTATACTCAAAGAGCACCAATTACCGTACCATGCAAAATTCAAGTTTGTGATTAACCAGAACGAAGTAAGTAAATGAATTTACAGTAAGATGGCAGGATTGTTATTTTGACTATGTTGACCAAAACCCTAACCTAAAAATTTTAAGAGTCATTGTCAGTTTGACTATGTTGATCGTTAATTAACAGGGTACTTTTTACACACTCCACAAAATAATTGAAACACTCTAATTAATTATGTTGGGATATTTATACCTTTACAAAGATGAAAATAAAAATAAAATACTCTGTACCCTTCAACCTCTTTCCTCATTATCACTTTCTAAAAAAAATTCTAACAACCACCGGCAGCCACCACGCATCCGCCACCACCACCCTGATGCGCTAACACCAACGAAATAGTAACCCTTTATTAAATTCCTTTAATTTAAACAAAATCCCCAAGTTTAACTTCAAAATTGTTAGTAGTAAAAGTTTGAAGAAATGAGAGATTTGGTGAGATGGGTTTTTGTTTGCTGACCTTGTGGCTTCAAATCACCGATTATTTTGTATTTCGAGCTTTACAACACTGGGTAGGCTTATTTTAAGAGGTTAATAAGCTACTCGGTATAAAAAAAGGTGTTTGGGTAAGCTCATGTAAAAGTTCTTTATACATTGGGATGTATTTGAATTTTCATAAGAAAGCGAATTTGCATCGGATTAATGCGTCCGATAAGCACTACGAACATTACGCAACTCCAAATGCCGAGTCGCAACGCGCGAAAGCCTAATCCCTAGTTGAGTACATAAGAAAATACATTTAAATCCAAATTTCACATAAAAATCAAGTTATAAAATTAATTTTTTTAAGACTTGCATACTTAAACGGGTTCACGGGTTGTTAGTTTAATACTCGCTCAACCAAAACACAACTCATTTATTAAATGGGTTAAACGAGTTAACCTGTTTTTGAACTAAACTTGTTTATCCTCAACCCAAACCTGTTTAATTTAAGGTCGGATTCGTATCGTTTATCGTGTTGTGTCCATAATTGCCGCCAACACTTTAAATCACATAAAAAACAAACTTTAAATCGCATAACAAAACACTATTACTTTTTTTTTTATCCTTCATCTTATTTAAATTTAAACTTTTACCCCTTTAACTTTCATTTTAAAAACAAAAAACTTCCTTCATAAATCACATAAAAAACATTTTCAGTATCTCTATTTAGAGGTGTTTTGTTTACATCTCAACTCCTTATAACTCGCTTCGACATGATTGGATATTGTTGTTGTACGTTGTAATGTTCATTATCCTTTATCTTATCACAATTTTACACTTTTAACCCTTCAACTTATATAAAACTAATAAAAACACCCTAAATTAAATATGATCTATAATTAAAAACATCGACTATACCAATCAATTCATAGGGTTTTAATTCAGTAATGAACTACATTTTTTATCAATGTGATTTATTGAGTATTTCAGTTTTTGTATAATTTTTCAAAAAGTTTCGAATTTATTCAAAAAGTGAAACTTTCTTTCGTAGTTTAAGAGTCGTTGTTAGTTTGACTATGTTGACCGTTAATTAACAAGGTACTTTTTGCACACTCCAATAAATAATTAAAGGGTTATTAGCACAAAAATGTATCATACTTGCCACTTTTTGTCATTGTGTGTATCGTCCTTTATTTTTTTTCAATTTTGACACCAACCTTTTGAATTCGTTTAATTGTGTGTACTGAACTTTAAAATTTCGAACATTGTATTTGTAATTTTGTGACTATTCAGCCATACAAAATGACCATTTTACTCTTCATAATTTGGGAAAAGTAAGGGTAAAATGGTCACATATACACACAATAGCACGAATTCAAAAGGTTGGTGTCAAAATTAAAAAAATTAAAGGACCATACATACAATGACAAAAAGTGTCAAGTATAATGCATTTTCATGCTAATAACCCATAATTAAAACACTCTAATTAACAGGGTAGATCACAAAAAATTTAATTACACCAAACCCTTCAACCTCTTTCCTCATTATCACTTTCTGAAACAATTTCTAATAACCACCATCATCTCCGGCAGCCACCACCACCCCCTTTGCTCTAACACCAACGAAACAGTAACCCTTTATTAAATTCCCCCAATTTAAATAAAATCCCCAAATTTTATTAAAATGAAAAGCCATAACCCTCTTATTTAACTTCAAAATTGCTTGGTAGTCAAAGTTTGAAGAAATGAGAGATTTGGTGAAATGGGTTTTTGGTTGCTGACCTTGTAGCTTCAAATCATCGATTATTTTGTAGCCCGAGATTTACAATACTGGGTAGGCTTAATTCGAATTCTATCCAAAACCCCTAATTCATTACCTAACTTGCAATTTCGAATTAAAACTCAAATTAAACCTTAATTAAGCTAATTGATTGAAGATGCTTACTTTCTTTGGAGCCATGATGATCTCTAACACTCCTAGAACCTTGAATTAACTCTTAGTGGTCGAATTTTTGGAACAAAATTGGAGGATTTGTGTGTGTGTGTGTTTTTCTGTAAAAGTGAATTTTTGGTACATATACCTCCTCAAAAATGATGAGCCTTAAGTACAACCAATTCGGTTTGCATTTTTGCAGAAAACTTAACTTCTTACTTCACTTGGTCATTTTACCTACCAAGTAAAAATTATTTTTACTCAAAAATTCATAAAATATCCACACAACATTTAGCCAACCAATTGTAAATTCCAAAACTAACAATCTCTAACTACCAACTCAAACTTAATCATCAACTCATCATCATTAAAACTTAATACCAAAAATGTCTTAGGATAAACCGCAAACCATAATCATAATAATAAAAGAAATATGAAAAACTCCTAAATTTGAATAAAACTAAATTCAAATAAAACGATTTAGCAAAAGCAAGTGCGTTTATTTTTTTTTATTTTCGTGATATGCCATTCCTCTTCATCCTTCAAAGTACTTATGTTTCAAAATGTCTTCACTTTGAAACTTTCCCGATAGTTCACGGGTAGCTACATGCGTCTTGAACTTCCTTGCAAAGTTTCTTCCATTCGGGCACACAATATCAAACTTCTCGTGCCATTCTCCGTCTTTTTCTTCCTTCTTGTAAACACTTGCACCAGCGGGCCCCCATTCCAAATTCTTTAATTGCACGGGCAAAGCTCTGAAAAAATCTGTGAGTTTTTTAAACACAAGAACATTTTTAAAAGGATTATTAAATGATTCGATTGCTAAAGCCCTTTCCATTTCATATTCCAAGTCAAAATAGGGTGGAGGAATTGGACCAAACATTGCCCTACCTTGGTCATCACGACCAATCTCAAAACACGTCAATACATCTTTTTATTCATCCATAAACTCCAAATCTTCCATAAACTCCAAAACTTTTCCTCTCGGTTTATGATAATACGTTTGCTTAGCTATTCCATCATCTATGGTCATGGTGCCTCGGTTTTGAATATTTTTCTATAGAATTATGAATACATTTTCTTACATTTCTATAATCGCTACTATTTTACACGCCCCGTTTTCTTCATTTTCGCTAGTTTTCTTCGTTTTATCCGCTTTCATTTGTTTTTATCGTTTCATCCATTTTTATACGTTTCATACGCCACGCTTTTATTTACGCCATCCGCTTTTATACGTTTTCATCCGCTTTTACGTTTTATTATCGCTTTCGCCCCGCTTATTCGTTTTATCTCGCCGCTTTTGTACATTTTTCTTACGTTTTAATTCGTCTTTATACGTTTTTGTCTATTTTAATACGTTTTCGTTCGTTTTTGTACATTTTTCTTACGTTTTCGTATGTTTTTATCCATTTTATACGTTTTTATATGTTTTTTATCTGTTTTTATACGTTTTGGTACGTTTTCATCCGTTTTAATACGTTTTCGTCCGTATAAAAATGATGAAAACGTATAAAAAATGAAAACGTATAAAAAGCATGTAATAATGAATGAAAACATATGAAAACGTATAAAATGGATAAAAACGTATGAAAACTAACGAATATAAAAATGGACAAAAACAAATAAAAACGAACGAAAACGTATAAACGGGATTAAAACGTATGAAACGGGCCGAAAACGTATAAAAACTAATGAGAACGTATAAAAATGGATCAAAACGTAAAAAACGGGAAAAACGGATAAATACAGATGAAAACATAAGAAAAATGTATATAAACGGATGAAATGTATATATACGTATAACAACGTAAGAAAAACTTATAAAAGCGGATGGAAATGTATGAAATGGATAAAAACGTAAGAAAACATATAAAAACAGGTGAATATCTGTGAGTATTTTTTGAATATCTTTGAATTAAAAAAATAATACTAATATTAAGTTAACAGTTAAATAAATAACTAAAAAAATAAAATCGGGACTAAATTTGTATAACTTGGCACAACACAGGGACCATTTATGTAAGAAAAGTAAAAAGAAAATAGAAAAAGAAGAAGACGAGGGTATTTTAGTCATCTGATGTTGATCAGGGGCCAAACATGCAAAAAAATCAAAATGGAGACCATTGTTATACTTTCAAAACCTTTGAGACCAAACCTGCAATTTAAACAAACCTTAGGGAGCAAAATGCAATTTACTCTACTAACAAAATACAGTTTCTGAAACACTTTCTAACAACCACCGGCAGCCACCACCATGCTGCTCTAACACCAAGGAAACAGTAACTTCAAAACTGTTTGGTAGTCAAAGTTTGAAGAAATGAGAGATTTGGTGACATGGGTTTTTGGTAGTCAAAACGTTTGATTCGTTGCAACATCTTCAGGTACCTGTTTAATTTTGATATTTGTTACAACATCTTTGGTTTGTTTTTTATTAATTTTGATATTTGTTGCATAATTTTTTAATTAATTTGTGCTTATTTGACTTGGTGAGAGAGAGATAACTGTCATGGGAATATGTGATTTAGGGGGTATTTGGTTAAGCTTATAGAAAGAACTTATATAGGGTTGGGCAAGCTTATGCCAAAGTGCTTATTACTTATTTGGGAGAATAAGGGGTTTTTTATAATGAATAAATGCATAAGTTAAGCATAAGGTTATTATTATACATTACATCATCTTAGTATCCTTTGGGCATGATTGAAGCCAATTTAATGTATGTAGCCTTGTTCTGCCTCGAGATAAGAACCACATATATAAAGGCGTTATCTTTGTTAAGTTTGGTTTTAAAAGCTGTAAGGATTAGTTTCTCTAAAGTTCTTTGTGCCAAATTAAGTTTGAATAGTAGTTATCTTTAAAGGAGTGTTTGAGTTTGAAGATTGGTCAGATGGCTATGTACCTTGGTACTGAAATTATTTAACTCATAAACTCTCTTTTCTCACACTACTACAAAATCTGAAATAAAGCCCCCCCTAATAGAGCCCTGTTAAAACGAAAAACGGGCTCTAACCGTCTACCGTAAAAAACAAAGGCATAAAGCCCGGTTATGAAATGCAAGAACCGGGGTCTACTTCGGCCACAAAATAGAGCCCTGTGCTAACTTTTCGCTTTTGAGCGGGATTTCTCCCCCTTCTCTTTTTCACTTTGCTTTCTTATTTCTTTTCACCTAGACGACATAAACATAAACCCTTAAATCACTTTTTACATGATTCCAGTTGACGGCTTGGGTTCGAAAATCTTCAATGACTGTTTGTTGGACCTTTTTTTAGAAGATCTAACTCCACCATTAGTGTTGGTTTAAAGCTCGATTCCACATAGAATCCTTGCCAGCCTTGTTCATATGACCTCAAACTAGCAGCTTATTGGTAAAGCTTTTGTATTTTGGTTCATGTTAGCATTTCTTTTAAGATTAGATTTGTTAGCTGTAAGAAATAAATGTTAAAAATCAAATTATGTGTTTGTAGTGGAAGATCTACTAGGCATTTCATCTCTGAACACTTGCTTGCCATTTTCATTGATATCACAGAACATGAGGGCTTGGAGATAAGGTGGACCAAGTATATATACACTGAATACAAGGGTACTTGTCAAATTACGGCTCGATTTTTTGTCACTATAGATTCAGGTTTACATCGGTATCACTGTCACATGTTTCTTATAAATAAAGACATGGATATAGAAACTTGTTATTTTTCACTTGGACATGAGACTTAGATACATGAAATGTATTGGTGGAATTACAGATTCGTAGAAGAATGGCTGCACATAAGCTAAAATACCCTGATGAACAAATGATAAGCCTTGGCATTGGTGATATAACTGAGCCCATTTCAGAAGTTATTACTTCAGCCATGGCTAAGGTAGGATTATTTCTTATCTTGTATTTCTTTCTTGTGTAAATGATAAGCCTTGGCATTGGTGATAGCACTGAGCCCATTCCATAAGTTATTACTTCAGGTCCACAAGAAAATTAGGTGTTTAAAACATTGATATGTTTGACTTTCGTTTTTGACAGACTCGTTAACATTGTGAACCATATATATGACACGTCAATCCTAAACATAGCTTAAAAAACATATAAACATAGCTTAAAAAACATATAAACATCGACCCATATAAAATAGTTCAGTTCAGGTTATGTTAAAAATATATAAACATAGCTTAAAAAACAGGTCCAGCATGTCTGTTCTGGTCTTTCATAGCTTAAAATTCAGGTCCTACATGTTGGTTCAGGCTATGTAAAAAAGATATAAAAATTAAAACTAGCTTAAACGGGTCAGTTTGGGTCATTTTGTTAAAAGGTAAATATGGCACATTAATCATTTGTAAAACTTGATGACAAAAACTTTTAGAATACCCAAACGCTAAATATAATGCGTCATCCTAAAACATCCAAGTGAGAAAATAAGATTAGAAGTCGCAACTATATATTTCAGTCTTAACATTTACTGCCATTCATATGTTTGAAGCTCGAAAGAATGATAAAGTGTCTTTGTTTTAGTTTGTGCAGGTGGTCAATGTGGTGTATTGCTAGTTATTAGTGTTATTTGGAGCTTGTACTTGGATGGGTAAAGTCAACATTTGTTATGTATTCATCAAACCCCATCTGTTTTTCTCGAGTTATTCAAAGGCAGTGACGATAACGATACTTACAATGACGTCTATGGTGTATGTTTTAGTTTCATTTCTGCTCTAGCAGTTAATAAGGTTGGCGTGTATCTTTTTAGATGTGTTATTTGCAAGAGTAGTCATACAGTAGGCTAGCTCAATGTATCAACTCATTTGTAATGTCAATGGATCTTCCTTTTTTGAATCAATACTATGTTCATTTCGGAAAGAAGAGCAACCAATTCATTCATGGCTGAAGTTATATCATAAACAGTTTTATTTTATTTTATTTATTTCTTTATTTAAATTCACATAGAGCAATGTTTAAGTAGAAAACCAGGCTCTTTAACCACTAATAGAGCCCGTTTTGAAAACCGGGCTCTATATGCATTTCGAATCAATACACTTGTACCCCTACACATTTGTGATGTCAATGGGTCTTCCTTATTTGAGTCGATACAATGTTCATTTGAATCAATACACTTGTACCCCTAACACTATATTCAGTTTCCAGAATGACCCCTTAAGTTCAAAACAGGTTACGTCTCAAGCCTACCTTTTCAAAACTACTAATAAACTCTTAAGGATATTGTTTGCAAAACTAGCGGTAGTTGTAGTACCAATTATTAACAGTTACTAGCGGTGGTTGTTTGTTTTTTCTAAGCGTTTGGTAACATAATAGCTACTGTAAGTACGTATACAGCTTAAAGTGATGTTAAAGCTAAAGTCTCCGTTTATTATCGTTTCAAATGGGAGAGACAACATCCAAAAGCTAAACGCTTGTATTTCTAGAAACATGGTTAGAACAACAATGATGACCATAAAGCTGCACATTACTGCTAAAGGGCTGTTTGGGCTTGCTTAGACTAAGCGCAGTTTTGAGTTTGGGATTGCTTATCCAAACGCTTATCCGATGAAAATAGAGTTGTACTAATTGTATAAGGAATACGAAAAGTATCAAAATATTCGAGCTGATTTATGTATCAGAAATACACTTTGGTCATTATTGACCCATTTTTAATACAGTATTCTTGCAGTACTAATAATGATTTTGTACTAACCGAATACATGGTACAAGTGTATCACAAAACATGAGGTTAACTTTAGGCTGCTCGAAACCAGAAGAGGGGGAAGCCTTGTACTTTGTCATTCAGATATTAAAAAAAAAGTCAAATTTATGAAATTGAAAGTCAAAGAACACGAATGACATTTGGCTGCTCATTAAGGAATCGAACACCAAATAAAACTTAAGTAGAATTCAAAACCACAAATTGGATTCATGGAAATTATACCACAATTACAAACATGCTGGATACATATGATACGTCACCAGGAATGTAAACGCACTCTTATGTCTCGTACACTTATGAAACAAGAAAGTTAAACCATAATTACTAACATCTTCAACAACTTAACATTTATTTAACTACGACATGCACCGCTCCTTGTTGTAGTTACTCTCAACTTCACCATACAAGCTTGATGATAGACTTGAAAGAGTTCAAAAATAAAACCATTTTAGTGAAGATTTATTAACAAACTCATGTAAAATCAGATTCTACAAAATGGGACAACATAGTACCTTATATATTTTGAAGCACATCGAGAATGTGCTGCAACTCGTTGACAACAATTTCAATTTTCATCCGTTGTGGTGGGGAATCCACAGAGCAGGATACTCCAATCTTGATAATTGCAACCAAACATTCTTCCACTTTCTTTGCATTCGCTTCCGTACTTTGCAACACAATTGCATCATCATCAATAACATCGATTACATGATCCGGTAATGCCATGTAAGCAAATTTATGAAGGCTAAGATCATCGTTGAACATGTCATCTGTCGGCTTTTTCCCGGTTATCACCTCTAGCAATAATTCCAAAACTATAGACATCCCCAGTACTTGTCATCTTGCTCCCGAGACCATACTCTGCGAATTAAAAACAGTTACTTATGTTACAAACAGTAATTTGTAAGTAAATGTAAGCCTTATTGAATACTACCTGGAGGTGCATAACCAATTGTTCCTTTGACCCCGGTTGAGCTGTTTTGGTTTAAGTCTGTACCAAGTAGTCGAGCTAAACCAAAGTCCCCAACATGTGCCACCATATCTTCATCAAGTAGAATGTTACTAGGCTTCAAGTCACCGTGAACAATCGTTGTTTGACAGCGATTGTGAAGATAATCAAGTGCTGTTGCAACATCTCTGAGTATGCTTATTCTTTGAAGAAGGGTCAGTTTCGACGTATTTTCACTTGAATGAAGCCAGTTGTGTACACTTCCATTCGGCATAAACTCGTAAACCAAAGCTTTAAAATCATTTCCTTGGAAATCAGTACTTGAACAAGAAGTTATTATCTTCAACAGATTACGGTGTCGAATATTCTGCCATGCTTCACATTCTGCTAGAAAACTTCTGTAAGCTCCTTTATTTTGAAGATGCAAAACTTTGACTGCAACAGGTTTATTACGATTAGAATAGAGGATTCCTTTGTAAACTGAGCTAAACCCACCCTCCCCAATCAAATTTGCTGCAGAGAAGCCATCAGTAGCCTTGAGAAGTTGATGGTATGAAACTTTCATGAACCGTTCACCCCCTGATGATTGAGATGGTTGACTGTTGCGTTTCTTTTTCCACAAAAGATACACACAACATAATATGACGAGCAACGTGACTGCAATCACGATGACTAATATGAAGAAAGGAAACCTTTTTTTCTTACTACCCGTCTCCTTGCATTTGGGTAACTTAAGTGTAACCAAACCACCACAAAGCTTATCGTTCCCCAAAACTGAAAATGCACTTGAATTTGCAAACACTCCTACAGCTGGTACTTCACCCTCAAAATCATTAAAGGATAGGTTCAAATATTCTAATGAATTCCATTTCCCTAAGAATTGAGGAATTTTACCAGATAAATTATTTTGTGAAATGTCGAGTACCTCCAATCCTCTTAAGGAACCTAATGAAGATGGTATTATGCCTTGAAATTGGTTGCCACTAAGGTATAACTTTGTAAGGCTAACGCACTCACCAAGGCTACTAGTAGTGTTTCCTGATAAATTATTATGAGATAAATAGAGCTCACTCAACAACTTGAGATTTTTAACCTCTGGTGGAATTGAACCAGACAGGTTGTTGTTTGAAAGATCTAAAAAATAATTTAGTGACGGAAGTTGAAAAAGTTGTTTGGGTATGTTACCACTGAGTCTATTGTATGAAATGTTTAACCCATTAAGTTCTTTACAATTCCCAAGGCTTGATGGTATATGACCTTCTAATTTGTTGACATCTAAATAAAGTAAAGTCAACAATGATAAGTTCCCAATGGCATCAGGGATAGGCCCTGAAAATTGATTCCTTTCTAGTACAAGAACTTGTAGCTTTTGAAGTTTACCAACGCTAGTGGGAATTCTTCCTTTGAATCTATTATTTTCTAAAACTAAAGTGGTCAAACCAACTAGACTACCTATACTTGAAGGGAGGCTTCCAAATAATTGATTGCCTCCTAAATATATAGAGCTGAGTTGATCAGAGAGATTACCTATTGACATAGGAAGCACCCCAATAAGGTTGCAATTATAAAGCACCAAATTTACTAATCTGGTGCAGTTTTTCAAAGAATCAATAAACTTCATGTCATCACCTTCTCTGCTTCCATGGAAGTTGTTATTACCTAACCAAATGTCAGAGATATCTCTTAGTTTTGAAAAATCGATTTTCAACATCCCACTAAAATTGTTGTAATTTATTTCAAGAATTCGTAATTGTGAACAATTAGAAATCGAAGGTGGAAGAACTCCGGTCAGTTCATTATCCCTTAACTGAAGCCACTCAAGATTTGGGAGCTGATTACCAATTTCTGAAGGAAGACTACCAGTGAGGTGATTACTAGGTAAGGAAAAATTAGCTAGGAGTGAGAGGTTGAAAAGGGAATGAGGGATGCTTCCATATAAGTTGCACTCACCGGAGTAAATTTCCCTCAAGCTTTTCCATTGACCCAAGGTATCTGGAATTCTCCCACCCAACGGGTTCCCAACAGCAAAGAACTCTTCCATTGATGTGATATTCCCCAAGAAAGGTGAGATTCCACCTGTTAACTTATTGTAATCAATTGCAAGAGTAGAAAGTTTCGAGAGTAAACTCATCTCCTTGGGTATGCTTCCAACTAGCTCATTTTGATAGAGCCAAAGGTCTTCGAGGTTAGAACAACGAGACAAATTTGTTGGAATGACTCCACCGAATTTGTTTATACTAAGAGATAGAGCACGTAGCCTAGATAGACGACCAAGTTCATGAGGAATGGTTCCTTGAAAGCTGTTGTTCCTGAGATAAAGCTCGCGAAGGAAGCTGAGGTTTCCTACATGAGGAGACAACGAGCCTTCTAAGCCTTGCGAACCCAGCCGTAAAGCAATCACTCGCTTGTGCCGCTTTCCACATGAAATACCACTCCAGTCACAGAAATGAAAGGAATGGTTCCACGAGTTCAGAACTTTGTATGGATCATGGGTAATCTTTGACTTAAATGACAACAACGCGAGATAATCAGTCTCATTACCGCCATATGAAGCAGAGACGGTGGTGGAAGTAAGACATGTTATTGCGAGACCGAAAAAGAGAAAAGAAATAAGAGAGGAAGATGATAAGTGAATTGCTTGGGGTGACTTCATTTTTTGAAATTTACTTAAAATTATAAGAACAAGTATTGGCTTTTTATAGTCTGGTTGAGCAAGACAATTTGATTGATAAAAACCAATTTTTATGTGTAATCATGTATCACGAATTACTTTAAAAAAGAGATGGGGTAGGGAAGACCTTTTGTCAAAAAAATGAGCAGAACTTTAAGAAGAATTGACATGCACCTTCCTTTGTCTGTAACAAACTACTTTATTACGTTGAAAGTGCTGTATTTCTTTATTACGAGCACATTCATATATTCCATGCTCATGTCTTCGCTTTTAAAAGATGGAAAAAACTTAGTAAGTTTAATTAATTTACCAAAGACGTACTACAGAGAGGACCCAAAGCAAAAGTACCCTCTTCTACCACTAACATAAGGATTATAAAATGTCGTGTCTTGTCGGCCATGCATGTGTTTGATTATAAAATGACAGTTGCTTAGTTTGCCTTATTTTATTACTATTTTAAAACTCGTGTAACACACGGGCTATTTTCATTTATTTAGATTAAACATAACAAAAAAAATGTTAAGTTGTATAGTAAAAACTGAGTAACATATATGTATCGAAATAATTATCAACGATAAACAAATCTAATGGATTGTACGTATATACTTCATTTTACTAATGAATCACAATAATAGTTTTATTCATACCCTATTAACACTCGGGATTGCAAAATGAAACTGAAATAATGAGGCATTAAAAAATACATGGAAAAAATGAGCCCGGTAAAAACATAACCTGAATCGACATATTCATAATAATAATAAATGGGTCTCGGTTACCACCTCTAAAGTACACATTTGAGAACCTACACACGACTTCATCTCAAAGAAACAACCGCACGAGCATATTCTTGGAATCAACACTGGTCCAACGAGGTTGATTTGCAAATACAAAAAATGGCTAGATATGTATCTCTTGACATGTTGTGGTTGTTGACTCTAAGCTTTCATGTAACCATAGCATAAAATACAACATAGTCCCTGAGCATCAAAAAGCACTAAAATTTAGCAAAGATTATTGCAGAATAATTTTATGACCATAAAAACATAAAGGATAGCTTACACGTGTTTGGGAATAAGTACCTTCAAGGTGATAAGCTAAAAATAAATTAATAACCCAAAGGAACACATTAAGTATTGTTTTTTATTTGTTAAAAAAAAAAATTGTTTTTTAAACTTGGTGTAAACTCCAAATGAGTAATGAACTCAGCCTAAACTAATTAAGCACCTACCTAGCTTTAGGCTATTTAATGTCAAAAGAAGCTAAAGTAAATAAATGTCGTTATTTTGAATGGAAATTAAAGTAAAGAAAATAGAGTAAAAGAAAGTAAAGAAATTGGGGGTGTCTAACTTTCGTCTCAATAATGGAGTGAAACATTTTATCAAAAAAAAAATATATATATACAAGTACTTTCTTTTATCTCCTTTTTATTTCTTCCTTGAAAAAAACTCAAGAGCACCACATAAGTTTTTAGTTTCACTCCATTTCACTCACTTTCATCTCAAAAAACATCTTGAAAACATAGTGTAAGCTAAAAAGATTGCAATTGACATGAAACCTAATAGTGTAATTTATTCAAAATATATCCACACAAAAACTCTTATACATAATTCATAAGCACAATCTATCCATTTTCACCAATTTGGTCAGCTTACAACAATTTGACTTTTTATGAAAGTATAAGTTGTTCTATGTTTTGTTTAATCCGTTAATATAGGTGTTGTTGCTCAAAGTTTATCCTCTAAGCAGATTAGAACCCAAGAATTTCAAAAACTATGATGAGTTAAAAAGCCAATTTTCGCATACGTGTTAATTTTACACAATTGTGTGTCAAGTAATGGCTTCCTTCAACCCTATTCAACCATGACTATGAGTTCTAAAACAGGTTTTCAGGTTAACCAAAACATGTTTAACCGTATCTACAATTCAGTTTTCTTTTTTTTTCTTTTTTTTTCAATTCAAACTTTAACATTTTTTTTTCTGATCATAAAACAGACAAACTTTAACCTTGAAATTTTATTTGATCGTGAAAGAGACAAACTACTACTTTATTTTATGGGTGAAGTCCATAAATACGTAACGTACTATATTCAAGTTACCAATGTAGGTAACGCACCTCATATTGTTCAATTGCAAACAAATAACTTTAAAAATAATTGACAAGTGTTGTGAACGTAATGAACAAGAACACAAAAATGAGAGAGGAAGAAGATTCTTATTATTTAGATGTATTCATAATGTTACAATATGAGGTATTTATAAGACATAGGAAAACCCTAACTTGTTAATCAAGATTAGGATGAATAGACATAAGCCCATAAGCCCATAATATTTTACAATAATCCTCCTTGGATATTCATCGTTCATTATACTTCATAGGCTGCCTCATCAAAAACCTTATCAAGAAAAACCCAATGGGATAAAAAAAACTTGATGAAGGAAAAGAGTGCAGTGCGTATAATGCTCCTCCTCCTCAATTTGATGCATATATTTCAAGCATCGCATGCTAATCTTCTAAACGAGTTGCTCGAAAACTTTTGTTGGCAACAACTTTATAATGAAGTCCATCAAATTGATGATGTTACGAATAAGTCCTGCAAAAATGACAAAATATATGTGTAGCTTCGAACCCAATATCAAATCAATTGGTTGGAAAGTATACAATGCATGTACAAATATTAAAAGAGAAAAAAAAATACACTCTCGTGATGCATATTAATTACAAAATTGGCATCCAAACCTCAATTGTACTTATGTATGGTACTTGAGGACTAATTATTTCTTTGAGACATGTGCAAAAGCAATTTATATAATATGCGTCCAAAATCATTTTGATCCATATACGGATTCATTCAACTTTATCAAATAAAGTTATTGAGAACTTTATTAATCGTATCTAGAAGTTGAAGTTGTAAGCCATGCTTGAGACATTACATATCCTTCATAGAATACGAGAGCTCTAATAAACCCAATTTTATGGAAAAATAGATACTTATCTCATAAAATATCAATAAGATATTTACATCCACCTCGAGATAATTTGACTCTTAATAATCAACTTATTGTTTTGTGAATTTATTTATTTCACAATTCAAGTATTAAAACGCATAAATTTAAAGCTCTTATTTCGGTCTAACACAAAAACCGATTATATCCAATAGATTTTACACATTGACGTGTACGAACTTCAAGACTTTTAGTATTTGCAAGATACTAAGTCCTTTTATGTTGGCCAATAATTTCGTTGAGCGCACATTTGGATATTAATTGATATTTGATCTTCATCATGCATAATATCAAGCAATATATTGTATGTAGACAAATTTATCGGCATCGTTTTGTGTCGATTCCATAATAATTCAACACAAGATAGAATTTACTGAGATCTCATTATCTATCTAAGGTTCTTTGGAACCTTAATGTCTAGTGTCTCTTTATGAGACTATCATGGGGTCTTTTATACCTCAAACAACCATCTTGTTTTCATGCTTCATATTTTGCATCGAGGATTTTATTTGTAATCGATTTGTCTACCATGCTTGAGGCATGTCATAATAAAATAGTGTCCTTGAGGGACAACTTCTAATTAGAGCATGAGTAGCTGAAATTTTGTTTTTGGCCAATGCTTATTTATGGCTATCAGATTATCCATTGAATAATCAATTCATAAAAAGAATTCTTTTGAGGATCAACAGAATATGATAATTCATTCTGAATTTGCAGCTATTTCTCTCCTCCTGAAGGAATTATCCATCTTTTATATTCCATATATGTGCTTTTTAGGTGGAGTATTTTCCACACAAAAAAACAAAAATGGGATATGTTTGGTTTATAACCAAAACCAATTATAAAAGGGATGATTTATAATAAAATATTGGCATGATGCTAATTTTGTTGTTGTGCATATTATAATATGGCCCACACAACAACACAAGACAATTTGATTGATAATAACTATTTTCCATGTACAATGGAGCACAGGATACTTCTAAAAAGACTTGGGATATGGAAGACTACGCATCAATTGTATATCGTAGTTGCAAGAGTAACTATAAAATTTGGATTGACATAAATGCTAAACACGTCTACTTAGCGTGTTTCCAATAGGAGTGTTTAAACAAAATTCAAAAGCTAAACCCTGGTGGCTGAACACTATTTTTCAAAAACGGTCGCCAAACACTATTTCTTATTAAGTTTCCTAAGTGCGATTATCAGATGTTCAAAACAATTAGTAGTAACAAGGAACAACAAACAATTAGTAGAAACAAAAATATAGTTTTATAAAGTAGTAACAAGGAACAACAAACAATTAGTAGAAATGGACAAATGTGATGGCAACAACATATATAATAAGTAGATGTGTGATATATACATGTATTGTGCAAGTTTGGGGTTTACATGATCCACTACAAGAAAAAGGGCTTTAGTGGCGAGGAAAATCTTCATTGCATATGTTTTCAACAATAATGGTACAAAAGAAAAGAAAGAAAAGTTGCTTGACAACAATTGTAGAATCCCTATGTGGCGATTTTACCAATATATCAAGCATCCAAACTTCAGTTACACATCATCTCGAGCCTCAACATAATCTTCATCCTCCCAGTCCCCTACATAAAAATAGTAAATTCAAAGCACATAAACTATCTATCAAAATACACCCAAACTCACAAAAACCCATTTATTAAAACAAGAGTTAATTGCATAAATAGTCCCTGAACTTCGGCCCGATTGCATGTTTCGTCCCAACCATTTCGAAAGTGCAGAAATCGTCCCTGTAGGAAACCTTTGAGTAAATTTTCGTCCCTGATTGGGATGAAACATGCAATTTTCGTCCCAAACAGGGATGAAAATTTGCTCAAAGGTTTCCCACATGCAGGGACGATTTCTGCACTTTAGTAATGGTTGAGACGAAACATGCAATTTGGCCAAAGTTCAGGGACATACAAAGGACAAATTCAAGATAAAATTTTACTGCCTACCTCAAATTCATGTGACAAAACAACCAATATAGAAGCAGCTACCAATCAGAAGCCATACAACCAAACACACATATATAGCAGCAGAACCAATATACTTGACTTTATAAGTCGAACAAACTATCCCCAATAGTAGAAGGTTAACATGATAATATAATGGCAACAAGGCATAAATTGTCATGGGCACAAAGGCTTGCAGCTGTTATCAGGATTTCGTGACAGATTCCCTCACAAAAGGTCACTATTGTGACTTGTGATCCTCATGAGACATCTAAGAAATAAAAGAAAACTATGGTCCTAGCTTGTGGAATGTTTTAAAAGGGAAACCAGACTACCGACATGACCTTTTATTACTCTATGGACATCTATGAAATAAAAGAAAACTATGGTCCTTGTGGAACGTTTTAAAAGGGAAACCACACTAGTGGCCATATTTTCATAAATATCAACTGAACTCGTAGTTAACTTATCGGCCTCTACATATTCCATTCGATTAAGTACCGACTACTGACCATACCTTTTATTCATCTATGGACGTCTTTAGTCAGAAACTAATAACCTCTACATATCTAAAAGACGCTATGATTACTAGTATTAACAGTGCCATTTCGACAAAAGAGCATATCATTTTAACCACCTAGGCATTGAGAAATCAATATAAAGAATTATGTGCCAAAGATGCAGTAGTTGAAAATACCAAAATTTCATCAGCATTATTATCATTGATCATGGCTTTCTTTTTATTTGAATAGTGGGCTATCTTGAACCCTCCAATCGCCGACACTTCCTCTCCCTGTTTCCTTTTCTGTTTCAAAATATAGTTAACAGTTATAATGAAAAAGGAAAACATACCATTTTAAACTACACTAATACTTCCACTTACCATGTTAATTACCCTTGCAATTGAGCCAACAGTACGTGGAACCTCATTAAAAGATCTGTTCTGCTTATTTTTTGTGAGATTATAAGAAAAAGAAGGGTTGTTCAATTTTATTTATCAACACTACATAACAGCATACATATATTCAGTTTTATATGTAAACCTTCCGTTAACACTACATAAACAATAAAACAAATAACAAGAGAAGCATGTACAAACAAGAGCAGCAGACATATATTTGGCATAAGACGATGTCGGCTTTCCATGGCCACAGTGCCATGATTCATAAGGCAGAATATGACATAACATATTTTATTAGTTAGGTTTGTTCTAGATATATTAGGTGTCTTTATGCAATTGCTACCACTTCTTTTTCAGGCTTTACTAACCTCCTAAGTAAATAGTAATTTCTAATTATCAATAGATCTTTCAAAAACCTCTAAGCCAACACGAGCTTAAATTCCAGGATCCTCATTCCAAAGTTGCATATAGCAATGAGAAAACTAGTTTGCAATGATATAAATGGATATTATGAGCGATGCTGCCTGAAAAGAATACCAAGTATGCAAAAAAAAAAAAATTAAAAATTAATAAATAAATGAAATCACTGAAACACAATTATTTCATAAAAGATATTCCAATGATCTATATAGCTTGAAAATCATTTTGTATCGGTGTCAAAATATATAAGAATGACCCAAACTCCTTTTGACCCAATAACAAAACCAAACGTACCCATCTGTTTAGAAACATCACTACAACATTGACTGCAATTGGAGGGGACATTTTTTCGCTTTCGGCACGGACATGTCCCCTCCAATAACTTTCAGCGGGGACATATCCCCGCCAAAGCGTCCCCGCTAACACCTAGTCGCTGATACTTTTGGTGGGGACAATGTTAGCCTTTTGGCGGGGACTAGTGGGACCCACGGAATTTGGTCTGGTCAAAGATTGTACATCGTGGCATTTCTTTTGGCCGGGACATGTCCCCGTCAAAAGTGAACTAAATTAACTCGAAAAAACACTAAAATGGTGATTAAGTTAATTAATCACACTTTTTGGCGGGGATTTGTTCAATCAAAGAGACATCCACTAAATATTTGGAAGCGCGTATATTCACAAGGGTATGCAAATGCAAAAGTCATTCATTCAAAACTACAAATAATTAACCAATCCAGTAAACCATACGTGTCAAATTAAGCCCACACATAAGTGAAGCCACTAAATTCACTCAAATGTGGTTTTCATTAGGTTCCTAGAAGTAACTTGCCAACATATCGCCGCAAAATCCCCTGGAATTTTTGGGTGAAATTCTAACAAAAATAGGTGAATAACTAAAAACATAAAGACAAAAGCCATACCTTGAACATATTTCAAGGTGAACCTTCTGTTGCTTGGAGTATAGTGTGGAGATAAGCTGCATTCTTAAGTTGTAGATCTTGGAGGTCGTTGGTCGTTCATACTTCCGACTCCAATAAGTCCTTCGGAGACAACAAGTTATCATTCATTCTTTTCAGCATACAAAGAAAGTAACCTCATGTCTATGGGGTGCACTTAATATTTCAATTCCCATGACCCATCTTTAGAAGTATTCTCGAGACGAATTTCAAACAAATGATTTTACTTCAGAATACCTACATAACAATGACTCTTGTATGATTCAAGTGCTTTAAATACCACATCTTTTATATACATAATTAATGTAGCAACTTTGACCCATTTAATTAGGAATGGGTCAATTTGGGGTTATGTTTATATATTAATCGAGACATACTTTTTCTTTGGGTAAAGTAAAACAAATGTTTACGTATTAATAGATATAGACTTTTGCGTCAATTCTGTAAGCTTCTAAAACTTTTGTCGAATTTTGATACATTTGACCCAAAGAGAAGATAAGGCAAGTAGATCAAGTTAACAATACATACCTACAAAAGTGCTAAAATGTATCATTCAAAATTTATAGTAGGTTTAATAAATATGAAGAAGTAGTGGCCAACAATTGACATTCTGAAGTATATCATATTATAGGTCTTAATCTTCATCTGTTTAGTAACCTGTAAAGGAATAGAAGTGGGACCCGTCTTGGTCATCCCGTTAACTTTATCCTTTTCTTGAGAAGTTTTAACCTTTCTTAAACAAGGGCCAGGCGTCGTCTGAGGTGCTATCTGTTCATTAGACGATGCAGAAGCAGAAGTGGGGCCCATCTTGGCAGTCCCGTTAACTTTAGTCTTTTTTCGAGAAGCTTTGACCTTTGACGTCTCAGGAGCTATCTGTTCACTGGAGGATGAAGGAACAGAAGTGGGAACCGTCTTGGTAGTCCCATTAGTCTCATCCTTTTGACTCTTCGTTTTTTTCTTCATCTGAGTAGTAGTTTTATCCTTTTGAGAAGCTGCAACCTTTGTCTGCGCATCTGCAGCAGCTGTCCGGGCAGCTGTACTCTTCGTGACATTGTGAAAACCGTTCTGAGTTGGAGGTATATGCACTCGTGAAAACACGTTCTGAGGAACCCTCTGCTTCAAAAACTGAGCATGCCTTTTATGATCATACGCCGATCTTTTATCTTTATCGGATAACAGATTCCATGCTTGAGAAACGAGCTGGAATGCCCCTTCTGCACCTATAGACTTGTTCTTATCGGGATGAAGTGATAAAGCTAGTTTTCTATAATGTTTCTTCACAGTATCATCATCGGCTAATGGGTTCACACCAAGTATCCCATAATAATCCGATTCACCGCTTACTTTGTTTTCGGCAGTAACATGCACATCCAGAACAGCTAATACTTGGGAAATACCCTCAAGACCAGGAAACAAATTTTGCGCCTACCAAATTTTTTGGCACCCTTTACATCCTTTGAAGAAAACTTACTTTCAGCGATTTCTTTCGCCCTTGTGGCTTCATCCTTATTGCATTCCATCCTTCACGAGTTCACGTAGTAAGCAGCTTCACCACTTCCTTAATGATGCTACTACATTAATAGTTTCAAGTAAACGTGAAGATTAGGCAATATTCTGGCCCGGGCTAATGCTTAACCAAGCTCCTACTTTTGATCGTGATTCCCAAACCTGATAAAGATATACGAAGTTGATAGATTAAGTGTAACACACACGTTTAAAGTATTCATAGAATGATTTCTCGCAGAAGTAAAACCATAGTAAACTATACCAGAATCCAAACACCTATTTTCCTCATTGTCACAGAACTAAAAGTTTTACTGTATCCAAATACCCTGTTCACCAGTTACAAACCACCAACTGGACTTCTTCAACCCGTTTTCTAATAATCTATTGCTTTTCATTTTTTTTATTTCCCGTTTGACCTATTATACATAAAAACTAACCAAAAGTGACCCGTTTCACGTAAATTGTCCCCACAATAATAAATTCCCTAATAGCAAATTTGGAACATCTCGTTACTTACTTTCAGTCAGCAAATGGCACACGTCTTATGAGTGTCATCTTACTCTTTCAAACTCGGGCACGTCACAAAGAGGACTATCTGTTAAGACGGACAACAAAAGTGTTAGTACAAATGCAATATTGTCTAAATACATGCAAATTTTATGAAATTCAGAATAACTTGCCTTTATTACTTGTATTTATTGTAGATTTGCGAGATATAACTCTGGAAAGAGTGGATGTTCGTTCGTTACATCCAACTTACTCAAATCTTGTGTCATTAAACCTTTCCGTGGCATTTTCACACTTTTGAAGGATTTAAAACTTGAGTGAATTCTTCTATTGAACCTCAAAAACTCTATCTCAAGTGAAATTAAACCTACATCAAGTGAAAATTTGAAAAGTGAAAACGGATAATAACTAAAAAACCTAAATGCGAATCTGACTGTACAACAAACAAATACTTTAACGCAACACAAATACTTACAACATGGCATCATCACGCTTAGCTTTTCCTTCCAAATGAACATGGACAAAGTTAGTATATACTAAAGGTATGCCATCAAGAAAGTTGTTCGATTCAGGTTATTTTTACCTTTAACCTTTAACCTTTAGCCTGTAACATGGGTAAACAATAAACATTCATTCGAAACTGGAACAGTTCGGATGATTAGAATAGGTATAAAATTACATGCAGTATAAAAATCAAGGAAAAATGACAAAAGATGTTCACAACTTCGATGTTAAACCAATGACTCGTTTGATAGTCAATAAGATGCTATTGATTCATTGGAAATAGCATTACTGCTGGATGTTAAATCCACGCTTAGAGGTTGACTGTTAAATTGCATTACCTGTCATTCAAAGGTCATTCATTCAACCTAAAAAAGTCCAAATAGAACTAACCCTTTCCAAAACCACAAATAATTAACCAACCCAGTAAACCATACGTGTCAAATTAAGCCCACACATAAGTGAAGCCACTCAAGTTCACTCAAATGTGGTTTTCATTAGGTTCTGAGAAGTAACTTGCCAACATATCGCCGCAAAATCCCTTCGAAATTTTTGGGTGAAATTCTACCCCAACCTTTGCTACCCTTCAAAATCCTAACTAAAATTGGTGAATAACTAAAAAACATAAAGACAAAAGCCATACCTTGAACATACTTCAAGGCAAACCTTCTGTTGCTTGGAGTACAAAGTGTGCTGCATTCTTAAGTTGCATAACTTGGAGGGACGTTGGTCATTCATACTTCCTACTCCAATAAGTCCTTCAGAGACAACGACCAACGACCCATCTTTCAGCATACAAAGAAAGTATCCACATGTATATTGGCTACACTTAATATTTCAATTCCCATAACCATCTTCAGTAACATTCTCGGGACGAATTTCAAACAAATGGTTTTACTTCAGAATAGCTACATAACAATGATTCTTATATGATTTAAGTGCTTTAAATACCACATCTTTTATATACATAATGAATGTAGCAACTATGACCCATTTAATTAGGAATGGGTCAATTTGGGGTTATGTTTATATATTGATAGAGATATACTTTCTCTTTGGGTAAAGTAAAACAAATGTCTACGTATTAATAGAGATAGAAATTTGCGCCAATTCTGTAAGCTTTCAAAACTTTTGTCAAATTTTGATACATTTGACCCAAAGAGAAGATGGCAAGCAGATTAGATTAACAATACATACCTACAAAAGTGCAAAAATGTATCGTTCAAAGTTTATAGTAGGTTTAATAAATATGAAGAAATAGTGGCCAACAATGCACATTCTAAAGTATATCATATTATATGTCTAAAACGCACCTTGCTATCAACCTTAAGGACATGCTATTGAAAGGGGTGTTCATTGCCACCTAAATATTACAGGACACTGGATGATTTCATAACTTACGGATATCATTCAGAAATAAGGACCCTGTCTTAACATGCTTATATACATTCAAAAAGTAATTAGGAACCTCAAAGCTTAAGCTTGTAACGTAAACTAATGATAAGTGGCAAACATAAAACATAAAAACAGGCTGCGTTGCATAACGATTTTAAATATTCAATGGCCGTTTATATAATCGACGGGATTCTTACAGGTCCATAAGGCCAGCGGAAACCAATGAGGGCAATTGCAGTTAGCTTACCGACTATCCTTATAGCCTATTTAATCTATAAAATCAAATACTTGCAGCATACTTCTATAGAAGTAATGAATTGTCCTTACGCGCGTAACAGAATTGCAGACAAAAAAATAAAGTTTGACCACTAACCCATAAACAATCTATTTCATTGAGGCATAAAAACAAACAGTTGATGTGCATATATATATAAACCACTAATGAACACCTTAATTCACCAACTAAACTAACAAAAATCAAAACCCCATATGAACAATCACAATTTTAAAAAGAAACCCAAATCGATTATATAAATTTTAAAACACTAATAATTTATAAAATTTTGTTTATTTACCTTATTAGAATGAAGGGTATTTGATTCTACTGAAATGTAAAACAACACCCAACTACTTCATATCATTCTTCTTCATCTATAAAAATAAAATAAAATAAATTATAAATTAAATTAAAATAATAATCAGTTAAATAGTCAAATTCAGTTACAGAACCTGCATATCCAGCTGATTATTCTGATTAGGAGATGAACTCGAGCTCTCAACTGGATCTAAACTTCCGGCCAACGGAGGAGAACCGGTGACCGGCGCCGGAGAAGATGATTGCGACGGAGGTGCGGTGCTGTGGCTGGTGGTTGCGACTGCCATTGGTGATGGTGACGTAAGTTGTTGGTGAGTTGACGTTTAAAGACGGGAAAGTGGAGAGTATATAAAGAGAGTTTGTACCTTTTTTGTAAAGAGTAATACGGTTTGATCTCATTTTATCGCTATGTTTATGGCATAATATTATGAAACGATTAGGCTTATTTTGTCAAAAAAATAAGCTACTTAAAAAATAATGTTTGGCAACATAACTTATAAGAGATTATAAGAAAAATAATCATTCAAAATATTTAAAAATAAAAAGTTACTTTATGTAACTTATAAAAATAATCTCTTTTTATAATTTTTTTAAACAATAGCACCAGCACAATATATTTTTGCTAAAACATGCCCTTAGCTATGATTCTTGATGAATTATGGATTTGCAAATTTTGGAATTGTCTTCAAATTTTGGATCTCATAATCGTGTAACAAAGCAAGGTGCGTTCAGTTTTACAAAAAAAAAAAATATATATATATTTGATGGTGAAGGTTATGTGGTGGTAGAGGGTGGTGTTGTTGGTTATGTGGTGTTAGGAAGCGATGGTTGTGCTTGTAACGTGGTGGGAAAACAATAAAGCTTTAAATTTCAAAAGAAAATGATAGTGGAGAAAAAACGATGGTATATTAGTCATTTCACATACGCTTTGACATTGACAAATGGGGGTGCTATCGGTCGTTATTTGCAATTTTGCACGCCACTTTGTCTTGGTGGCTAATTTGTAATTTTTTTTTCTCTCGGCGTGTTATTTGAATACAACTTTGCTCTCGGTGGCTAATTTGCACTTTTTTTTCTCTCAATGTGTTATTTAAAATTTTGGCAAACATTATAGAGGAAATTTGCAATTTACCCTAATCACTTAAAAAAAAATTGCTAACCAACACAAACACACACCACACCCATCGTCTTCATCACACACACAAAACCCATAAACACATTCTCAAAAAACACAACACAAACACAAACCGATCCATTTTTAAACTTAAATATTAAAATAAATATGATTTCTCTGTATGTGCACGGAAGTTATAACTAGTAGGGTGTAAAACAAAAACATATTTAATACAAAGAGAGGTAAGTGCATTGCAAAAGCTAAGCAGTATGAGTGTAAAACAAAAACATGTATAATACAAAGAGAGGTAAGTGCATATTTTGCAAATGGTAAATCTTCCAACTACAAAAAATACACAATCGCAACGAGAATTAAATTATTTTTCTATAGATATGCACTTCTCTATATTTTCGACAATTTTTTTTTCAAAAATTCCGCCTAGAAAAATCATTTATGATTTGTAAAAATCGATTCACATATGATTTTCACAGATCATATATGATTTTTACAAATCACATATGATTTTCAAAAATCATATATGATTTATAAAAATCAAACATATATGATTTTCACAAATTATATATGATTTTTCTGGGCAGAAAATTTGAAAAACAAAATCGTTAAAAATATGTAAAAGTGCATATCTATAGAAAGATAATTTAATTCTCGTCGTAATGGTATGATTTTTTTCGCGTAACGATTAACTGTTTGGGAGATATTCAATTTTTTAAAAAATGATGAAAGTTTATTTTATTTTATTTTTATTAGAAAAATGAATGACTATTATTAGTTTATTGTATCTATGGTAAATTTGAGATCTATATTGAACTTTTGCCTAATATCATATATACCAAATTTAAACACAAAGTTTGTCAAATCTACCCATTCTACAATTTATTCATTTTAAAATTTTTGAAAAACCTAATAATTATCAATTTGATATTTATAAACTATTTTACCCTTCTTAATAATCGATAAAAAAATTCTTTTTACTCTTAATCAAAAGTGAATTTACCCCTCTAATAACCAATAGCAAATTCTTTGATACAGTTAGTCAAAAGTGAATCACAACCGTATGAATTTTGTAGTATCTGAAATATATTTGAATATGAATTAGATATGATGATAGCACATACAAGTACAAAACCACATAATAAAGGTCAAACTAAGTTTTTGCACTTTTTTTTTTTTTTTTGGTTAACCTTGGTTTTCGATCTTTTGACCGACTAATTTACAGGGTTTGAACCCACCGCCATACTTACTCAAACTAGGTAAAGCCCTCCCTTTTTTAGGAGGTTGGCGTGGCCGCTTCAAGATTGTTTGCACCTTGCAAGAATTGAACATGAGACCTCACACATTTTAAAATGATAGTCACAAGCCCTTTTGCCACTAAGCAACCCTTGAATGGCTAGATATGAGTTTGCAATTGTAACGAGCAAAAAATAGTGGTAATTTTATAGTGGCCGGTCAAATTTGAATAGAAATTTCTTGAACCATGACCACTTTCAGATAGCCTTATCCGACTCATTTGTACATGTTTGTTATAATTTGGCGATGTGTTTGTATGAAGGGTATAATAGGTATTTAATAATGTGAACTGAGTTTTGATTGGTTTACAATAATAAAATTGGTAGATATGACAAATTTTGTATTTAAGTTAGGTATATATAGTATTATGGGTTTTGATTGGGTAAATATGACCTTTAAGGGTTCAAAATGGGATATATGGAATTAACCTTTTTATTAACCAATCACATTATTTGATTTTGCCACGTGTCAGAATCGAACAAACAGATTGGTCTACATTTTTCCAATAAGATTGTTTTGCTAAAATCACTCTGAAATGATATAATTCTATTATTATATAAGAGATGCAGAGATGTAGTACTATATTGTAAACACCAAACGTGACACAAACAATTTGTTATACTGCATGTATATTCGTATCAGATGTGTGATAATCATATAATCATAAAACAACTATACTAATACATGATCCGGACATGCAAGATATTTCAACAAATCATTACATCGGAAAAAAATATATCCTAAATCTACGTTTTACATAAAAAAAGGGAGACAATTATTTTATTTGGTTGAAGCCTTCAAGTGAGATTTTAAAATTTTTAAGACCGAGCCTAACGGAGGCATCCACCACCCGTGGTGAGCCTCTACAACGCGTCATCAGTCACTACGACCTCTCATCCACCGTACACAAAGGTGCCTTTTAGGGTTGGTTCAGTAGTGCAGTCCACCTAACGTGGTGCACTACCTTTTTTTTATGAGTGTGTAGGGTATATCGTAGGGTATATATGTTACATAAAGTGAGATATTTTTATGTATTTGGTTGGGTGATTACCACTACGGCTGTTAGGTGATGGGTTAAACTGATGTGCCGCTGAGGTGGAGATTGTGGAAATGTGACCATCAGACACAACCTATGATTAAAATATAAGTAAATAGGCGTCAAAATAAACCAAAAAATCTAGCTTATAAAATATAAGAAGAAGTCTAATTAGCTTGTTAGCAACAAACAAACTTTAAAACAAACACCTTAGTTTTTGAATAGAACTTCGATATGCGATAGGTGTAAACACCGCTATATGTGAAGTGATCTCGTACTAAACGAATGAACTTTCACTTTCCATAACCAAAATGAAAGAAAGTCAACATATTCCTGCAATTTCGGTCAGTTTTGGTTTATTTTACTTTTGACCATTTCAAATTATAAAGTATTTTCTTGAAAAGGAAAAATACTTAAACATATTTTTTAAAAACTTTTTGTGTCTAAAATTAACAATTCATTTAATCATTTTGAAAAAAAATAAAAAAGTTGTGTGAAGACCATAAGAGCGCACCAATAAACGTTGGCTACTAAAGAAATCTCATTATTATGCACGAGTACTCGTTTAGCTTTCATAAAAACCCAAAATACTTCAAAGATGTTCTTTTTTAGAACTTAGACTAGATGGCAAGGCAAGGTGAATACTTCACCTAGTGCTAAACTCACTCGCGAGTAACTTGGCCCTATGAGAAAGTCACGCACGAACCACTCTTCCCAAGGAGACTTAAGGTGATCTCTTCACCTTATTTCGTTTGAAAACAACCGGGCCCCACATTCCTTCCTACCGTGACCTACCTTGTCCACAAAAAAGTGAGTAAAAGTGAGAAGAGAGAGAAAGCTGACGTGGCGCTGAGATGGAAGGTGAATGTTACTTAACCTTGCCATCCAGCCTTAATTGTGTCTAAAAATACAAATTCTTTTAATCTTTTTGGGAAGAAGAAAAATTAAAATTGGTGGAAAGCACATGAGGTTATATAGATGGTATTACCTCCGTCCCAAAATATAAGTTCAATTTGACTTTTTGAATCGAACTTTGACTTTAAATATTTTTGCTTGTATTATATAATACTTATGCAAAATATATAAATGAATTGTTTTTTAAATATATTTGCATTTGATATAATTTTCATCAAGTGTTTTGTAATACAAGCAAAAACATTTAAGGTCAAAGTTCGATTTAAAAAGTCAAATTGAACTTATATTTTGGGATGGATGGAGTAACAGAAAAGTGTAAATATCTTATTGCTACAAATCACCTGATAATATTAAATAATCCTGACTTTTTAGTGTCAATTTCCCCCGATTATGCTCATATTTTATGTCATTTATATGAATTTACGCTTGTATTCCTTTATATTTCACTTCCAGGTAAATTATGAGAATTAGAGCTTATAGATGCGGATTTGGGGATTTTCCTAACGTTTTTATGATAGCATGCTACTTATGAAGAAGCTACGGCGTAACTCATACTCTCAAATTACGTCGTAGCTAGTGTTTTATCTCAGTTTGCCTACTCAACTGCAGTTACAGCGTAACTCTCAACTATGGTTACGCCGTAATTATCTAGGTAATGATGCATTTCGCGCCTCCATCAACTACGCCGTAATTCCTCACAAGCATTACGACGTAACAACATTTTGTTAGAGGTTACGGCGTAACTCACATCTACTATACGGTGGAGCTGCTAACTACGGCATAACCATTCCTTATTGTTACGCCGTAGTCTACTTAACGAGAGTTATGGTTTGAAGATAATTAAGTTACGGCGTAACTCTCAACTCAAGTTACGCCGTAACTATGATCGTACCTATAAATACAAGCCCTAAATTCTGCATTTCATATCATTCACCCACAACTCAAAGGCAGATAACATGAAGAGGGTTCCAAAGGCAGATCACATGGAGCATACAGAGCCATCTCCAAGGGAGAATCACACCATAATCAATAAGCATTAGAGATCATTTCTATCCTTTACTTTAATTCATGTTTTTCATTATGTTAAACATTGAATTTATTGTATCTTTTAATATGATCAGCTAAGCACCTTTGGTGCTAGCCTAGTTATGATTTCTTGAATGTATTGTTTGTGTTTTCATGCTTCCATATATTTTTTTCTAGTGTATGCATGCATTGTTTGATGGTAGTTACCCTAACTTTGGTAGTTTTGAAATGCGGTCATATCTAGTTGTTTAGGAGAATTGACCAACTGACCCTAAGTAAGTAGGTAGAGTTCGAAAGGGTAAGAATTGACCAACTGACGACTCTTCGTCTCTTGTGCGAACTGACCAAATGATCACCGTTCGTATGGACGAACTTAAGAAGTTAAGGATGAGTGTCAAAGATGCTAGCGCCCGGGCACTCATTATTTCAAATATTGCATGTAGGGTACTTAATGACTTGGCTTAGGTGACTTAAGACCCTCGACTCCCCAAAGGGTTGGCCTTTGACGTCGGGTAAGAGCCTTTGTTGATAGGTTAGGACAAATTGACCAAATGATGTCCTAGCGACTTAAACCCCCACTTGAATCAATTGGAAGTAATTTAGAAAACATAGACATTACATGGTAGGATGATTAATTAGGTTAACACACTTTCTCTCCACTATTTACAACGTAAATTTTCTTTGCACATTTTATTTCTTGTCTTTAGTTTAATTAATCATTTCAACCTCAAAACCAGTTAAAACAAGTGACACTTAGACTTAATAGGATCATCATCTACATAGCTCTTAGGAACGACCTCGGATTTACCACTTTCTATACTACGCACGATCAGGTTCACTGCTCGTTAGTGCATTAGGTAGACGAGAACTATAAATATTAAATCTTGGTCGGAAATCCTGCATCACCACCTCACACGAATCCCACCCCATTTCTCCTAATTTCAACCATCCAATCCAATCCCTTTCTATCCAACGCCTCCAAACAAACACACCCCACTCCAAATTCACATAAAGTTAGAATAGCTTAAACTTTTGTTCTAATCAAGCTTTTCAACTAGCTTTTCAATAGCTTTTTGGATAGCTTAAAGTTGCAAACTTTCATCCATACCCCACTTCAAGTTAACATAAAGTTTCAAGCCGAAGGTTATTTGAAGTATGTGTAAAATCAGCCAATATATGGTTATTTAAAGTGTGTTCTTGACATGTATACATACTTGTAAATCCATAGATTAGCTTATTTTACACCGAGTATTCACGAGATGTTTGATGAAAGGGTATTCTTATGATTGTTTGTAGAAGAAAAGGCAAGAGTTTATGTTTAGGTTGATTATTTTTTGGATTTTGCTGTAAATGATGCTTAGAGAATGGTGATATTTGTTGATGTTCTGGCGAGCTTAGATTATGAAGCTTTGATTGTTAATTGATTGATTTTTCGGGTTTTGGTTTTTGAGGTTTTACCAAGTCTATTTTATAAAGGTATTATAATTGTCACAATTTCTTTTTCTGGGCATCGAACAAAAAATTTCTTTACGCGGGTACTAATCTTTCAAATTTGGTCTTTTGGGGGTACTTTGTGACATTTTTGCCCTTCAAATTATTAAAACTCCTATTAGTTGCGAGGGGCAAAAATGTCACAAAATACTCCAAAAAGACCGAATTTTCTTGTTCATGTTCGTTTACTAAGAAAATGAGTTGTTCATGTTCGTTTATGTCCGTTCATTAAGACATTAAACGAATGCTAAACGAACATAAATGATCAAACATAAATGAACACAGACAAACAAACACAAACTTTATTAAATTATGTATGCTATATTATTTTATAAGTGTTTTTTTTTTTAAAACAAACCAATTTTAAAATTATACAATTAAAAAATATAATACACGAACATAAATAAATAAATTAACATAAACGAACGCATAATCGGACGTTCCCGAACATAAACAAACGCATAATCGGATGTTCTCTCCTTTTGCGGGTATTGATGCAAATTTGTGGGCTCCAGGGGTAGCCTTACATAACGCTGTGGAGAAGAAGAAAAAGAAATATGTGTCCAAATGTGAAGAAAACGGCTACAAGTTGATTCCATTTACTTTTTCTACATTCGGGGAGCTTGACGCGGAAGCCTTGGATACACTTTCACGTATCAAGACTGTTGCTGTTAGCCACTCGAATAATGTCAAGAGTGGTGCTTTTATTTTCATAGTTTAAGTTTTTGTATCCAGAAAGGAGTGGGAACCCAACTAGTGTCTCGGCTTCCCACTAATTTCTTGTAATTCCTTTTGGTTTTCTAATGAAATGATGTTTTATATAAAAAAAATAAAAAAATAAAAAAATAAAAAAGAAATAAATAATAATAATAATAATAATAATAATACTAATAGTAGGTTTGTGAAGTGACAAAAATACCTTTTTTAGTTAAAACAATGAGCTTAAAAACATATAGTTGATGCCACGCTGGCAATCCAATCCAAACAAAAACACTTAACTCAAATTAGTCTCCACCATTCACCAAAAACCATCGCTCTCTCTAATATATGAGTTCATTAATTGTCATTTTTATAAATTTGGAATGCTTAAACACAACCTATGAGGTTATGTTTAAAAAAACCCATAATAATAATAATAATAATAATAATAATAATAATAATAATAATAATAATAGGTTTGTGAAGTGACAAAAATACCCTTTTAGTTAAAACAATGAGTTAAAAAACAGATGATGTGATGATGCCATGCTGGCAATCCCATCCAAACAAAACCATCCTCTCTCCATTTTTTTGTTTGTTTCACTCTCATTTCATTTTGTTTTAACTATCTGATAATGAAGAAACGTTCTCTTGTGTTTTTGCATTAAGCTATTGGGTAACTGATTTTGATCTAAAGTTGCTGATTTTGTGATTTTGCTCTCAGGTATACTTTTGAACTCAATTCATTGTGTAACTGTGTTTGTTTCAATTAGGTGTTAGTTATGGGGATTTGGGATATTATAGTGTGATAGTGGTGAATTAGGTGTGTTACGTGCGGCTATGGTTTCAAGCTCGGGTTTAGGTTGTGCACGAAAGGTGTTTGATGAAATGTCCATTAGAGAATGATACTTGCATAATATTTATCGTTAGATTTTGACATGCAAAAATTGTTTGGCGTGTCGTTTAGAATGAAATAATAAGTTTTAGTCGTTAGTATGATAATCAACTCTGAAAACATTTTTCGTCATTGGATAAAACAGTTTTAGGTTTAGTTTTGCCGGTCAATTGCAGAAATGGGAAGTTTTGTTCTTACGTTTTCGCATCTACCGGCTAGTTTATCACTTACTGTTTGAATCGACAGATATTGTTTTTTTAATTGCCCTTATGTATTTCGGAGCAAAAGGGCATTTTGTGTGCTGTTCTTTCAATAACCGTTAACATGTTTATACATATCTACCAATGCAACTGCAAATTTAGCAACTGTGTTACATTAGTTTTCATGTGATTTGAAGTCACAAAAACTTTACCATGGCAGGCACATAACACAATGTGGGCTAATAGATGCTTAAAGTTAGCAAAATGGTTGGGTTGGGTTGGGTAACTGCTGATAGCATGAAACTATCTTGTGTGCGTAGGCACATTTACAGTTGGTTATGCTTACCTATCCCCTTATAAGGATGAAATGGACAAAGTCAAGTAGTCAACTCTACTTCTAGCTTGGTCTATTTGTGCAGAGAGACTGTCTATCTGTTGTATCTTATTTGTATCCGAAGTAAGGCTTGTAATTTTTTTGCATCATGGCAATGTGTACCAACAAGTAAATACTATTTAATTGTTTATGATTGTCAATGAAGATAATATTATATCATTTATGCAGCCCGAATCACTTTGTCATAACTTTTGCTGCGAACCAACTAAAAGGACCTGAACGCTCAGCTGCATGACAATCTGGTTTTCTATTCCTACTTATTAATCACATTATATGCTGTTTCTTTTTATAGGCAGAAATTACTCAGAGGATGAGTCATGTAAATGAGGTGGCTGTTAGCAAAGAAATGTGCTATTGCTGCTATAATATATGCATACTGTGACTCCCCCTCTCTTATCAGCCAAACAATTAATTGCAATCAACACATCATTCGATTATCTAGTTGTATTTTTGGTGCACAAAACAAACTGGAACTATTGTCCTAACTTAGATATGGTTGATATATACCTTGCATTAAACCATATGTGCTGTCACCTGTCAGATTTTTAGTTTAAATATGCCGAGTGTTGAACTACATCAGGATAAATAGAATGCTGAATCAGCTGTAGCTGTGCACTTAAATAAAACTAAAAGTAATTTAAAGTTACATGCAGACTAGATGAACTACGTCTGCTTTAGAATTTGTGACCTCTTTTAACATGTTTAGTTTAATAGGCAAAACGTTGATTTAGTTGTTACCGTGATGGTTTAGTTATTGGTCAAATGGGTCATGGGTCGAAACGGGTCAAAAGGAAACACTGGTCAAACGGGTAGTGGGTCAACTGGTTCGGGTTGGGTCAACATTGCCAAGTTTATGTTGTATTCAAAATAGCTTAGCGAAACACTTTAAGAATTCGCTTATTAGGTTTTTTATTTGATGTTCACCGTACACTACAAAATTTGTGACATATACTCACTAAAAATTGAGCAATGCTACAACCATATATAATTTACAAAAAAAATCTCACACAATGAGGTGTCATGCAATTTGTGGCCTCCTCTTTCTAACATTTAAACTATCTCTCTTATTTTCATCCACAAATTCACTTGCCACATCATTATGTGGATTTCTTTTTGTAAATTATAGGTGGTTGTAGTATTTCTCCTAAAACTTTTACCGAAACTTATAAAAGTAACCAAATTAAAATAATAAAATAAGAAATAAAACCAGAAGATATGAAAGACCCACACTCAAATAACGTTACCACACTCGTCCAAATCACACACACACACTCGACCCAAATTTCACAATCACATACTCGTCCCAAATCTCACGTCACCCTAACTTCACCCTCGTTATCGACCACCACCACCGAAACCCTAACTTCGGCACCGTTGTCACCACTTCTGTCTATATCTGGCCGACAATTGAAACCCTAACTTTGGCACCGTCGTCACCGTAACCGTCTTTAGTCTTCGTCACCATTATCAAGTTAGGTATAATGCAACTGATTATGTGTTTATATATTATTAGTTGATTACAGCGGATTATGTGCTTATTAATAGTTGAATTAGTAATAACTTGGATGTTAATTTGCGTAGATATTGACTGATTAGAGGTGAGTTGAAGTGAATTTAGGTTCTATGTACTGGACTAAACTCAATTGTTGATTTGTCGAAAAATGAAAAAATTGACGAGTTGAAGTGAATTTTGGTTAGAATATGTGATTAGGTTGATGTGTAATTTTAGGATTTTGTGCGTTGTGGATAGATAATGAGCTAATGCAGTGAAACAAATTAAGCGTGGTAATTCTGTTTGGTTATAAGAGGTGTTTGGATGTTTGGTAGATATACCTGTTTTCTAGTGTTTGGGTGAGAGAGGCATGTTCTGTTGTTTTTGTCGCATCAGTATCGTTGTTTGAGGTAGTAAGACTTGGAGAATTTTGATTGTTCGGCATTGTTTACTTTGAATGGGTGGGGTAATGCATTGTTTACTTTCCACGGGAAACTGTTTAATTATTCAGCATCAAGGTTTCCTAGCTAAAATTGTTTATTGAACTTAGATTGATTCTAGTAGGATACACCATCGTATGCTCTCGATGTATGTAAATGTTGTTAACCTTGTTAATAGCTTCTATATTCTTTAATACAAAAATTTGATTCTTGTTTTACCCGTTTGCAGCTTATCACAATGCACATTTGGTTGGGACTATTCCCTACAGAAGGCAAGTTTTCTTTTCATAGTTTATGTGCATGTGTTGTTTAGTCCTAAGTTGCTTGTGTTTTAGTATTTTGATTTATGTACTAGCTTTGCGTGCAGTTTCTCTACGAGATTCTCTAGTGTACATGGGGAGAAGCCATCAGCAGAATATGCCAAGTTAGAGGAAAGAATCACTTGAAAGAGAATTTGGTAATGCACTTACCTCTAGAACCAAAACGTCTGTGACTAAGTATATCTTCTTATAAGGCAAATATTGTGTGAATCGTTATCACCTAACCAGTATATCAAAGTTGCCTTGTCAATTAATCATATGTATTTAGTGGCTATGAAATATGACGACTTTTTGCAATAGTGAAGGCAACATAACCTTGTTTTATGATGCTCACTTGGATAATGACGTTTTTAATGATCGGTTGGATTATTTTTGTCATCTTTCAATGGAATAAGAAAGTAGAGAAATGTGAGATATCTGATAAATATAAATCATGCTAATTGATATTTCAGAAAATCTTCAAAATCAGGCGGTGTTTGATTTACCTGTGATCGTTACCTTTTACTTACATCTGGTTATGCATTGACAGGGAAGATGGAAAATTGAGTTGTGGTTATTCAAGTTACAGATGTAAAAGAGCTAGCATGGAGGATTTCTATGACGTCAAGACTTGCAAAATTAATGGGCAGACCGCCTGCCTCTTTGGGATATTTTATGGTTATTTTCTTTCTCCAGCAAATTTAATAAAGTTCCTTTTTTGGAACAATCTCATCACTTATGTTATTCAGGAGTAGGTTGTTAGTTTTCGTAGCTTTCTTGTTGATCGAGTGATCGATCACTTATGAACCAGGTTACTTCACGGTTAGTATTTTAAGTAGGCTGAGTTATACCCAAAGCTGAATTATAAGTTTATAACCCCTTCTCTGGTGAGGTTTGAGCCAATAACGTTTGCTTGATGAAACACACTTGATGCTGCTTTGGCTATGCACTCTGATGGTAACCCATTTATATGGAAACATGTCAATTTGGGTTGTTTTCTATTGTAACTGATTATACAGGTAAAATATGGAAATTTAGTCAAACTGTAACTCGTGAAAAGCTATCTAACTTCCTTACAGTGTGTTGAGTCATTATATTTAATAGGACACATTATCATTTTAATAGTGCTGTTTTTAGATTCATACTTAATACACCAATGTTCTACAAATTACAAAAAAATGGTATAAGAAGTGTTGCTTGACCAGCTCAACCTGAGCTGACCTTTTTTGACGAGTTCGTAATTACCTGTTTTGATCAGAACTCATCCTGACTTCTAGCCAACCCGTCCACTTTTGCTACCTCTATTTTTTCGATTAAATAAGTACCTTGGTCGCGGCCTTGATAAAACAAAGTGCAACTTCTTGGTATATAAAAGCTAGTCTCTGCCTTTTTTCTCTTTATTGTTTTGGTAGCAAAAGAGGAATTAAATCTGAATGGTATCTGTCATTTATGCTTATTGTTTCAGTGTCCTTTTGTCATGACACAAACAGGTGTAATGCATCTGCATACAGGGGAGCTAGTAGCTGTAAAAGTGTAGAGGCCTGGTATGTCGCTTTCTTTGATCCTTAATGCCCTGTTATTTAACATGATTGAGGGCCAATTAAAGAGATTTGCCAAAGCGGGGAAGGATATAATTGTGACTTTCTTATCTTTTGCTAATACTTGCTTTTAGTGAGCAATTGTCATTAATTTTGTAGTGGTAGTAGTAGTCAAAAGTATGGAATTAACATGACACTTTATAATACGATTCAGTTTTGTTGTATATACAGACACTTTCTAATATGTTCTATCTGCAATTTTCTTTGACAGATTTGGAAATGAAATGATCATTAAATTGGATGGTTATGGATAAAAAGCTTGCAGACTCTGGAAATGTCATGAAATTGTTTGCTAGAATAATCTGCCTCGAGTGATTAACTGGTTAGATTTGGATATATCTGGTTATTAAATGGCAGTTATCTTTAAAGGAGTGTTTGGGTTTGAAGAATGGTCAGATGGCTATGTATCTTGGTACCGAAATTCTTAGACTCAAACTCTCTTTTCTCAGGAATAATGTGGCAGGGAGGATGGACATGTGTGTCTTGAGTCTAGTTATGTTTATGTAGTCATTGGATGCTAGATACCATAAGGATAGTTTCCTGACATAGAATGCTTCTCTGCTGCTATGACTGGATAAAAATAATGGAAAGAGGACAGATTGCAAATTATCTTGATATGTGGTTATAACAACCCGTAAAAATTTTGGATTATTATCATATTATTTAGGGAAATGATATGTACACCGAACCTTTTACTTGGTACACAGAATTTTAATGTGTTAAGACATTTTTGCCCCCACAGACCTTTCTGCCATTTTTTTCTTGAGTTGACTGTTCACTTTATCTTCCATTTTTTCCGTTTGTTTTTTCAACGGCCCGAGTTTATTTTATTGATGACAAAGCCTTGCTTCCACCGCCGCAACCATGCATTGATTTGCACCGATCAACTTTTATATATCACTTACTCAGCTAAAGGCAACACTCCCACCTTCTTTCCAAAACCTTCTCTTCATTATGAGTTATAAAAAATTACACTATCATCCAACTTGTGTTTTTCTTCAAATTTATGACATGTTTGTTCATTTTTTATTTCTATTTTTTTCAAAACAAATTACTTGGTAGCACTGTTTATGTTCTTTACATAGGAAGTCAACACGTTTATCTCATCATCATCCCTTTCACGATACATAGTCTCGATGTCGTCATCAAAAAGTCGATATCCCACCGCTGACTTACGTTCATAACTGAGCGCCAACGGTGGATGGAAACTGTGTCTCCAACCGTAAATTGAAATTATTGGACAATATATTAGAATCGTCTTCGATGCTTAATTGAAACATTGTCGCCGTAGATGGAAGGGGGATAAAAAAAGCATCAGTGGATTTTAGGGGTCGGAGTTTTAAGGAAACTTCAACCAATAGAAAGAGAAGAAGAAAGAAGAAAACTAAGTGTGAGGGTATAATAGTCATAACACTTTAAATTTCTGTTTGACAAGTAAAATCTTCCGTGTACATAGCAATGCCCTATTATTTATTACGCCAAGAATGCAAATCAATTATATTCTGATAGTTATGAATATTTATCTCGTTTTAACAGAAATATTAACACCGCACACACGGTATTTTTCCACCGAGTATCTTAATAGTAAATGTGAAATTATTATTATCTAATTTATAATTTTAAGCATACGTAAGCTTAAACTGTGTTTTGGGAGGTTATCCCGCACACTGCAGAACGCAGTAATACACGAAACTAGTATTTTATATTGAAATAAGCGAAACTCTCACTTTTTAACACATACTGATGATTTACGAATGAAAACGAGAGGTTATTTCATTGTCTCGGGAAAACATGGCAGCGCACGCGTACCGACACTGACTTAGTTACGGCAAAATGTTTATAATCCAATTCCAAAATAATAATGATACCTTAGTATTACGCTCATGAAAACATTTCCAGAAACATATTTGACGTATTTTACGCGTATCGGGATACTGCGTTTAAATTGGAACATGACGGGACACGCGGTACAGTTAATACAATGGCTAAAAAAAAAGCAAACATTAACACACCCCCCACGCCCCATCCTTTTCATCATTTTTTTAAGAAAATTATCAAAATAATCCATATAGATAGTCATATTACCAAAGTGAACTTCTTTCTTATAGTTCACCAAAATGACCAAAATATGTCACCGTCACCATCATGATTTTACTTTTTCATTCGACCACATACCAAGTTTTTAACACTTTATAATGTGGAACCCACCAAACTCTTATACTGTTGTCACGACTTCCACTATACAGCAAAAAAACCACCTCCAATACTATTTGGTGATGCTTGTAAACATTTTACTGGACCTTCATGCCCTTTGATCACACCAATCTTAGTCAAACCTATTACTTCTCTTTTTCATATGCATATGTTTTTATCACTTGAACCACTAGAGAATATTTCACCTTTTTATGCACATACTCATAATAGCCATTTTATGTGCTTTTACCTCACAAATAGACTTCCAACTATCAAAATGTTACCTCTCGCCTAGCAAGTAAACTTTCCTCGCCCAGACCCCATCTTCCTCGCCCAGATTCTCGCCCAGTTCCTCGCCCAGACCTTGCTACCCTCGCGCAACCTCATATCTCTAGCTTCAATACTCGCCTAGCACTTCGCCCAACACTCTTTTTATACACGTGTATGGTTAGAAACTAATCTAGTAATCGATCTAACGCATAATATTAAAAAGTTCATTTTGAAAAATTTCGCGTGCGAGGTTCAAATTCGTAAACTACTACTATAAAAAGTTCATTTAACAATTTTTTTCCCTACACCCTAAAACATCATAATAGTATTGTTCTTCCTCTTTTTGAAGTCAACTACCTTCCTATCATAGCCACGTTTCAAAAGTTAGGGTTTTTCAAAATTGTTTTGGGGGGTTTTGTAATTCGAGTTGTAATTGTCTAATTCAAGCTTCCACTGTTCGATTAATCAAGAAAGCTCATGTTAATTCTTCTGCCATTGTTCGATTTAACCATCATTTTGTAAGATTTGTTATTTAAAAGTCTTGAAGTTTAATTAATTTGTTTTGGTAATTAATCTTTTAGTTCGAATGGAATAAGTGAAATTAAAAGAGATTTGTTGCTTGTTAAGGTTATTGTTGTTGCCGTGGCTGCTAAGGATTTACATCTGAGAATGTAATAGAGACCACTGTATCTCAAAGTGTCTTGAAATATGAACGAGACCATTGTATCTCACAATGTCTGGGAAGTAGGAAAGACCATTGTAATCAGTTACAATGTCTTGGATAAAGTTTCGTAATCCTAAAATGCATGAGTAGATGCATGATTGGGAGATTGGGAAAATATGATTGTGTCGTAATGCCTTAGAATAGGCATACGAAGATATGTTGAGTACTTTGTTTATGATTGAAATTATGTCAAGTGTATATATCAATATACTAGTATGTTTGTATAGCTTAAAATGCCTAAAAGTCACATAATCGTCTGGAGGATGGAAGACACGGAGAACGGAAAGCTATAAAATGTTTTTGTTTGTAAAAGTAGTTATAGTTTAAGTCTCAATTAGACCCGTTTCTCTATAACTGTGGCTCTGATACCAATCTGTAACACACCCAGTTTGAATTCCGCTGCGTATCACGAAATTGGGGGTGTTACAGCAGTAACACACGAAACTAGTATTTTATATTGAAATAAGCGAGACTATCAATTTTAACACATACTGATGATTTACGAATGAAAACGAGAGGTTATCTCATTGTCTCGGGAAAACATGGCACCGCACGCGTACCGACACCAACCTAGTTATGGCAAAACGTTTATAACCCAATTCCAAAATAATAATGATACCTTAGTATTACGCTCATGAAAACATTTCCAGAAACATATTTGACATATTTTACGCGTATCGGGATACTGCGTTTAAATTGGAACATGACGGGACACATGCTTAATACAATGGCTAATAATAAAAACTAGCAGGGTACCCGCGCGATGCGGCGGCGGGTACCCTGTAACTGAATTTTCTGGTAATGTGATGTTATGCGGCTATACTTTTTTAACAATTAATTTAGAAATAATAGATCTTATTTAATTTCTTTTTCATTTTCGAGTCTAGGTAGATCTTTGTTATTACTGTGAGTTGGGAGTGACTAGTGGGTAGCCTAACAAGCAAAAAAAAAAAATCTTACAAAGTTAAAAAAGTTTTTTCAATAATGTAACGATTCACTTTTTGTTTTTTGGTCGAGTGAGTAATCGGTCGAGGAGATGAACCCTTCGTCAATTTTGGAGTCGACCGACCTAGTTCGACCATCATGCTGCAATGGCGGCGACTCGGTCGGCGCAATGGCGACCGAATCGGTCGACCGACCACTGCGGGCAGCTTAATGGCTTTCTTTTTAAGTGCTTGGCTTAGTAGCCTTATTAGATTGTACATTGTGATTAAATGGTTGTATATTTTGGTGAACAGATAAATTAAATAGTGTATATATTGAATAGTGTTTTTTTAGTTTTATTTGTGCGTTGTAACTTGTGCTTTTTTATTTGTATTTGATTAAAAATTCTATATTAGGAAATCTTAAAAAATAAATAAGAGGGAATGTACAAAATATGTATTATAAGCGTATAGAAAAAAAAAAAAACTAACATTAACCCACCCCCAGGCCCCATCCTTTTCATCATTTCCTTTTCTGCTTTTCCTTTTCGTCTTCTTCCTCTTTTTGAAGTCAACTACCTTCCTATCACCATCACTACATCTCAAGTAGAAGGCTACCATCATAGATATCACAAGATGGTTGAAACGATGGTTGAAACGTGGCTATTAAAATCACAGGTTATCTCCTCACTTGCACATAAACCTCACATAAAATTAGGGTTTTTCAAAATTGTTTTGGGGGGTTTTGTAATTCGAGGTGTAATTGTCTAATTCAAGCTTCCATTGTTCGATTAATCAAGAAAGCTAAATTGGTCACTTTGGTTTTTCGGATTTTACTTGGCTTATTCCTTATTTGGTTTTTGGTCTAGGTAAGCTTATGATACTTTTGGTTATTGCCTCGTTGCGTCTTCTTTGTGATCCTTGCCTCGAACGGGAACGAGCACGCACTCGAGGGGGTTAGTTCCTAGTCACTTTAATCGTTGTTCACATTGTTCATTGTGTTCGGATATCATTCGAAGTTTAGAAATCAAAAGAGTCGTATGTTGTGGGTCCTTTTGAGTCACCCAACGGGGTGCGTTCGTTTACTCACTTCGAGCCAAGGGAGAACACCCTATGGTGTTTCTACCCTCTTCAACTCTAGACCACACCAAGAGGTCTCGTAAGAGCTCGTTGGTGTCGCGTATGTGATAGAAATGAGAGATTGGTGTGATGTTGGAAATCGTTATTAGGTGAGAACTTATGTTTATTACATTGGGATGATGTATTTGCCTTTTTTTGGACTATTATGTGTTATAGTATTACGGGATTTAGGGGGTGTTTGGGTAAGCTTATTTAAAGTAGCTTAATAGGTTATTGGGTTCTGAAAAAAGCTAAAATTAAGGTTGCAAATCTCGCTATGCAGCAGCGAGTAATTGGCCTAGGCGAGGAGTACCTGGGGGTATTGGGATTTTTATGTACAAGTTTTGAAATTATATGTATGACATGTTTATAGGACTATAGTATTGTTCATAGAACCAAAAAGTATGTTTGGAAACATTAACACAATTGTTAAAACACTTCAAACCGAGTTTTGTACGAATTAGCACCGAGCTAACCAAGTTGTGACCAAATTTAGTCATTGGATAATAGCGGTGAAATGATGATTGTGATTCAACTTCCATGACGTATTTCGAATCTACAGTTCGCTCTTCTCTGTTTCAGGTTTAGTTTTGCATGTCAATTGCAGAAATGGGAAGTTTTGCTGTTACGTTTTCGCATCTACTGGCTAGTTTATCACTTACTGTTTGAATCGACAGATATTGTTTTTTAAATAGCTCTTATGTATTCCGGAGCCAAAGGGCATTTTGTGTGCTGTTCTTTGAGTAACTGTTAACATGTCTATACATATCTACCAATGCTACTGCAAATTTAGCAACAGTGTTACATTAGTTTTCATGTGATTTGCAGTCACATAAACTTTACACCCAAAAGCTTAAACAAACATCCCCTTATTTAGCCCCAGTTTAGTTTCTATTTGTTTGAGCTCCAAAATACACCCAAAAGCTTTACATTTTTTTTAAAGCCTTTAAATAGTTGTGCATAAAATTTGTTTTTTTGTGACTTTAGATAAGGGACCCATAAATATAATTTTTATGAGATGGCATTTACTCCTTAGATGTATTTATTCTTGCATGTCACAACAAAGTATGGAATTGTATTCTGTGGTATTAATTTGTGGTGATTATGATTTAGGTGGTCGTGGAGAAGACGACTAGACCTGTCCTAGCTGTGGGAATGTCAACTTTTCTTTTCGGACAGCTTGCAATATGCGCAACTGTACACAGCCAAGACCAGCTGATCATAACTCAGTAAGTTGCACACATATCGCAGTAGCTATCTTTTTTTGGCTTTAAGAAATTAGCCATTTACAAGATCAGTCTCCCACTCTCGTTTTTACAGAAATCTGCTCCAAGGCAAATGCCGACCCCACAAGGCTACTCCTCGTCTTCTCTTACGCTGGTTGTGCACCCTCTTCAATGTATATGGGTGTAACACCTTATGCTGCTTCTCCTTTCAATGGAACATCTATGCCTCCTTATGATGGTTTTGCTTATCATTACAACTACAACAGTCGTCTGCCTGGGTATCGTCCCCTGCAACTCTCTGCTACACCCGCTTATTCAGGTGGGCCTATGATAGGAACTGGTATGCGTTTTTTTTTGGGTTGATTTTGGCCTTGTTATTGTTTACCGTGTGTTGTTTAGAAGCTATGGTATTCTGATACTTATTTTGTTCAATAATCTTATTCGGGTTGTTTGGGTCAACCCGGATGCTAAATAGGGTTGGTTATCGGGTTAGATATTTTTGGTTAACTCGTTTTATTTTATTTTATAAATATGGCTTTTTTTTTTATAAATTATCTATCTAAATTAGAACAAATAGGCAATTTTATGACCATTTTACTCACATTCGGGTTGGCTCAAACCCGAATAGCACGGACCCGAGTGGACCTGAACCCAACTAACCTGAGTTCAAATAGGGTCGGGTTCGGGTATGTTATTTTTACCCTCGACCGGTTTGACCCGACCCGAGTAACACCACTACCTGCTACTATGTGACATCTTGCTGAAACTGGAATTACATCTTTTTTGCAGGTGCGTTGTATGGTTTACCTCAGCTGATGGAACAATTCCGTTTGCGGTTGCCTATTGCTCAGGCTGCCATGGTATGTCTGAATTTTGTTATGTCAATCAACTAAGGGGTTGTTTGTTTCGGGTTATATAGCCGGCTTATGACTTATTTGGTTTTAGGGTTATGTTTCATAAGGTCACTTATATAAGCCAAAAAGTTTCAAAATAATCCACAAAAAGTAAGCTTATGAAATATAAGCCTAAAACCAAATAAGCTAGAATCCGAAATATAAGCGCAATAAACACCCCTAATTGCAACAAGTAAATTTGATTATTCGTTCACCTACTCCCTATGTTAACAACATGTATATAAACATGTGATGCTATATTGATCGATCATTTGGTTTTTGAATTTTTATAGGGACCTCGGCCTGGATTTTTCCCAGAAGAGCCATCTCAAAAGAAAGGTATGTTATATCTAACTTATTCATATACTGCTACACAGACTAGCATATGATTGTAATTTATGATCCGTTTTTCATTGTTGCACTTGCTTCTTACAGATGGAACACGAGAATATGACTGGGAATGCCCAAAATGTGGAAATGTCAATTTCTCCTTCAGAACAGTCTGTAACATGAGGAAATGCAACACACCTAAACCAGGATCTCAGGTGAGACGCCATCTATATACCAGCTTTATTTTGACACATTGAAGCTTTTAGCTATGTTTGGTATAATGTGTCATTCTAATTTATTTTTATGGCACTAATATGCAGGTTGCAAAGCCAGCCAAGAGTTCCAGTAAGTACTTCATGTATATATTTTGTTGGTAAAAGAGGAAGTGTATGAATTGGGTAGAGATTAAAGAGAAAACAGAGGATACTCTTATTATTTCAGTTAATCCTAAAACACAGAAACAAGTCCTCATTATATAGGCTTACAGCTAAGACAAGAAACATAACTGAAAGTAGGAAACATAAAGCAAACTTATTGCAGACATTACTCTCTAATTCCTAACTGATAAACTCATGAAAGACATAATAAAAGATAGTAACTACTGCCTCTGTAACAGTAGTAGCTGTAATGAGCTAATTTAGAGCACCATTACTCAATACACCCCCTTGCTCGAAATTTGCATACTCCGAGCTCTTGTCGAAAATAGTCATGTTTCGCTTGAGAGAGTGCCTTGGTGAACACATCAGCAACTTGTTCATTTGTAGGACAATACTTCAGCTCAATTATTGTTGCTTTGTTGTCACAAAATATTAGTCATTGGATAAAACAGTTTTATGTTTAGTTTTGCATGTCAATTGCAGAAATGGCAAGTTTTGCTGTTACGTTTTTGCATTTACTGGCTAGTTTATCACTTGCTGTTTGAATCGACAGATATTGGTTTTTAAATTTCCTTTATGTATTCCGGAGCAAAAGTGCATTTTGTGTGTTGTTCTTTGAGTAACCGTTAACATGTCTGTACATATCTACCAATGCAGATGCAAATTTAGCAACAGTGTTACATTAGTTTTCATGTGATATGCAGTCACAAAAAACTTTACCATGGCAGGCGCATAACACAGTGTGGGCTAATAGATGCTTAAAGTTAGCAAAATGGTTGGGTTTTGCCAATTATATTAATTGGAGGTTACTCAGGTGAAACTTTGAACTTAGGGGTCGTTGTTTAATCTTATTTTTGGCTTATGATCTTATTTGGTTCGGCTTATATCTCATAAGCTCATCTTCATCCGTCTTTTTTCTAGCTTATGAGCTTATCTTCCATCTTTAAGTCATAATAAGCTCACAAGTCTGTAAATAAGCCGGAAAATATGGGCGTATGAGATATAAGCATAGTCAAATAAGCTCATAAGCCAAAAAATAAGCTTAAAAAAACATCCCCTTATTTAGCCCCAGTTTAGTTTCTATTTGTTTGAGCTCCAAAATACACCCAAAAGCTTTACGTTTTTCTAAAGCCTTTAAATAGTTGTGCATAAAATTTGTTTTCTTGTGACTTTAGATAGGGACCCATAAATATAATTTTTATGAGATGGCACTTACTCCTTAGACGTATATATTCTTGCATGTCACAACAAAGTATGGAATTGTATTATGTGGTATTAATTTGTGGTGATTATGATTTAGGTGGTCGTGGAGAAGACGACTAGACCTGTCCTAGCTGTGGGAATGTCAAATTTTCTTTTTGGAAAACTTGCAATATGCGCAACTGTACACAGCCAAGACCAGCTGATCATAACTCAGTAAGTTGCACACATATCGCAGTAGCTATCGTTTTTTGGCTTTAAGAAATTAGGCGTTTACTAGATCAGTCTCCCACTCTCGTTTTTACAGAAATCTGCTCCAAGGAAAATGCCGACCCCACAAGGCTACTCCTTGTCTTCTCCTTACGCTGGTTCCGGTGCACCCTCTTCAATGTATATGGGTGTAACACCTTATGCTGCATCTCCGTTAAATGGAACATCTATGCCTCCTTATGATGGTTCCGCTTATCATTAAACTACAACAGCCGTCTGCCTGGAGGGAACCCTTATCGTCCTGTCCTTTGCAACTCTCTGCCACACCTGTTTATTCAGGTGGGCCCATGATAGGAAATGGTATGTGTTTTTTTTGGGTTGATTTTGACCTTTTTATTGTTTACCGTGTGTTGTTCAGAAGTTCTGGTATTCTGAGACTTATCTTGTCCACTTTGAATGTAAAAGAAAATGCACGATTGCCTTTTATATCTCTTTACTATGATTTGGATTGCGTGCTACTTTATGACATCTTTCTGCAACCGGCGTTGAACCTTTTTGCAGGTGCTTTGTATGGTTTACCTCAGCTGATGGAACAATTTGGTTTGCGATTGCCCATTGCTCAGGCTTCCATGGTATGTCTGAATTTTGATTATTCGTTCACATACTCCCTATGTTTACAACATGTGTATTCTTTCTTGGGTTCCTTAAATATAAACATGTGATGCTATATTGATCGATCCCTTGGTTTTTAAATTTGTATAGGGACCGCGGCCTGGATTCTTTCCAGAAGAGCCATCTCAAAAGAAAGGTATGTTATATCCAACTTATGCATATACTGCTACACTGACTAGCAAATGATTGTAATTTACGATCTGTTTTTCATTGTTGCACTTGCTTCTTACAGATGGAACACGAGAAAATGACTGGGAATGCCCAAAATGTGGAAATGTCAATTTCTCCTTCAAAACAGTTCTGTAACATGAGGAAATGCAACACACCTAAACCACGATCTCAGGTGAGACGCCATTTATATTCCAGCTTTTGTTTTGACACATTGAAGCTTTTAGCTATGTTTAATATAACGTGTCATTCTAATTTATTTCTATGGCACTAATATGCAGGTTGCAAAGCCAGCTAAGAGTTCCAGTAAGTACTTCATGTATATATTTGGTTACCTATATTTAATGTTCGATTCTAGAACTTATATATGTATCTTATTTTGTTTCAGAAGCGTATATGCCAGAAGGGAGCTGGAAGTGTGACAAATGTAACAACATAAACTATCCATTTAGGACCAAATGTAACCGACAGAACTGCGGTGCAGACAAACCATTAGAATCCCAGAATTCCCCTACAGAAGAAGAAAACAATGATCAGGTCTGTATTGTTTTTGTCGAATGTTTTATTAAGTTATGCTTTTGCATGCTTACAGTCCCTATGAATGTAAAGCGGAAATACTTTCTAGTCAATTTCTTTCTTTACCGATTTACTTTCTCGTTTGTTTATAATCTTGCTGTGAATTATGCTATAATGAAGCACATGGTCATCCGTCTATTTTTATTAATATGTGTTTATGTATCTACTGTTCCAGTGAGTACTAGGACATGTTTAAGAAGGTCCAGAGTTGTCCAGCTGTTGCTCAGTATGGGTCTGAAAGTCAGTCATGTCGTCGTCGTCTTCGTCTTCCTGTTGCTGCGGTTATCGAGTTACCTTGCTTTGTGATTTGTGTTGTCATATTGTAGCATATAAAAATCGCGGTGTGTGGTCTTTAAGAGATTTTTTACATTTACATGCATGTGTCACCTGGGCTAAGTCTTCTTACAAGGTGCTGTACCTTTTCAACTGTGTGTCGTCTTATTTATTAGATACTTATCGTTGAGTTGCATGAACAAATAGGATTGTATTAATATGACTTGAAGTCAATTGCCTATCATTTAAATAGGTGTCGTTTGTCTGTGTGTGCTTGTTGGACCAGGATGAGATCCTGCAACGGTTGACTAGTCTTGAATTCATCAGCAGTCCCATTTACGGTTTCTACTTTTTTACTTGACAGTCTTTTAAATAGATTGGAGTACTCTCTCCCAAGTCAGCGACTTTCTGTTTGCTACTTATTGACTAATGCTGATACTATGAGAGAAAATCCATTTGGTTCAGTGCCTATTTGTTTTGGTATAGTCCAGTGAACTATGCTCATTTGGCCATACACGAGTCTTAAACGAGTAGTCTAAAGTCTGGTAAATTTATGGCTTGGTCTTGTTTTGGAAAATGGATTACACAGTCCTATATACCCAAAACGCTTGAACGAACCCTGACGGGGTGCGGTGTAACTTTTCTTATATTTAGTTTTAGAGCGAGTGTCTGGCTGAGGTAAAGCTGACATTTTATGCAACTGGTTTAAACATGTATTTGGTTGTATACGAATGAACCTTTTCCTATATTTGCAACATTTTACACTATAACAACAAAAAAAATGAAGTGGAAAAATGGATGGTAGAAATATGTATGGCAAGAAACCAAAACAAACTGACTCACAATGATGAACCTACAGTAATGAATCCACGTACACCATATTCTTGAGTGTCCAGTTTCAACTACTACTAAAAGTGATACATTTCAACCTGATCTGTTTTGACCCGTTATGTAACCCATCCATGTTTCCATGCATTATGTTGTACAAACCTTTTCGGTGCACGATATCAGTTCTTTCTCATACGTCATATAATTTGCATTATGTTATACAAAGTTACAAACCATTAAGTTATTGCACAAAGAAATTTAATCTTCCAGTCCTTTTGCACCCACTTGGGCCTAATGAAGCAATATTTCAAACTATGGGACTGTCTAGAATCAGCATATGAATTGCTCTCAACTTATGAAGTATGGGGGTGAGATCAATAAAGATCACATAAAAATTAAAGATCAAATGGATGAATCTCAACCATTCATTTTTTATCAAATTAATTAAAATTTATTTTCACCCTTATATTTAAAAATTAAATATCTCACAAACCGTTAATAGTTAGATAAAACTAATTATACCATTGCGACAAGAATAAAATTATCTTTCTATAGAGATCCAATATTGTATACTTTCGACGAACTTATTTTTTATCGTTTTTTACGGGTTTCGATATGTTACACTATAAATGAAAATTTATAAAAAATACTATTTTGTGTTAACACAACCCCAAAACTACAAACCCTAAACCCTAAAAATCTAAAAACCCTAACCCCTAAACCCTAAAAAAACCCTAACCCCTACCCTAAAAACCCTAACCCCTAAATCTTAAAAACCCTAACCCCTAAACCTTAAACCCCTAAAACCCTAACCGCTAAACAAAAAAACCTAAACCCTATCCGCTAAACCCTAAGAAACCTAAACTCCCTAACTCCTAAAAAGCTTAAACCAAAAAAGTCAAACCCCTAAACCTTAAACACTTAAACACTAACCGTAAACCCTAAACCCACAAAAAAGTCGGAAAAAAAATTTCGTCAAAAGTATATGATGTGGGATATCAAATTAAAGATAATTTTATGCTTGTCGTGATGGTATGATTAGTTTCGTCTAACGATCAATGGTTTGTGAGATATTTAGTTTTTAAAAATGAATGTGAAAATTTATTTTATTGTTTTGATGAAAAAATGAATGGTTGAGAATGGTTTATTTGATCTTTATTGAACCAAACTCATGAAGTATGAAGCTAAAATGAATATCAGATTAATAAACTCAAAAGCTTAATAACTGTTTTATTCCAAAAACCAAAACATTACTTTTGCCACCCTTACGAAAATGTTCTCATTTTGACCCGTTACACAAGCGCTAGACCCGCCCATTTTCCCACCCTTACGAATATTTATTCAAAGAGCAGCCATACCATCCAAGATGTTGCAACATAAAGCTGAGGTCCGGTGCATATGGCATCCGGTTCCTAATACTTATGTATCATGATCCCTTTACGTTTTGCAGCGTTATGGAAGTAACTGAGCATATCGCTTTTATGATGACGTTCCAATTCGACCCACATGATGTCAGCCGGATCATGAGCTTTTTCAAGATGTCGAGTAACTGATAACTAACATCCCGAGCCTTTCGTAGAGCTTTCACTTGTTCCAATATCCATAGTTGATACATGTAGTTAAGAATGTTAAGTTTAGGTGGCGGGTCCATGAACTCGAAATCAAGTAAATTTTTCGATTTTTCACTACTTCAGAAGCAAAAGAACGTTCCCCAGATTCACCCTCCAAGACCTAAATTTAGCTAAGTTAGTGTAATCTGACTACAACTATCAACAGTATTCACTATGCAGATTCACTAAGATGTCAAGGGTCAGATCTATTTGAACTTTGTTTATAAAAACATTTTAACCCCAAAGACCTAACAAACTTTGCCCCCATGAAAGGATCCAGTGATGTAACCAACAGACTTTCTCATTCAAATAGACACACTTGATCATAAACATGGTTGATACATATGATAAGTCATCAGGAATGTAAATGCACCCTTACGTCTCTTACAACACTTATGCAACAAGAAAATTAAAACACACTTACAAACATATTTGACAAAGTAACGTTTATATAATTACGACATGCACTCCTCCTTGCTACACTTACTTTCAAATTTCAGAAAGAAAGCTTGGTACTAGACCTGAAAGCGTTCAAAAATGAAACCAAGTTAGTGATGATTTATTAACAAACTCATGTAAAATCAGATTCTACAAAATGGGAGAACATAGTACCTTATATATTTTGAAGCACATCAAGAATGCGCTGCAACTCGTTGGCAACAATTTCAATTTTCATCCGTTGTGGTGGAGAATCCACAGAACACGATACTCCAATCTTGATAATTGCAACCAAACATTCTTCCATTTTCTTTGCATTCGCTTCTGTACTTTGCAACACAATTGCATCACCATCAATAACATCGATCACATGATCTGGTAATGCCATGTAAGCAAATTTATGAAGACTAAGATCATCGTTGAACATGTCATCTGTCGGCTTTTTCCCGGTTATCACCTCTAGTAATAATATTCCAAAACTATAGACATCCCCAGCACTTGTCATCTCGCTCCCGAGACCATACTCTGCGAATTAAAAACAGTTACTTAAGTTACAAACAGTAATTTTTAAGTAAATGTAAGCATTATGGAATACTACCTGGAGGTGCATAACCAATTGTTCCTTTAACCCCGGTTGAGCTGTTTTGGTTTAAGTCTGTACCAAGTAGTCGAGCTAAACCAAAGTCTCCAACATGAGCCACCATATCTTCATCAAGTAGAATGTTACTAGGCTTCAAGTCACCGTGAACAATCGTTGTTTGGCAGCGATTGTGAAGATAATCAAGTGCTGTTGCAACATCTCTGAGAATGCTTATTCTTTGAAGAAGGTTCAGTTTCGATGTATTTGCACTTGAATGAAGCCAGTTGTGTACACTTCCATTTGGCATAAACTCGTAAACCAAAGCTTTAAAATCATTGCCTTGGAAATCAGTACTTGAACAAGAAGTTATTATCTTCAACAAATTACGGTGCCGAATATTCCGCCATGCTTCACATTCTGCTATAAAACTTTTGTGAGCTCCTTTATTTTGAAGATGCAGAACTTTGATTGCAACAAATTTGTCATCATCGGGATCGAGGATCCCTTTATAAACAGAACTAAAGCCACCCTCTCCAATCAAATTTGTTGTAGAGAACCCATCGGTAGCCTTGAGAAGTTGATGGTATGAAACTTTCATGAACTGTTCACTCCCTACTGATTGAGATGGTTGATTGTTGCGTTTCTTCTTGCACAAAAGATACACACAACATAATACGAAGAGCAACGTGACTGCAATCACGATGACTAATATGAAGAAAGGAAACCTTTTTTTCTTACCACCCGTCTCCTTGCATTTGGGTAACTTAAGTATAACCAAACCACCGCAAAGCCTATCGTTCCCCAAAATTGAAAATGCACTTGCATTGGCAAACACTCCTACAGTTGGTACTTCACCCTCAAAATCATTAAAGGATAGGTTTAAATATTCTAAGGATTTCCATTTGCCTAAAAATTGTGGAATTCTACCTGATAAATTATTTTCAGAAATATCGAGTACCCCTAATCCTCCCAATGAACTTAATGAAGATGGTATTACGCCTTGAAATTGGTTGCCACTAAGGTATAACTTTGTAAGGCTAATACACTCACCAAGGCTACTAGTAATGTTGCCCGATAAATTATTGTAAGATAAATCAAGATAGCTCAACGTCTTGAGGTTTTTAATCTCTGATGGGATAGAACCAGATAGGCTATTTTGAGAGAGATTTAAAAAATAATTTAGTGATGGAAGTTGAAAAAGTTGTTTGGGTATGTTCCCACTGAGCCTATTGTATGCAAGGTTTAACCCATTAAGTTGTTTACAATTCCCGAGGCTTGATGGAACATGACCTTCTAATTTGTTTGAATCTAAATGAAGTATACTCAACAAGGATAGGTTCCCAATGGCATCAGGGATAGGCCCTAAAAATTGATTTGTAGATAGATCAAGATATTGTAGCTTTTTAAGTTTTCCAATGGTACTAGGAATCTTTCCTTTTAATTGATTCGAATCTAAATCTAAAATAGTCAAACCAACTAGACTCCCTATACTTGATGGGAGGTTTCCAAATAAGTGATTGTCTCCTAAACCTAGAAAGCTGAGTTGATGAGAGAGATTACCTATTGACATAGGAAGCACTCCTACAAAGTCGCAATTTGAAAGACTCAACGTTACTAATCTGGTGCAGTTTTTCAAAGAATCTACAAACCTCAGGTCATCAGCTTCTCCACGTCCATGGAAGTTGTTATTCTGTAATCTAATTATTTTAATATCTCTTAGTTTTGAAAAGTCGATAGTCAACTTCCCACTAAAATTGTTGGCATACATTTCAAGAATTCCTAATTTAGAACAATTAGAAAGAGAAGGTGGAAGAACTCCGGTCAGTTCGTTACCCCATAACTGAAGGTACTCAAGATTTGGGAGCTGATTACCCATTTTTGAAGGAAGACTACCAGTGAGGTGATTATCAGCTAAGGAAAAATTAGCTAGGAGTGAGAGGTTGAAAAGGGACTGAGGGATGCTTCCATATAAATTGCAGCCACCAGAGTAAAATCCCGTCAAGCTTTTCCAATGACCCAAGGTATCTGGAATGCTCCCACCCAACGGGTTTCTTTCAACAGCGAACACTTCCATTGATGTAATACTCCCCAAGAAAGGTGGGATTCCACCTGTTAAGTTATTTTCGTATACTACAAGACCGGAAAGTTTCGAGAGTAAACTCACCTCCATGGGTATGCTTCCAGTTAGCTCATTTTGATTGAGCCAAAGGTCTTCGAGGTTAGAACAACCAGACACGTTTGTTGGAATGACTCCACTGAACTTGTTATCATAAAGATAAAGAACACGTAGCCTATATAAACGACCAAGTTCATGAGGAATGGTTCCTTGAAAGCTATTGTTCGAGAGACCAAGCTTACGGAGGAAGCTGAGGTTTCCTACATGAGGAGACAACGAGCCTTCTAAGCCTTGCGAATCAAGTCGTAAAGCAGTCACTCGTTTGTGCCGCTTTCCACATGAAATACCACTCCAGTCACAGAAATGAAACGAATGGTTCCACGTGGTTAGAACTTGGTATGGATCTTGGGTGATCTTTGACTTAAATGACAACAACGCGAGATAATCAGTCTCATTACCGCCATACGAAACAGAGACGGTGGCGGAAGTAAGACATATTATCGCGAGACCATAAAAGAGAAAAGAAATATGAGAGGAAGCTGATAAGCAAAACATTGTTTGTGGTGACTTCATTTTTTAGAAATTTACTTAAAATCATAAGAATAAGTATTGGCTTTTTATAGCCGGGTTGAGCAAGACAATTTCTACGTATAATCATATCAGGAATGACTTTAAAGAAGAGTTGGGGTAGGGAAGACTGCACTTATAACATAAGAATAACCTATTTTCTATCCTCCACTTATAACTTTAATCATGCCATCCACTAACATAAGCTTTAATTGTGGTTCTAATTTCAGTCATCATCTATTGAGCTAACTAATATCAATTTTCTTATGTGATAACGGATAGCCTTAGGTTTTGTTACACTTCTTAATGTTAAATTGGCTGCACCTAAGGTGTTTGATGAAATGTGTAACATAATTAATGGGCAAAGGTAACGTTGCTACTTATAATTTGGAGCGTTGTTTGACCATGTGGTAGTACTTTTTAGCTTTTTCCTCGAAAGTATGTAAAAATCCAGAAAAATGAGTTTGTAATCGGCCAAGGAGTTATGTATACAGGTGCTTTATGTGATGTTAAAATGCTCTTTGATCTTTGGCTTACATATTTCTGTATTCTTATTTTTGACAGATTTGAGATCATGAACAGGCGGAACAGCCCAGTTTTGAGCCTATGTATATTGATGAAACCAATATACAGGTATATATGACTAATGTTTGATACTTGTGATCACATACTCGTTGCATCTATGAACCGCTAATACCTTGGGTTTTGGAAAGGTAAAGCCCTTTGTTGTCACCTACTCACTTTGTTGAGTCCTATCCATGTAGGTTCATGTTTGATAGATTTTTGGTCAAACTCGGTTGTTAGGTCTTAGGAGGAAACGCTAGATGTTATTAAAGTTGGTTGATAGCAGAGTTATATGGAATGAAGTATATGATGTCCTAAGTTCTACTCATATTGGTTGTTAGCTCAAACTGGGTCTGTTATTTGGAATTTTCACTCTTATTTATTTTACTGTTGTTTTACACTCTTACGGTTATTTGGAATTTTCAAAATTAAACAAGCCTACAAGGTTTGAAGTCCAGAACTCAGAATTAAGGAAGTATTTCAGAGACATAATCTATTTGAGTTTTACATGTATTACAATAAGCCCTTGTTCACACCAAGTTGGGGATGGAAGTACCAAATTTGTACTAATGATTTATTTATTTGAGACAAAAAATTGTGGTCCTACAAGCCTACAATTTTACTAGCAACTCCTATATTCTATCATTGACTAATTCCTTGACTAATAATAGTAACTATCTTCTATGTATAATCACAGAAGAATTTAAGAAGACTTGGGAGTGGGAAGACTAGTTTTATAGTGCATTATAACTTTAATCATAGCCAACGATAGCACGACTAGCATCACCTATAATGTAAGGGATAATGGTCCAAGTTGTAAGCAACTTGTAAACGTTCAATCATGCGTTATGTAATTACGAGCAGCTCTTTCAGTGAACTATCTCTCGCTTATTAGACAATGGAAGAAACTTACCTAAGAAACAATAGTTCGCCAATTAAGTTGTTTTGTTTGTGTTTGATTAAATGCGTGAATGAAAAGACTCAACCGATTAGGTCATTTTTTAATGGATTTTACACATTTAGGCTGTTATCTGGGTTGTTATGCTCATACCCCTTTTTGGATTGAAAAAGGGGTTTGTGTTCATGTTTTTGATGGAGTGGGTGTTTTTGTTCTTGTTGCGTTTTATATCAAATCTTCCATTGGGTGGAACCTTTTTATGCATAGATTAGGTGGAACGTTTCTAATGTGAATGTATATGTGTTGGACCAATTCAATTTTCTGAATTCGTATGTTCATTGGTATAATAAATGTTCTGGTATTTTTACGGATCTTTATTGATTCCTAATGTAATTTAAGCAATTACTAGTAGTAATTATTAGTCTGCATTAATGTTAGATTTGTAACAAAGTAACTACCTGGTGATTCTCAGTGGTGTCCTGCATATTTATGTTTAAGAAATTAGTAATAGCTTAACTTGTTTTAATCTGCAATTATGATTTCGGAATAGGCAAAATTTGGGAACGACAAACAAGAGTAGCACAACAACGTTGCATACCTCATTGTACTTTGTTTTTTATATAAATGTCTTTTGACATTCTATATTGGTCACTCTAAAGATTCCTTATTTTGATTAGTTGATTGTTATAGGTCTTAAGAAGGGTAATGTTGAATATAAGTTTGAAGTGTGGAAATGGCACAAGCTGGGTCATAATAATTTTTGAAGATCAGGTGTGGAAATAGTTTTACTTTTCTCTCCAATGGCTTTGTAACATATGCTCAAACTGAATTTGAACCGGTCCAACGGGGTTGTAAGCTATGCAAGATATAGAGCCTGAGAGGTTTCGTTTGATTTATATTATTTGCATTCCTAGGTTGTTTGTACATAGTGAATTTCTTTCCATGTTTGGTGGATTCCACTTATGAAACACTAGCTTACTTCATTTGTATATTTGTACTTAGTTCATGAATTTTAAGGTGAAGCTCCTAAAGTAAGCAATTTACTACGAATGACGAAATTTTCAGAATTTCATCGTTGAGGTATAAAACTATTGATTTAGTGACTACTATGTAAAGGGGCCGGATTTAGCCAGCGAGAATGCTCTGACATTGTTAACAGGTTCCAGAAAATAAACAACAATAGTACATATGGCTATGTCGCCCCATTTTTGGGGTAGGGGAGACTGCACTTATATTGCATTATAACATATTTTTTGACTAATAATAACTGATTTCTATGTATAATCATAGCATAAAAGACTATGAAGTAAACTTGGGAGTGGGAAGACTAGACTTATATTTAAATATTATAACTTTAATCATGCCATCCAAGTAGCACGACAAGCATCACCAATAATCTAAGCAATAATGGTCTAGGATGTAAGCAACTTGACATGCACCTTCCTTTTGTCTGTACCTTGGGAGTGGGAAGACTAGGTTATATTGCATTATAAATTGGGAATGTCTAATTTGTAAGGGATAATGGTCCAAGATGTAAGCAACTTGTAAACATTCAATCATGCATTTTGGTGCAGAATTTCTATACTAGAAGCAAAACGCTGATGATGATCCACAAATCATAAAAGCATGTAATTATGATAGAGCCACGATGTTTTGTGCACATTACACGTGCCAGATAAAATGATAAGTTGTTCCTCAGCAGATGCTGACCTTGAAGCTCTAACTGATCCAGACGGATATATTCTGGGTGGTGAAGGGGCAGGATTGAGTCAGCGAGAATCACCAAAAGCAGTCACTACATATGGCTATTTCAACCCATTTTACTTATGAGTGGTAAATAAAAAAGTAACTTGGAGAAGAATACGTTGCCCAGTACATAGAACCTCCCAAATCAAATAATTGTAATGATATCCTGTATATTGAACTTTCGCACTCATAATTAACACACTGACTACTTTTGTAAATGTTTTAATTTATGTATTTTTTAAAATTAATTTTTACACTAACATATAATTTTAAAGCAAATAATTTTCTAAAATTAATTTCTATATAAGTATTTTAAGATAAATTATTGGATTATAAATTCTATTTTAAATATTTTTAAAAATATGGGATGACATTGTCGTCCCTAAGGTTTTTTAAAAAGTTTTAAAATTGATTTGAAAAATAAAAACTGATTTATAAAGTTTTTAAATACTAAAAAAACATATGATTACAGTTTGGGACGACAATATCGTCCCTAAGTGTTTTTATTTTCGTGAAAATCTAATAAATTAATTTAAAAGCTTTTTAAAAAAAACAATATTTAACACTTTGGGACGACATTGGCGTCCCAAAAATAGTGAGGCCAAGTAGATAGTTTGACTGCTATTTTTGTTGAAAAGAAGTGGGACCATGACGACAAAAAGGGACAACAATGTCGACCCAAAAAATTGGGCATCCCCAAACCCACATTTTGGTGTAGTGAATCTTATATAAAAAGAATGCACAGATGTACTGCTATACTGTAAATACCAACCACGACACAAACAATTTGTTATACTATATATATATTGTATCAAATGTGAGATAATCATATACGGAGTAGATCATAAGTCAACAATACTAATACATGTCCCATTTAACCCAACTTTATGTAAATCCGCAAAAGAACATGAGACATTATACTAAAAAAGCACTAATTATCGTACCCATACAAAACTTAAGTTTTTGATTAACCAAATCCAAGTAAGTGAATTGAAATATGAGAGGAAGATGATAAGTAACTTAATGGTTGTGGTGACTTTACTTTTGGAAATTTAATTAAAGTCATAAAAATAAGTATTGGCTTTTTTATTTTTAGTTTTGCATGTTAACAGCTTGTGATCGACATGCAAATAGTGAAATGAATGGCTTCCGCAAATTCCTTATCATCTTGACCAAGACTTTTAAGAGATTATGATATTTTCAAATATTAATGTTTAACGTCCGCGACATATAAATTGTGAAGAGAATGCCATCGACAAATTCCTTATCGACTTGATCTATTTTCTATGTATACTCAGAGAAGACTTTTAAGAAGACTTGAGATTGGGAGGACGACATTTAGACTTTTAAGAAGACAAGTGACTAACGAGTAACGAGTGTCCTTTGTAGCCGCACTTCGTTGCGTACTTCTAATGTTCGTCTACGTAATTGTAAGTGAAATAGATCGTATAACATCATAAAATAACACTCAAAACTCTAACATTTTAAGAAGAAGGATTAATATATTTAAATGAAGAATATGGGAACTTTTCATATTTTGTAAGAAAGTTGCTTAGTTTTATTATATGTCTCTTAAAAGGTTAAGGAGAAAAATTATTAAAAAAAAATACTTATTAATATGCAATGCAAAGAGTAAGAGCATATTTATACAAATTTAACTTTAAATTTTGTATTAAATTGTTTTTAAATAAAAGACAACTTAATATAGATACCCTCAGTTTTATCAATTTATATTTTCAGTCATCTCTATTAAGTCATAAAAAAACAATTTTCATACGACCTTATTAAATAAGTTTTTTTTTTTTTTTTTTTTTTTTTTTTTTTTTTTTTTTTTTTTTCAAATTAAGTTAAACAACATCTTACACTTAGATTTAATCATCATATCATTTACCCAATATGATACAAAAAAAATATATAATCAAGTTCATTTTGGGGCTGAAACAAACATTTTTATTTGGAGTGATGATGGGCTGGGACAACTATATGTTGTGGCCCATTATATCATTTTAGGAAACATCTATGGTTTTTCCCATGTTACATACTTAGATAGTTAGTCAGCTTTCATTTGTTGATCAAATGACACTTGATCTCATATAAGAAGAATGACACTTGATCTCATATAAGAAGGATGCACAGATGTAGTACTACTATACTCTAAACACCAACTGCGACCCCAACAATTTGTTATACTACATGATGTCGGATTATCATACATGTCATATAATAACAACACTGCCAAAGCCAATGCATGATCCCGTTTGCAACTGCATAATGCAAATAAACAACTAATTGATTAATTTCCTTATATATTTGCCACGTTGTCAATACCATCCAAACACACTTGACTCTGATTCATCTCCGCCATCCAATCCTCCCACCCTTTGAGAATCAATACTTTTTCACTTTCAATAAAAAAAAATAGTTTTTACATTATATGTAGTTAAGATAAGAGAAAAATAAACACTTCTTAAGTCTAGTTGATCCACTTTTTGAGCAGCTATGTACATTTTTACAATAAATTAATGTGTCAAAGATAGAAAAAAAGAAAAACAATGAACTTTTACAAAAAAAAATAAAATAGTTGCCACGCTGGCAATTACATCCAAACACACTCAACTCTAATCTCCACCGTTCACCAAAACCATCACAGCAACTATCATTTATCAATATTTATTATTCTTTGTACATATTAGTGTTATTAAGTTGTGATAATTCTTGTGTGTGTATTTCTTTCAAAGATAGGAAATATATACACGTACAATGCTTAGCTATATAGGGTAAATTATCAATCACCCACTATTCAAGGGAAATACAACTAATCTACTTTGACCTTATCATAATACATGGTGTAATACACATATCACTATACACGGTTTAATACTCCCCTGCAGTTGGAGCGGTTTAATACTCCCCCGCAGTTTAACATGTGTCTTTGTTAAAATGATGACCTTTGAAACTAGGGGCGTCAAAAATCCCGACCCGAACCGAACCCGAACCCGAACCCGACTAAAGATAATCGGGTCGGGTTACTCGGGTCCAAAGTCTAACTCGGGTCAATCGGGTAAACCCGTTTAACCGTAGTACGGACTAGGGTCGGGTATCGAGTTCAAATACTTAGCTTATTCGGGTTTGGGTCAACCCGACTAACCCGAGTTTGGATTTTATTTTTTTTATTTTATTTTTTTTAACCTTTGTAAATCTTTATTTAATTTTAATTGTTGAATGTATTCTTTAAAAGTCTAATTAATGTTGTTTTAAAATATGTTTAAAGGCATTTATATGAACATTTATATGAACGTTGAATATGCATGCATTACACATATATGAATTAAAACCTTATATTTGACAGCGTGAGTGTGTTTCTTTCTATTTTATAGGGAACAAGAAAAACAGTTGTATCAAAAAAATATGTAACAAACAAATTCAACCCAAAAAATGTGTCATTTATACATGTGTTATTTTAGAAATTAAATTCTATGATTTTGTAAATGGCACAGACCCGAACCCGACCTGACCCGACCCGGCTTGACCCGAACCCGACTAACCCGAGTTCAAATATGGTCGGGTTCGGGTATATTATTTTTAGCCTTGACCCGACTTGGACCCGACCCGTTTGACTCGAACCCGACCCGATTAGCACCCCTATTTGCAACTTGTAATATTGATGATTTTTGGTTGTTTTGTAACCTCTGATATTGACATTTTCTTAAGAAGTACTACTTATCATTTTCTGTAAAACCCTTGTCTTGGTTTCAATAAGATTTGTTTGATGAAGAACAAAATACCTTAGTTTTGCGTTTTCGTGTAAAAATGTGTGAAATAACAAGATATTTGTTATATATTTGGTAAACAAAGTTTGTTATATAAAAAAATCATAAATAACAAAAACTTTAGGATAGTTCTCACAACTTGTTACATAATTTGGGGGCCTAGTTCGTAATTTCGTTCTTTTTTCCGTCATATTAAACCGCCTTTGACCAATTGCCGTTAATTTTGAACAGCCGTTTATTTTTCTCATATTAGTGTTACATTCATCGGTCCATAAAGACAAACCCTAACGATTCAAATAGATTCGGTTTTGTGAGCTTCAATTAGGTGTTAGTTATGGAGATTTGTGATACTATAGTGCGATAGAGGTGAATTAGGTGTGTTACGTGCGGCTATGGTTTGAAGCTCGGGTTTAGGTTGTGCACGAAAGGTGTTTGATGAAATGGCCATTAGAGAATGATACTTGCGTAATATTTATCATTAGATTTTGACATGCAAAAATTGTTTGGCGTCTCATTTAGAATGAAATAATAAGTTTTAGTCGCTAATCAACTCCGAAAACATTTTTAGTCGTTGGATAAAACAGTTTTAGGTTTAGTTTTGCCTGTCAATTGCAGAAATGGGAAGTTTTGCTGTTACATTTTCGCATCTACTGGCTAGTTTATCACTTACTGTTTGAATCGACAAATATTGTTTTTTAAATTGCCCTTATGTATTCCGGAGCAAAAGGGCATTTTGTGTAACCGTTAACATGTCTATACATATCTATCAATGCAACTGCAAATTTAGCAACAGTGTTACATTAGTTTTCATGTGATTTGCAGTCACAAAAACTTACCATGGCAGGCGCATAACACAATGTGGGCTAATAGATGCTAAAAGTTAGCAAAATGGTTGGGTTTTGCCAATTATATTAATTGGAGGTTACTCAGGTGAAACTTTGAACTTAGGGGTTGTTGTTTAATCTTATTTTTTTTGGGCTTATAAACTTATTTGGTTCGGCTTATATCTCATAAGCTCATCTTTTTTCTAGCTTATGAGCTTATCTTCCATCTTTAAGTCATAATAAGCTCACAAGTCTGAAAATAAGCTGGAAAATATGGGCGTATGAGATATAAGCATTGTCAAATAAGCTCATAAGCCAAAATACACCCAAAAGCTTTACGTTTTTTCTAAAGCCTTTAAATAGTTGTGCATCAAATTTGTTTCTTGTGACTTTAGATAGGGACCCATAAATATAATTTTTATGCGATGGCACTTACTCCTTTGACGTATTATGTGGTATTAAGTTTTTGGTGAATATGATTTAGGTGGCCGTAGAGAAGACGACATGACCTGTCCTAGCTGTGGGAATGTCAACTTTTCTTTTCGGACAGCTTGCAATATGCGCAACTGTGCACAGCCAAGACCAGCTGATCATAACTCAGTAAGTTACACAATCCGTTTATAAAACATATTGTAGTAGATATCATTTTTTGGCCATAAGAGTATAGACATTTAACAGGATCGTACGAAACTGATTGCTCATCAAAGCCTATTGGTAGTTTTGATAACTAATAGTTGAATTTATACAGGATTTTAGTCCTACGATGAGTGTACCATATTTAAAATATTTGGTTACGCTGTATCAGTTTGCTGATGTGTATTTTGTCCTAGAGTTATGTTTATTAATTACACTTTCAATGAAATGTTTGTTCTACAGAAATCTGCTCCAAGGCAAATGCCGACTCCACAAGGCTACTCCTCGTCTTCTCCTTATGCAGGTTCCGGTGCACCCTCTTCAATGTATATGGGTGTAACACCTTATGCTGCTTCTCCCTTCAATGGAACATCTATGCCTCCTTATGATGGTTAGATTGCTTCACAAAAATGCACTACATCCATGACATATCTCTGGTATCTCAAGTCAGAGGATAAATATTCATGATATACTTAATGACTAAGATCCATAAAGTATCATCATGTGGGTGGGATAAGTCCTATACTCAATTCATTGAATATCATATGAAATTAGTCATGCTACGCATCAATATACTTTCAAGTATACTCTAACTAATACTCAGATTTGTCTTAATTCAATATCATTCCCATGTTATTGATTGACAACGGACTATTTAGAATAACTTAAGTTATTCAAGGATTTAAACATGCAAATATAGGATAACATCATAATTAATGAATAATAAACATAGCAAAAATACTTTATTTCATTTCAATAATAATGTTTACAATATCCTTTTATCTAAAATACTTAGTCACAGATGGGCATGAAACTACTAGCTAAACGAAGTCCAAACTTATCAGACAAATGATTAAGTTTTTCACCAGGTAAGGCCTTCGTTAAAGGATCTGCTAGGTTATCATCTGTGTGAACTTTAAGCAACTCAATTTCACCTATCTCGACTTGTTCTCGAACATAGTGATATTGTCTAGGATAGTGTCTGGTGCACTTCATGACTCCAGGTTCATGGGCAAAAGTTATTGCAGCAGAATTGTCACAATATACTTTAATAGGATTTTCAATCGACGGCATAACACCAAGCCCCGAAACAAACTTCCTTATCCAAACAGCTTCCATGGCAGCCTCAGACGCCGCTATGTACTCACTTTCTGTAGCAGACATCGCAAGTGTTGTCTGTTTCTTGCTCTTCCAATCCACAGCTCCTCCATTGATGACAAAAATGTAACCCGTCTGAGACTTCGTATCATCTTTTTCACACTTCTAGGATGCATCACAGTAACCTGTAACAGACAGTTCTGCTTCTGGATTTCCTCCATACACTATGAACATATCTCTTGTAGCCCTAAGGTACTTGAGAATATGCTTAACAACAGTCTAGTGAATTTAACCCGGATTCTGTTGATACCGACCGGTCAAGTTTTGAGCAAATGCCACATCAGGCCTTGTGCATCGTACCGCATACATGATAGATCCTGCAGCCGAAGCATAAGGAACTTTCTTCATACGCGCCACCTCAGCAGGTGTTGAAGCACAGCCTTGGCTGCTCAAACCATGATTTACTTGCATTGGCAAAAATCCCTTATTGGAATTTTGCATATTGAATCTCTTCAATATTTTGTCAATGTAAGCACTTTGGCTTAAACCAATTAGCCGCCTTGATCTATCCCTGTAGATCTTGATTCCGAGTATGTATGCTGCTTCCCCTAAGTCCTTCATCAAAAAACATTTACCAAGATAGGCTTTCACCTCATTCAGACTTGGTATATGATTTCCCATGATTAATATGTCATCGACATACAGAACAAGGAAAGTAACATGACTCCCACTAGCTTTGTGATATACACACGGCTCATCAAGATTCTGAGTAAATCCAAAACTTTTGATTTCTCCATCGAATCTTTTATTCCATTCCCTTGATGCTTGCTTTAGTCCATAAATGGACCTTTTAAGCTTGCATACACGGTTAGGAAATAATGGATTCACAAACCCCTCCGGCTGTGCCATATAGATGTCTTCATCTAGACGACCGTTCAGAAAAGCAGTTTTGACATCCATTTGCCAAATCTCATAGTCATAGTGTGCAGCTATAGCTATGAGAATCCTAATAGCTCTTATTTCCGCTACAGGAGAGAATGTCTCCTCGTAATCAATGCCATAGGTTTGAGTAAAACATTTAGCTACCAGACGAGCCTTGTAGGTGTGTGCATTGCCATCCATGTCAGTTTTCTTTTTGAAGATCCACTTACTTCCAACGACTTTAGCATTGGGAGGAAGGTCAACTTCAATCCAGACATCATTATCTTTCATGGATTGCATTTCCCCATTCATAGAAATCTATCATTTATCCTTTTCAGGATCAGCCATGGCAGCCTTATAGTTGGCAGGTTCATTAAGATCCCCAACTATATTTTCCTCTACCTCAACGTTAAGACATAGACGGTCAGGTGTACGTATAGTCCTTTCAGACCTACGAATGGGAACAACTTCAGGAGGAGCGCCTAAGCTTTCAGGCTCTTCTTGAAGTTGGCTAGTATTTTCAGAAGGTGTTGTATCTTCTTGATCATATTCCAGATCATATACTCTCCCACTGAGTTCTTGAGATATGAGATTCCTCTCAAGGAAATCTCCATACCTAGCCACAATGACTTTATTCTCAGCTGGGTAGTAAAAGTAGTAACCCATAGTTTCCTACAAAGATACACTTAACAGATCTGGCTTGGAGCTTATCAGGTGAGTCACGTTTAACAAACGCCTCACATCCCCAGACCTTTAAGTAAGAAAAGTTGGGAGCTTTTCCTGTCCGTATTTCATATGGAGTTTTAACAACCTTCTTCGTTGGAACCATATTCAAAATGCGAATAGCAGTTTCAAGGGCATAATCCCAAAAAGTAAAAGGAAGAGTCGTAAGTTCAAACATTAATCGTACCATGTCAAGTAAAGTACGATTTCTCCTTTCAGATACACCATTTTGTTGTGGAGTATAAGGAGATGTGAGTTGCTGGATAATTCCACACTCAGCTGAGTAATCTTAGAAATCTTGACTTATATACTCACCACCTCTATCGGATCGAAGAGCTTTAATCTTCTTACCGAGTTGTAATTCTACTTCACTTTTGAAAACCTTAAATGTTTCAAAGACTTTATGCTTATGTTTGAGTAAATAAACATAAACATAACGACTGAAATCATCCGTAAAGGTTAAGAAGTAGGTAGCACCACGTTTTGACACATGTCTAAGTGGACCACACACATCAGTGTGTATTAATCCAAGTAGATCAGAAGCCCTTTCCACTTGAGGTGAAAAAGGTTTCCTTGTCATCTTCCCAGCTATGCAAGACTCGCATTTGTCAAATGATTCATCATTGACCGATTGTAAAAGCCCATCGTGTTGTAGCTTTTCCATGCATTTCTTGCCTATATGGGCAAGGCGACAATGCCATAGATAAGAAGAGTCACAGTTCGACTTGCTCTTCTTATTGCTAATGCTATACAACGAATTATTTTCATTGGATACACAACCATCCATATCAATTTCAAACACACCAAGCATAGGAATTGCATTAAAGTAAAAAACATTATTTAAAGAAACTGAAATTCCATAACTGGTAAAAGTATGCACAAAACCAATATCTTTTAACAAAGAAACTGAAATAACACCCCTAACAATGGAGGGTGCATAATGACAATTATTTAGTTCCAAAATTAAGCCCGAAGGCAATACTAAATCAAAAGTCCCTATGGCTTCGACAACTGCACGCTTTCCATTGCCAACGTACAAGTATCTCTCTCCACATGTCAGCTTCTTCGCCCCTCTAAGTCCCTGCGATGTATTACAGATGTGAGTACCACATCCTGTATCATATATCCAGGAATTTTGCTTATGAGTAAAAGAAAATAATTCAAACATAAAAATACCTGATGAGCTAGGCACCATCTTATTTTTATTTTGAAGGCACTCATTCAGATAAATTGGACAATTCCGCTTCCAGTGACCTGGTGAGTTGCAGTGGTGGCAAGTTAAATCCTTCTGAGGATTCTCCTTTTTCTTTGCAGGGTTTTTCTTAGGAGCTGGTGGGATGACAACTTGTTTCCCCCTTCCTTTTCCTTTCCCTTTCTTATCTGCTTGCGGCTTTGGCTTATTCACCCTACCATCTTTTATTGCTAGTACAGCAGGTGTAGGAGCCTTCTTTGGCAATCTCTTCTCGAAGTCTACAAGCATTGTATGTAACTCATTCACTGTCTTCCCCGTGCAATGCATGTTAAAATTACAGAAAAAATCAAATCGTTCCTGATTAAGGGAGTGATTGATGAGGCCGACACATACATCATTCGAGTAACCACAGCCGAGCTTCTCCAATTGGTCCAAGTGATGTTTCATCTCAAGGACGTGGTCGGACACAGATTCGCCAACCTCCTGCTTGCAGCTGTGAACATTTTCAATTAGTTCATACAGTTCAGCTGCTGGTGGCTTCTCAAACATACGTTTGAGTTCATCTAGCATGCTCATAGGCGGATAGTGCTCAAATTGTTTTTGCAATTGAGCAGACATCCCCGAAAGCATTAGACACGCCACATCATTGTGCTTTTCATATTCAACATGATATGCCTCTAGTTCAAGAGCAGTTGCCGTGTCGAGAGGAGCATCAGGCAGAGGTGTAGTCAAAATATCAAGTCTTTTGGCAACACGAAGGATGATCCTAAGTGCACGATGCCAATCATTGAAATTAGGGCCAGTCAACTTGTCTCTTCCAATCTTGAAAGCAGAACTCATTAAGCTCATAGTGTTTTCAGTTTGAGCCATCTACAGAAAAAGTTCAAAAAACCATAATTAGTATTTTGATAATTTTCCTTTTCAATAAACAATTAAATACCGAAGGTTCATATTCATATAACCAATTAATATTTATTGAAAACTAGGATCCAAATTGTCATAATCTCATCACGTCAGTTGATCTGCTAGTAATGAACCTTATACAAAGTCGTAGAGCTTTTGCTCAATTGCCAATATCAATTGCAATTCCTAGATTTATGGGATTTACATATAGCCAATTTCAATTGCCATGTAAACATGTTTTATCCCATCTTATGCCTTGAGTTGCCAGTTCTCACCGCCTAACTCAATTAAGTTGTCCAACTTAAGAAACTGCAAAATCGTCCATGCCCGTTATCACGCCACGTGGACATTTTACCCTTTGATTACGATCTAAGTCACGTTCTCACGCAAATAAAAGGTAATCTTAGGTGTTTCCATTTCTTTGGATGGCATATAACTTAAATTAAAGGGTAATAATTTTTTATGTCAAATCAAATATGTACAAAGATGTCATGCATTCATCTTTGTAACATAGGTTTTATTAAAACATTTATATATCTTGTTTTAATGTATAAGCTTTTCATCATCAAACTTTAATTGAGGTATTGGATAACCAATTAAAAAATCACCTTAATTACCACTATATCCTACTACTGCATGAGCCATAAGACCCAAGTTATTCGGATAATTACCACAAACATGGCGCGTAGAGATTAAAGTAATTCACCCTTAAGATTTTATGCACACATATAGGAATACTTGGTAGCTCCATTAATGACGCACAAACGAGCGGAGAATCAGGTCAGCGCGAAGCTTATTAAAAACCCTCGTCTTTAGGGCGTCACAATTTAATGCGTACCCTCCTTGTATCTATCACACAGTTTGTCATTAATGGGTGAGCCGTTCTAACTATTTGTGCAAAAAATCAATCAATTAAACGATTATGATTACTATGCTTAAAAATACATGTTTCACCATTGTTTAGATCAGTTTATTTTTCTTGTAAAAATACCCTTGTTACACATAACAAACAAGCAAGTATTTGAAAAAATAAACAAATAAACAATGAATGCATAACAAATAAAAAGTCATGCATATCAAATAGCCACATGCAAACCTTTTGATAAATCCTATTAATAATCAATTCTAGATCTGTCAATATGCATATATTTAATTAAGACTTTCACCCATTTTCATCTATGTACAAGGTGAGCCACATGCATCGATTCATCGATTGCGTAAATCAAAATTAACGTATATACCACATAGCACATAATTGATTAATTAGTAATGATTGAGGTCTTCCCCAATTTTAGATCTATCATAATTTAGTGTATATCACTTAAAACAAGAAAGACATACAAAAAAGCAGATCCATGATAAAACATGCAGATAATTATCATGGATATAAATGACACTTAACAATTAATGAAATTAAAAAGAGTTACGCAATACACATAAAATTGCATGCAACCTAGGGTTTCTAATCCAATTAAAACTTTAGTTTACAAAACCCTAATTAGGGCACCAAAAAAATGCCCCCCCCTAAAAAATTAGGGTTTAGGTTTTGCAAACCCTATATCTATGCATACAAATAATAACACAACATGTTTATTTTATTTATGTGTTTCAGTAATTAGTTACTTGTTATACAAGGCTTGTGATGCCACTGTTGAGTTTATAATACATGACATACAATAAAACATGTAGACATCAAGAGTACACAGCGGAAGACTTAAGATCATAACAAATAAATAATTAACTGAATTAAAAACGTAACATACCTTTTGGGAATGTCAGATCTCTTGAACAAAATAGAAGAAGTGGTTTAAAGAGTTGTCCCTTACCATTTTACAACTCAAACCAATTAGGTGTAAGAATAGTGTCTTACTACCACAGTTTTGTACACACGAATTAACCAACGAATCAAGCGATTGCTAGATCTAACACAAGTCCTTGTTTTATGGAAAAACAAAACCAAAACACCCCTTGGAGGAGGGTTTGGCTGAACAAGAGCAAGAGAGGAAGAGGGAGAGATCTAGGGTTAATTCAACGCACAAAGTAATGAGAAACCCTAAACCCTAGCCTCTGTATATATAGTGTTTACAAATCTTTGGGAACAAGTTAGGGTTTGGGCTTGGAGAAGCCCCCCTATGGCCGGCCATGTGAAGCCCCCAAAGGGATTCCCATATCTTTTCCATTTTAAGATTTTACACTACAAGTCCTTCTCTTTACAGTTAACGGTCGTTAGTTATTTTCCGTTAAATACTTAACGGTCGTTAAATGGACTTTATGTGCAATAATTAATCGTAAACATGAACATTAATTATTTAACTTTAATTCTCATTCGCTAATGTGTGCAATCCCGTGGTCACCAGTTCGAATCCGGACATTTACGTGTTTGTTAATATATACATTTCCAACATATAATTGTGATAGACAACATGCACAAATGTAGAGTGAAAAGGCGGGATTGTTCTAATTCGAGGTCAACTTTTAACTTCTATTCATAGACTTACGACTTGTCTTTACCTCCAAGTATTCTTACTAAGTTAGTTTCTTCATAGTTTAGAATACTAGATATCTAAGTATCCTTAAGAGGTAAGATACTTATGAGGTAAGATAGTTATGAAATGCTTTGCATAAGTGTGTACGAATGATAAGGGACACACAATTGACTTGTAGCTTCACTAGAAACTCAAAGAGGCCATATCTTCTGTTCACAGTGACAATGTGACAAAATATCCATATATACAAATATATATATATATATATATATATATATATATATATATATATATATATATATATGAGTTAGGCGTAGTACTTTGACTATACTTTCATCTACATTAACTTTACAAAGCACCTAACGAAATATATAGCATTCATCGCGAAACCAAATTCCATAATAACATACTAGTATCCACCTCTAAGTAAAACTCTTAAGCCTTAACTACCTAACCGTTTAATTTCACGTTTTCTCAAAGATGGCTATAAAAAATCAAATAAAATTAATTATTCTGATTAGGAGATGAACTCGAGCTCTCAACTGGATCTAAACTTCCGGACAACGGAGGAGAACCGGTGACCGGCACCGGAGAAGATGATTGCGACGGAGGTGCGGTGCTGTCGCTGGTGGTTGCGACTGCCATTGGTGATGGTGACGTAAGTTATCGGTGAGTTCACGTTTAAAGTTGTACATAGTGAATTGATTTGCATTTATTATTATTATTATTATTATTATTATTTTGTTTACAATTGTTAGAGCATTGGGTGTGGGCTTGTTGCGGCTCGCCATCATCTTAGTTGGAGGTGACATGGCACCTTGTCATGGCTCTTCATGGAAACCTCTTCGTCACCACGACGAGGGTAAGTTTTGTACTTTTGTCAGTTTTGTTTTTGTTTTTTTTTCTTTTTTTTAAATATGTAATGTTTTATTTAGTGGTGGGTCCCAAATGAAGAGGTTGAGGTTTTGTATGAGGGAGGGGGTTGTTGTGGTTAGTTGTGGAGGTTTGTTATGCTGATGTGGAGCTGAGGTGGCGGTGATGAAGAGCCATGATATACATACCACACCCAATGCTCTTAGTAAACTTTTTGGTGGTTGTAAGTTTTGATCTTTTCAGATATTTAAGTTTTATTTAGGCTGGTCGGAAAGGGGCATGTGAGCCTCTCACCTTGCAACCAACTCACGCAACATCACCTTGCCCACCTAGTCCACTCATGCGCGAATGGAGGTTCCAAAGACCAAATAAGGTGAACGACTTACCTTAAGTATCCTTTATGTTTTATTATTTTTTATTGTGTGTGTGGGGTATTTAGTGGTGTAAATTTGTATAAAGTGAGTATGTAGTATCCTTGCCCACAAAAAGGTGAGTGGGGGTGAGGGGAAGTGAGAGGAGAGCTGACGTGGCGCTGAAGTTAAGGTGAGTGACTCACCTCCTTGCCATCCAGCCTTAGAGCCTAGGGTATCGTGGTGCCATTCATGGCGCTAACCCACCAGCCCAAACAATCCCAACAAGTTCTCCACCTATGACCATTATGATGTTTATTTTCAAAACGGCCAGGATCGATATATCCAGGGTTATACGGCGTATGAACAACTTCCAAGTTTGTGTGATCAAGAAGCCGGTGGATCAGGATCGGGTATTAAGAGGACGAGGCAATACATACCACGTGATCGAGAAGAAGCGGAACAACGTTTAATCGACAACTATTTTGGTGAAGGTGACACTCCACCTAAGTATACGGAATTAGGCAAAGGTATTGTATGAGTCCTACACCTTTTAATAAATAGTCAATGATATCTTAATCTATGACGTTTGACCTATTCCAGAGTACTTTAATTTTTTTAGACAACGTTACGATGCTACCGGTCGTTTAAGTATTGGTCCTCTTTTGAAGTGCACATCCATCATCCACCAATTGGTGTACGACACTGCGCCTGATGCGTTTGATGAATACTTGCAAATTGGTGAACGTTGTTCACGACAATGCTTAGAGAACTCTACTAAATCCATACATATTTTATAAATTGAAAGGTATTTAAGAAAGCCCACTTCAACGGATGTTGAAAAAATATATGCATTGCACGAAAAAGAACAGACTCCCAGGAATGCTCGGGAGTATTTATTTTATGAATTAGGATTGGAAAAATTGTCCAAAGGCCTTACATGCTCAATTCAAAAGGCGTGATCATAAATACCCAACTCTTATGTTAGAAGCGGTTGCGGATAAAAAATTATGGGTTTGGCATGCATATTTTGGGGTTCCGGGGGAAAATAATGATCTTAATGTGTTATGTGGTTCCCCGTTATTTGATGATGAACTTGCCGGTAAATCTCGGGAATGTCCATTTGTAGTAAACGAACATACATACATGAAAGGTTACTATTTAGCCGACGGCATGTATCCAACATGGTCCATATTTGTCAAAACGTTTAGTGTTGCAATGTTTGAAAAAAGATTGAAAATTAAAAGAGTTCAAGAAATTTCTAGAAAAGATATTGAACGAGCTTTCAGAGTCCTACAAGGTCGTTGGTGAATTATACAAAAACCCCACGTGCTTTAAAAATCAAAGCCTTGAAAAGAATCATGTATTTTCGTATAATGTTACACAACATGATATTGGAAGGCGAAGAATTTCAAGTGAATTTTAGAGATTTTCTTTGATTCAAGTCCAAACATACCTGACACTTGGGTCGAAAGATGTGATTTACATGTTAGAAAAAGCAAAGGAATCCGAGATAGAAAATTGCATGACGATCTTCGAGAAGACCTTGTGGAGCATTTATTGAACCTTAATCACTAGTTTGTAATTTTTATTTCCTGTTTATGTACTATTTTTATTTTTATGTACCTTCTTTTTGTTTTTTAATTAATGTATGTGTGTTTTTTTTAAATTAACGAATTTTATTTTAGTTAATATTGTGTATGTTTTATTTTATATAAATGAAAAAAAATGGAGAACGGCACCACATTTTCTGGTGCCAACGGTAACGGCACAAAAAGAAGTGCCAAAGGGTTTCTGGTGTCATTCAGTGTTTTGTTGACGTGGCACTGGTTTTGGAGAATGACACGATAACTATGGCTCAATGATACCTAATGCTCTTAGTGGCATGTTGATGTCTTTTTGGGTTCAATTCATTTTTTTTTCCCATTATATTACGGTTCTTTTCACTTTATACTTGTTTTGTTTTTGGTTCATTGAAAAAACACTAACCGATAAGGATAGAAAATTGAGAGAACATAGAAACAAATTGGAGGGAAAAGAAAGAAAAAGGCCCCACAAATAATCTTACAGACACAATTAGAGTAAAGGATATAAATGAGATAAATTAATAATAAAAAGAGAGTGATTAATAAAAGAGAAATAGGAGAGATGATTGTGCATTTAATCCCAACCATTGATTAGATCTAATGATGTAAATTCATTAAACATAACCAATCATGTTTTTGTCAAAATTAGACGATCCAGATCCTTTGAGCAGCTATGTTGACTTTTGCAACAAATTAATGTGTCAACAAATAATGAGGGTGCCACGTTGGCAATCCCCATCACACACACAACCTTTCTAAACAAAAACACTTGGCTGCAATTAATCTCCACCGTCCAATGCAGTCCCACACTTTGAGAATCAATGCCCTGCTATGGGTCAGTAAAGAGAACTATGGAGTGCTTTTATCTATATCAGCCTCTGCGAAATTATATGTTGTAGGTTTGTGAGATTGTATTGTGGTTTGTGTTATCTTTTATACAATAAAAGAATTACATCATTTATGAAGTTTTTTGCTAAAACAATATTATTAAGAAAAAAATTGGGTCAATCAGGTTGCTCTATTTTAACACATGGCAAAATTAAGAATTGTTATTGGTCACTTGAAAGTCAAAATTAAAAAATAAATTGGTCAAACTTTGATAAAATTGGTAGAGAAAAAAAAACATAAAAATATAGGTGTAAAATTTGTGAAAATAATAATTAAAAAATAATAATGTAATTAATAAAAACTTTAGTGGCTGAAATTTAAATAAATTATATGAAGTTAAGTGTAAAACAAAAACATAAATTATATGAAGTTAAGGTAAATACATTTTTTGGCCCTAAAATCCATAGACCAAAGCTAAGAATTCGTTTGGTACGTAGGTGGGTTTAGGATTAGGATTTAAATTTGGATTTGTTTTTTGACCAGGATTTAAATTTGGATAGAGAAAACATATTATTATATAAATATAAAGTATATTAAGTTAGTGTAAAAAAATATATTTTATTAAAATTAATTGTTTTTTTAGAGTAAGAAATATTAATGTAAGAAAGAGTTATGGGTTGTTTGTCATGGGGTATTAGAATCAGTTTGCATTTGATTTGACAGTTACTAATCGTTTGGTTTGCATCTATATGATCCAAAACAATATTTTATACCTTTTTATGTGGGTCACATCATTCCTTACATGTATCTATGGTTTCTGTTGAATACTCTATTTTTTTGTCATTTTTGTTGGGATATAAAGAACTGAAGAAAGTCAAAGTGCTGAAGAAAGTCAAAGTACTGCTTAATGAAAAACAAAGTACTGCTTGTGTCAAAGTACTGCAAAGGATAAAGGACTGCTATATCGTTTATGGAAAGTTATGTAATCTAGATTATTCTTAGTTTAGAATTAGTATTACTTGTCGTACAAGGATTGTAATTGTAAACCGACTAGGGTACTTCTTATGTCTATAAAAGGACCCCTAGATTGGCATTAGATATACGCAACATTAGAGAATATTAGAGATACGACTTACATGCAAGTACGATATTAGAGTTATTAGGGTTGTTAGTGAATCTGTATAACAAGCAGATTCAAAGTTTTAATATAATCGTTGAAGTTTAAAATTATTCTTCTTATCTTTATTGAAGTAGTTTCCGCATACTTAATAGAGTAATATCAGTGTTTCTTTGTTAGTAATTTAGGACTTATCCAAGGTTGCTAAACCCTTGCAAGCTACATAGTTAGTTTGGTCAGAGTATATCGATCAAACAAGTGGTATCAGAGCTTGTGTGGAAACTCTGATTAAGAAGAAACCCTTAAAACCGAATTAACAACAAACCCTTAAAAGATGTTGACTGAAGCTGCACCACTCCCATCCATCACCTCACTCAGAATTCCAATCATCAAGAAGGGAGAATATGATCTCTGGAGCATGAAGATGAGGCAGTACATTGCAGTTACAGACCATGCATTATGGAATGTAACTGTCAATGGTAATGTCATTCCTGAAGAACCTGTAGAAGTTCCTGGACAATCTAAACCACCTCAACCTACCTTACCAGCAGCTACAATACGAAATCAATAAAAGGATCTCAACATACTGTTATCTGCTATTCCTGATGGTCACCTACTTAAGTTTCATGATGCTAAGGATGCAAAACAATTATGGGCTGCAATCAAGACAAGATTTGGAGGTAATGATGCTTCCAAGAAGATGCATAGAAATCTATTGAAGCAACAGTTTGAAACATTCACAGTTGGTGACGGAGAAGGTCTTGATGCTCCCTATGACAGATTCCAAAATCTTTTTAGTATGCTAGAGTTATATGAAGCAAAGGTATCTGTTGAAGATGCAAATTTGAAGTTCTTAAGAAGTTTGACATCAGTATGGCATGTGGTTGCTACTATGATTAGAGGACAATCTGGTTTGGATACTATGGACTTTGATGATCTCTACAACACTTTGAAGGTGTATGAGCATGAGATGAATGGTCAAACAAATTCAAAATCTCACAGCATTTCTTTTGTATCTTCTAAGAACAGAGGCAGTACTTCTACTAAAAGTACTGCTTATCATGTTTAAAATACTGTTGGTGATAAACTGCATATTTGCACAACCATGACAACTACCACCTCATCACCAACAAACAGCATCAAATCTGATGATGTTATATGTTCCTTCTTTGCTCAACAATCCACTTTACTTGTCACTTATGAAGAAGATTTGTCACAAATTGAAGAGGATGAACTAGAAGAAATTGACATAAGATGGCAAGTTGCCATGATCACTGCAAGGATCAAGAAGTTCATGAAGAAAACAGGAAGAGGCATTGACTTCAAACCCAAATAGGGTATAACATTTGATAAGTCCAAGATTGAATGCTTTAATTGTCAAAGGCCTGGACACTTTGCAAGGGAATGCAAGTTTGCTAAATATCAGTAAAATAGGATGATTGAGAAACCCAAGCTTGAAATAAGGGAAGTTCCTATCACTGAACCAAAACCAAAAGCTTTGGTTGCTCAAGAAAACCTATCAGAAGTTGACTGGAGTGCCGAATTTGATGATGAACCAGTAACCTACTCTATGGTTGCAATGGAAGAGTTTGATTGGAGCACAACTTTTAATGAGGAACCTGGATTTGCTGCTTTAGAATCAAGAGATGGCCTTGGAAGCTTTGATTGGAGCATGGAAAGTGAAGAAGAACCTGTTCTGCTTGCTATGGTAGCTACTTCACCAAGTCCATCCACTATCTCTAAGGGATGTTCTAAATGCAATGATTGTTATCAAAAAGTGCTTAAAGATTATGTAACTGAAAGAGATAATTGTAGAAGGGCTAGGTCTGAGGTAGCTGGTTATCAAATAACTTTAGAGTCAATGAAAGCCAAAATAATCACTTATGAAAATAATGAAATGGCTTGGGCAGAAAAATATGAGCAACAAGATTATCAATTTAAATTAAGTGAATGGAAGTTAGGATGTAAGGTTTCTGAACTTGAAAAGATGACTAAAGAAAGGGAAGATTTGTTAGAAAAATTTGTTGCTTGGAAAGAATCTGGTCTTTCACATGTTAGTTATGTTGAAAAACAAAGAAGAGCACACATTAAAACTGGCATAGGTTTTGGTATGGAGTTTAATAGTACAGAAGAGAACCCAACTAGTGATAAGGAACAAGTTGATTCAGAGGAGACAACAACTAGTGATAATGAACTCATTAGCTCAGAAGAAAACACATCTAGTAATGAGGTACCCATTAGTTAAACACCTCCTGAATTTAAAAAAGACAAGGATTATAATGAAGTTCCTCCACCCATTGGTAGTTTTCAACCACCTAGGACAGATGTTTCTTGTTTTGCAGTAGACAATTTAGAGTTTAGGAAAAAGCTTACTGGTCAATCTAATTCAGGGAAGGTATGGCTTCTCAATGTACTGCTTCAAAGGAAGGTACTGCATCTCAACCTACTGCATCTTTGCAAGATATTGCCCATGATAATTCAGAACCACAGGTCAACCCACCATCATCTCCCAATGATTATACTTCCACATATGGGTCTCAAACATCTTGTTGAGATATCAGTCCCAGATAGATCTTACGAGCCTAGAATGGGTATAGATGTTCTGTGTAATCACAAAACAACTAAGGAGAACCTTTGCATGAACTGTATTTAGGCAGAAAATAAATACAAGACTTAAGAAGACAATACTAACATGATCCTCTATGGATCTATATTAAACACTATGATTGTTTTTCAAAGACTTACTTACACCCTTAGTCGATGGTTTCTTTTATAGCACAAGAAACCCCGACTTTACATAATGCTTAAGCACTCAAAACATTGTCACTTACTAAGCACTATCAAAGATATACATATTCTATTAATCTTTACACATTGCATAAACTGATAAACTAATAAAGTGGATATATCAGCTGAAACTGCACACGATCAGTAGAAACCTTCGAGAACATAATAACTATCAGCAGAAACCGTATTATCAGCGGAAACAGAATAACTATCAGCAGGAACTGTATCAGCGGAAACCAACTGTTTACATAATTGCTAACAATCCTCCCCTAAACTTGAATTTGACTTTGTTAACTTCAAGTTTCCAGATAGATCTTTAGCAAACAAGAGAATTTGAGCAGAGCAGCCACTGACACTATAAATAAGCACTAGCAGAACACCTAGAACTACCAGAGCAGCAATGAAGTCCAGAATCCTATGATGAACATCTAAAGCAGCAACACCAGGAACCAGCAGCATCAGTAACCAGAGTAGATTTGATAAGCCTTTACCAAGTAGCTACTCACTCTTAGGCTAGCTGGTTCTTGAATGGAATCATGGCATCATCCTGGTGAACCAGTAACCAGTCCAACACTTAGAACATGAAGTAATGGTGTGTTGGAGGACCCTAATGATTTTTGGCAAACCATCACATCCATCAACGGATTTGACTTGTCTTTACCTGAAGCCGTTTAACTCAGGACTAGTCATGGTATTTCACTTCCTTTACCATAAGCCATGAACTTGTGGGCTAGCCAACTCATTATCTATGAGGACATGGTGAGTTGAGCAGCATACAACTTATTGGCAAGTTGTCAACCTTCCAACAGATTTGACATCTCTTTACCAGAGCCGTTTGCTCATGGAGTAGCCAATGTTTGGTGTGTAAGACCAGGGTACATTGATAACCCTCTAATTTTTAGTAAATTAGCAACTATCAACATATTTAAGAATACTTACCATAGCTGTAACCCATGGAAATTTAACTCTTTGTCTATAAGAAATGGTGAGTGAAAAACCATATGTAACACACCTGTACAACATAATCCTCAAGAAAGAAAGTTAGTAACAAACAATGTTTAAGAGATTTTTTTTAACAATAATAGGTAAGAAAAACAAATAAATCAAACACAAACAGAATAAATACTATACAAAATACCAGATACATCACATGGAAGATTCAGCAGATGCAACAAGTAATTTATCCTTGAACTTCTTGACAAGTTGCTCTGCATGAGTCATATCATTTCCAACTGGAGCTGTAGAAAAGACTAACTGATTGGATAACATTTGTGTCATTAACCTCTCAAAGAGTGGATAATCCAAATCAGTTAACATGTAAACATATACTCCATCCCAAGTCTGCACCACATGAACATGTGACAAAGGATAGAATGTCCACTGACAGACCTCCCAGTTATGCTGACCCTCCCATATTCTATAACCTTTCCCATTCTCAGAAGCTAAATCAAACAACACTTGTAAATCCCCAAGTAAGAACATCCCAGCTTCAGAAATATCATGAGACTCAGAATATGTAGAAACCATGTCATATAGCCTAAGAAGGTCATTTCTATCCAAAAAGTTATGAATCTCAGTAAGAAATGTGAAAAACTTAACTGTGCCATCTTCCCTATGAACAGAATTGAAGTGTCCCAACCAGTCAAACGGCAGAAACCACTTATATTTTGTCCGTAGTAACATTCCAACACTAGCAGAATCCACAGCTCATCAGGGGAATCCAATACACTATCAGCGGTAATGAAAAGAAAATCAACACAAATCTTTGACCCACAATAGTGTCTAAACTGTCTCCATCCAGAACTTTTAGCGATTCAAATTCCACCCATCAATATTTACCATAACTTTTACTGACCAAAGATTCCAAAACTTCTATAAAACCAACCCTATACTTTACAGCAGAAACACACACACAAACTCATAACCCTTAACACAAAAACCAAAACTTACAACTATGAGCAATTCTCCCAATCACCCAATAGAACTATCATCCTCTGAAAGTGAACCAAATTGGTTAAACTACTTTCCTCCTGCTGCTTCCAACAACATCACCTACATCTCAAGACCATCTCCTTACCAATCCCCCTTCTACCATATTTCTTCAGAGGAAGAAGTTCCAAATGCTCCTCAGAATGAGGTTGAGGTGTCAATTGCTGAGCTCAGGGATATGCAAGAAGGTTCTGACGATGAAATGAATGATCCAACTTACAGGCCTCGCAACATCAGGATTGTTGCTCCTCTTGCTGTGCTACCACCAAGTGCTCCTATTCCAGACCCCCAACCCTCCACTTCCAATCCCACCAGAAGAACCACAGTGATGGGTCTTGCTGCACGTCCAGTGTGGGAATGGATGGATAGGAAGGGAAGAGAGCATCACAGGATGCCACAGTGGGGAAACATAAGGCCAGAGAGGAGGCCTTGAAGGACGAAGCTATGGTCTGAAGAAGGATGTGGAGAGTGAAGGGATGTTGAGTCATGGTGTTGTTTGTCAGGTTCAGTGATTGTAATGAAGTCTCTGCATTTGAGAATGCAGTTTGTTTTAAATGAATAAAAGCTTGTTCCTACTGATTGTGTGTTTGAAACTTGATCTGCAAGATGGTTAGTAGAACACAATGCACACACAAAAATATACATAAAAAATACATAAACTAAAAATATATACAAAGATATGCATAAACTTAAACATTATATACAGATATATGCAAAACACAAAACATATACACCATAATGATATATCTCACTATAAAAGACTTGCTAACTTTACACCATAATGATATATCTCACTACAAAACATATACACCAATTACAAAACACAAAACATATACTCCATAAAGACCCCCCCTTAAAAAAACATATACACCAATTACAAAACACAAAACATATACTCCATAAAGACCTCCCCTTAAACCAGAATCCTCCCCTTAGGCACAATCCTCCCCTCAAACACAACAATCAGGGGTTGATCATGCCAATATTGACAATCAAATATTGAAATCTGGGACCATCAAAAGCTTTTGTTAACAAATCAGCAACATTTTCATCTGAATGAATTTTAACCACTTGAATAAGGTGTTTTTCATTAGCATCTCTGATAAAGTGGTGTCTAATTTCTATGTGTTTAGTTCTTCGATGAAAAACAGGATTTTTAACAATCCAAATTGTACTTTGGTTATCTATGAAAATTTTAGTTTTCATAAAATTGAACCCATAATCCAATAATTGATTTTGAATCCAAAGTACCTGACCACAACAACTAGCAGCAGCAACATATTCAGCTTCAGTAGAGGATGTAGCCACTATGATCTGCTTCTTGCATTGCCAAGAAATTAATCTCCTCCCCAAGAACTGACAACCTCCAGTTGAAGATTTTCGATCAAAATTAGCACCAGCATAGTCACTATCACTATATGCTTCCAACTTAAAAGGAGATTATCTAGGATACCAAAGGCCCAATTTTGGTTGACCCTTTAGATACTTGAACATCTTCTTGACAGCAGTCAAATGAGAAGTCAAAGGAGTGACTTAATGCCTAGAAACAACGGCCAAACATGATGTCGAGGCCTAGAGGCGTCAAATACATGAGAGACCCAATCATGGACACATAAGATGTACATGCCAGTACTGGATCTGGATCATTGTTTGACTTAGCCTTAGGAGCTTCAAATGGTGTAGTTGCAGTCGTGACAAGTTCCATGTCAAACTTCTTGAGTATGTCATGCACATATTTCTCTTGATGAATGAAAATGCCATCTGATCTCTGCTTCACTTGAAGACCCAAAAAGAAAGTAAGTTCACCTGTGGCACTCATTTCAAATTCACTCTTCATCAATTCTTCAAATTCTCTGCACCATGCTTCTTTGGTGGATCCAAAGATAATATCATCCACATACACTTGCACAAGAATAATGTCTCTGGTGGATTTCTTGATAAAGAGAGTTTTATCAATAGCACCTCTTCTATAACCATGTTTCAGAAGAAATGAAGAAAGCATACCAAGCTCTAGGGCGATGAAGCCCATATAATGCCTTAACCACCTTGTAAACTTTATCAAGGCAATGTGGGTCTACAAAACCCATGAGGTGAGTGACATACACTTGCAGCACCAATCTCTCTATCTGAGGAATGCACTCTTGCATCCATCGATAAACCATAAAACCCATTTAGGAGGCAAGGCTAGAAAAGCACGATTGCTTCTACTCTTGCTTGAGAGCAAAAACCTCATCATGTCAATTCCTTCTCTTCTCGTGGACCTTGAGCCACAGGTCTAGCCTTGTTCCATTACCCGCACATTACCTCTCATTGCATCCACTCATTAGCATTTGAGGAATGCAGCAGGTTGCAAGTAAGCAAGTATTTACCAAGAGGCAAATCAACATGTTCCCATACATTTTGATTCAAAAAAAGTTGCATCTCTTCTTGCATAGCAACTACCCAATATACATCACCAAGTGCCTGTGAAATACTGGTAGGTTCAACTTGAGATAAGAAACAAGCAAATAGACAATGTTGATAGTCTATATGATTGTTCCTATGTTGAACCCTGATGTAGCTGAGAAAAGCAGATTCACCAAATGTTGTCTTTTTGATCTTGCTTCGAGTTTGGACACTAGAAGTGGGATCACCAATAATAAGAGATTGTGGATGAACTGTGTTAATCCTTTTTGTGATATTAGGACCAACTTCCACAGATGTGGCCAGATTAGTAAGAGTTGCTTCATAGTCATCATCATAAGATGAAGAATAAAAAATGCCTATTCTTGATTGATGATGAATGCCATCTAATGGAGAGCTTGAATGTTGTGAATTTGCTAAGTCAGAAGGACTTGGAAATCTGGTAAGAGAGTCTTCAAAACCCAAATTGTCAGCAGATGGAGCAGATTTGGAAACAACAGGAACTGCTACATTATCTGAAGAAACTGGTACATTATCAGCAACATCCTCATCAGCAGCAACTAAATCCTTACCAGCAGAATCAGCAACATTATCAGCAGAAACAAAGGCACCAGCAGCATCAAAGTTTCTGCGAGCTTCAATTGTAGCCTGCCTCAAGAGATCCTGTGTGTCTTTGGAGAATTCATAACCAAACTTTTCAGCATCTTCTTTAGCAGCATATTCTTGACGTTGGAGCTTCACAAGTTCTTCTGCATAGCTCACATCACTTGAATGCACATCTTGACTAGCAGGTGAGTTCTTGGTACCTGAAAAATGGTTAGAAGGAAAAGAGGGAACAAGTATAACTTGTTCATCACATTCTGAATTTGACTCATCATCTGAAGAACCTGCAATGTTAGTGGAGTCTTCTTGTGGAGCTGAAGAAAGGTTAGATTTATAACGAGTATATCCCAAATGGTAAGTTAGATAGTCTAAATCAAAATACCATTCTTGACCTGCACCTTGAACATTTGGCTTGTCCTCCATAAATCTGAGATTCAGAGTCTCTTAAACCCTTTTTGTGGAGAGGTTATATACTCTGTATGCTTTACTCTGAGCTGAATAGCCTACTAAATATCCTTCATCAGCTTTTCCATCGAACTTGCCCAAATGATCACTAGTATTGAGAATGGTGACATGACAACCAAAAGGCTTAAGATGACTGATGGTAGGAATTTTGTTAGACAGAAGTTCATAATGTGTCTTTTTGTGAGGATTAGTTATTGATACCCTGTTTAAGTCATAACAAGAAGTGCTAACTGCTTACCCAAAACATGGTAGGCAATTTTGAATCAGCAAGCATGGATCTTGCTGCTTCAATAAGGGTTCTGTTTTTCCTTTCAGCAACTCCATTTTGTTGTGGAGTCCTGGCAATGCTATAATCCCTCTTAATCCCTTTTGTAGCACAGAGATATATTAATTTAGCGTTCTTGAACTCTGTCCCATTATCACACCTTATAACTTTAATCTTCTTGTTCAACTGATTCTCCACTAGGGCAATAAAATCTTGAAGAAGCTGAAATGTTTCATCTTTAGTCCTCAAGAAAAATGCCCAGCTATAACGACTATAATCATCAGTCACCACCAAACAGTAGTATTTGTGATCAATACTTCTGACAGATGTAGGACCAAAAGCATCCATGTGAAGAAGTGCAAAGGCTCGAGGATAGTGCTACGCCAAAGAATGGCCTTATATGAAGCTTTGTGTTGTTTTCCCTTGTTGCAAGCCACACAATTTTGCTCATTGGTAAATATTTTGGAAGGCAGTCCATTAACTAAACGAAGTTTAGCTAGCTTGTTGATAGTTTTGAAGTTGACATGAGCCATCCTTCTATGCCATTTATTAGCTTCACCAATGGATGCTTTGGCCACCAAACAAGCCAAATCTCCAGCATGCTGGACATCATTGAGATTTAATGTGTAAAGATTGTGTTTCCTTGGTACCTTTAGAACAACTTGACTGTCGTCAGGTAGTTGGAAATCTTTGGAAAGAACAAGATATTCAATATCAGTGAAGAGCACAATGTTTTTCTTGTCACATATTTGTGACATAGAAAACAGATTGAAATTTTTCAATGCCTCCACATAATACACATTCTCAAAGTCCAGTTGAGCAGTTCTTACAGTTCCCTTCTCTGTGATTTTACCATCTCCTCCTCCAAAGGTAACTGTGCCGCCTTGTATACCCACAAAATTATGAAGTCTGTCTTTGTTCCCTGTTATACTCCTAGAACAACCACTATCTACAATACCTATATCTTTATTGGAAAGAGGATCATTCTACAAAATAAAAATATACAAGAAAAATTAGTATACATGGTGACCCAAGTCATTACTGACTTGAGCCTGCCTTGTGGGTCACTTTAGAAAAACCTATAGTTGGATGAGATCCACTATTGTTCTTGGACTTCTGCATATAACATGGTTTATTTGGTTTCCAAGAACAACCTGCTGAGGGCTTAACAGCAGTATCCCTCCATGCCCCACTTTGATGTAAATAGACAGTGTTAACAGTCCTATAATCATTCTGAAAATAAGAGCTTGTAGGTCTGTTCAGAGGTCTATTAACATTTCTTTTCCAATGAAAAGAAAATGGCCTTTTATCAACAACTGGTTTACCAGCAGGATTTGGTCTATCAGCAGAAATGATTCTATTGATTCTCACATGTGTTCTATTGGGAACAAATGGAGGTATGTTAGCCACATCATTCCATACATTGTTATATCTCTGTTAACTAGTATACACATTCATCTTTTTCTCATAATAATCACAATCTTTGATTCGATGAAAAATACTTCTACAAACAAAACATGATTTCTTCTTAACTTGTTCAAATCAGGAACATCCTTTTTACAAACAACATTATTCAAATCACAACCAAAATCAGAATTGTTTTTAACAAAATCAGCAGAGCAAGAAGTGTTTGTAGAAAAAAATGTCTTTGAAGAAGATTCTTTAACATCAACACTTTGAGGTTGAGGAACTTGTAGAGGCTTATGAGAGGCAGACTCTAATGACTCTTTATTTGAATCACAGCTGGCGTATTCTTTAGATTGAGTCTCTAAAGTCCTAGAAGAACAAGAGACAAATGTGTTAGACTCACTGCCAGTGTCTGATAAGTCATTGGACTTTTGACTAAAAGACATATGTGATTCATCTGAGTTAGAGTCTGGATTGGGTGGCTTAACAATACCATTGACAGAAGAAGGAACTTTATGCATTTCACCTTGTTTAATATATTTAACAGGTTTTCTATATTTATCCTCTTCTTCATCTATTACAAGATTAAAAACAATCTGTATTCATTGGGGTCATACACCTCATCCTGGATTAATACACCCTTAAATCTAACCCCATTTTGTTTTAAATGGACATAGAGCTATTCCACAATTTCTCTAAATTTTTAGTCTGTTCTTGCCATTGTTTATGCCTAGCCACCTCTGAGTCTAAATTAGATTTAAGACTTTCCTTTTCAGCAACAACCTTCACATATTCTTTCTTATGAAATTTTAATCTATTTTTTGTGTTATCTAAATCTCTTTGCAAAACATTTATTTTCTCCTCAAGAGCCATTTGATTTTGATCATACCAGGCCTTTTGTTTCTCTAAAGCTTTAACAGTTTTCTTATAGGCCTGAACTTGAATAAAATACTCTTTATATTTTTCATTAACATCATCAAACTTAGATTTAAGAGCATTATATTGAGTACTGCAACCAAATATACAATTGTGTACCTGAGAAGTAATGCCCATCATTGCAATCTCTCTAGTAGAATCAGCAACCAGTCCAACCTGAGGCTCTTCATCCTTATCATCATTCACATGATTATCCCAATCAACTCTGTTTTCTAGTGATAGCATGGCTCTAGTCTTCACCTCTTATGCTTCCTTGAGCTTGTATGCATTATACTTTCTTCTGTCACCTCCCTTCCTTTTAGGACATTCTCCGGCAAAGTGACCGAGTTGGTTGCATTCAAAGCATCTGACTTTCTTCCTGTCAAACCTAGCTAGTTCTCTTCCTTTATAGCCAAACTTCCTCCCGAGCCTCTTTCAAACCTCCTCTTTGACTTCAAAGAAGCATAGCCATCTGCCATTTAAGATCCATCTCCTCCATATCCCATTTATCTACTTGTTCAAAGTCTTCATAGGTCAATCGCCGTGATCTTCAGATTCAACAACAAATGAGTAGAGCACATCTTCTAACACAGAATTAGAATTTGATTTTCTTGTAGAAGATTTGTGTGTTCTGGATGCTGCTGATGAAGACGTGTGACTATCAGCATGAGATATTATTGTGTTTCCACTGGTAGCACCAACAAATGCAGAGTGTGATGGAGCTTGAGAAAAAGTAGAGTAACCCTTGATGTCAAGCTCAAGAGATTTCAGCTTGTTATAGAGATCATCAAAGCTTATTTAGTCAAGACCACCTTTTGCTTTGAGAGTAAGAGACACTTGATTCCAAGAAGGAGGTAGAGCACGAAGAAACTTGAGATTGCATTCCTCAGTATCAGGTTTAGATTTTAACTAATTAAGTTGGCTGAGGATCTTTTGAAACCTGTCATAGCCTTTATGTACACCTTCTTCTTCAGAGATAGAGAACTCCTGAAAGCTTTGTTTGAGCATGGACTTCCACATTTTCTTGGACTCTTCATTTACACCAAACCTAGCTTTTATTTCTCTCCAAATCTGTTTTGCATCATCCAGATGATAGAAATCACTCATGTGCTCATCTGGAAGAGCTTGTAGTAAAGTAGTCCTTGCCTTGGTTTCTCTCTGGACAGCAATCTATTCAGCAGCTGTTGTGGGTGGAAGAATTATAACATTCCCATCAGCATCTCTTCCAGTAGACTTCTTATTGTTTCCTTTAAGGATGATTTGCCAGAGATTGACGTCCATGATGGAGATATAGTTTTCCATCTTCATGGCCCATATCTCATATTCATCCTTCTTAAGGTAAGGAAATTTAGCATTGGAGTTGGACATGGTGACTACTTGTTGGATTGTAGACTGTGTGTTAGACTGGTGTTTGATGACTCAGGTTGTTCATCACTTTCAGCATCAGAATGTTTTGGTGATGACATTGTTATGGTTTTTGAGAAGAAAAAGACTTGACTTCTTAGAAAGATTCTCGCAAGGATCTGATACCAATTGTTGAGATATCAGTCCTAGATAGATCTTACGAGCCTAAAATGAGTATAGATGTTCTGTGTAATCACAAAACAACTAAGGAGAACCTTTGAATGAATTGTATTTACGCGGAAAATAAATACAAGACTTAAGAAGGCAATACTAACATGATCCTCTATGGATCTATATTAAACACTATGATTGTTTTTCAAAGACTTACTTACACCCTTAGTCGATTTTTTCTTTTATAGCACAAGAAACCCCGACTTTACATAATGCTTAAGCACTCAAAACATTATCACTTACTAAGCACTATCAAAGATATACATATTCTATTAATCTTTACACATTGCTAAAACACTCCGAAGATATGCATATTTGTCAACTTTACAGATTGCTAAGCACTTATGCATATCTTACCTAATAAACTGATAAACTAATAAAGTGGATATATCAGTGGAAACTGCACACGATCAGTAGAAACCTTCGAGAACATAATAACTATCAGCAGAAACCGTATTATCGTACGGAAACAGAATAACAATCAGCAGGAACTATATCAGCGAAAACCAACTGTTTACATAATTCCTAACACATCTGGAGGAGATGAGGGAGTTATAGCTACTGAGGGTAAGGTTCTGGATAACTATGCTTTGACAAGAGAGCTATTGAGGTTAAAGAAAGATTTTGAAGCTTAAGCTGCACAACTTATGAAGTTGAACAACAAGTTTAGAAGATTGAAGAACTTTGTCTGGCCATTAGTTCAACATCACATATTGTGGGTCAAGTATCAGAAGAAGAAATGTAAGAAACCTAAAAAGGTTTCTAAAGGCAAAAAGCTTCACAAGCATTCTTCATTTCAATTGAGGAGAATTTTGGAGCAAGAGAATTTGAATGAAGATGCTGAACTTCATGCAGATACAGATGCTGAACCTCAAAGTACTAAGCCTCAAGGTACTGATGCTCAAGTTAATATTCAAAGTACTGAGCCTCAAGGTACTGGTGTACAAAGTACTGGTGATCAAGGTGCTGATGTTCAAAGTACTGGTGATCAAGGTGCTGCTCTTAAAGGAACTTATAGGCAAGAGCTCATTACACCAAGAACTTTAATCTTTGATGAAGAAGCTGGGCCTTCAACAGTCTTACATGAAGAAGAAGCTGGTCCTTCTAGTCCAATTTAGCAAATGGAGCATACTGCTAGTGATGATGAGACAATTACGATATAGTTGCTTAACATGTCAAGACCAAGAGGTGTTAGTATTCCTGGAGTTGAAGAACAACCTCAAGTCTTACAATCTTCTCAACCTACTTTAGATCCTAAAGATAAAGGAAAAGGTAAAGTGGTAGAAACAAAGAAAAAGAAGAAGGTCACTTTAGCATAATTAAGAGCTATTGAAGTGGCTAAAAATGAAGAAGCTGCTAGAAAGCTACAACCTGAGTTAGATGCTGAGACTATTCTACCAGAGAAGTAAACTGTTCCTGTTATATCTAGAAGACCACCAAGTATTGCTAAAGAAAGAAATGCAATGATGGCTTATCTGAAGGGTAGAGGATATACAGGATTACATAAGTTGAAGTATATAGAGATGAAAGATTTATATGATGATATTAGAGAAGCTTATCAAAAGGAAGTGGCTGGTATTATTCCTTTCGATGATCATGAAAAGCAGAATGAGGATGCAAGAAAAAGAAGTTCAAAAAGAAAAAGAACAAATAATGATAAACAACCATCAAAGAAGATACAATTGAGAACAGATACAGTTGATGAGCTGAGGAATTATCTAAGAGTTGTAGACTTTGAGCATCCTAAGTCTAAAGATGTTGCAGTAAAGAAGTCTAAGATGTCTACATTTGAAGTTGTAAAATCAAAGGAAGGGGACTATCTTATGTTCCATAGAGAAGATGAAAGCTTTAGAGTATTTAATTTGTTATGGGATATACTGCATATGATAGATAGAGAATATCTGTTTCACCTGTATCAACTAGTGCAAGAATATTTTGAGCATATTCCATCAACTGGAATTTGCTTAGTCTTGCTGGGAGATCTTATAACTATCCGGAGACGTAAGAAACAAGCACTCGATGTAACTGAATAACCAAGAAGTTTGGGAAATTACTATCGGAGATTCTTTGAAGAATCAGAGTGCATGTTTTGGAGTTAGAAGATGGAACCATGATTCATATGTTAGCAGAAAGAAGATATCCACTTACAAGAGATCTTATGATAAGAATGCTAGATCATGGTATGGAAGTTGAAGAGCATGAATTATGTATCAAATGGACAACTATGGCTGATGTTGATGGATAAATACTGGTATGGTTCTTAATTATATAAACTTTTGAAAAATCAGTACTTTAATCAAAGTACTGCTGGATAATCGGTACTTTACCAAAGTAATGCCTGCAGCTTAAAACCAGTAAAAGTCTTTTAATGCAAAATAAATAAGCAATTTTCGTAAAGTGCAAAATACTTTTTGAAAGCACAAGTTAACAACAACAAATGGTTTTTGAGATGATTTCACTTGGTGAAAGTTCTCTGCACTAACATAACAAAAGGTTATAAGTCCACAATGTCTAACAAAAGGATTGGCTAATCCATGAGCAAACAGCTCTAGTAAAGATATCTCAAATCCGTTGGATGGTTGACAACTTGCCAATAAGTAGTATGGTTTTCAACTAACCATATCTGTAATAGTAAAGAGTTGTCTAGCCCACAAGAAAATGGCTTGTGGTAAAGGCTGTGGAAAAACCATTTGTATGGTAATTAGTTCACCATGGTAGTAAGAACTAACTAGTCCAAAAGGGTACGACTTTTGGTAAAGACAAAACAAATCCGTTGATACTTGATGATTTGCTAAAAATCATATGGTTATCAATGAACCATGGTTTTACACACTTAAACATTGGCAACTCCAGAGTTAATGACTTTGGTAAAGAGATATCAAAATCCATTAAATTTTCAATGATTCACCTCACGAGGAGTTCCCCGAAGTGATGAGAATAGTCTGAAACTTTATGATCTGATGTACAATTTGTCATATGTTACTGAGTTGCTGAAAAAATGAAGGTTGCTGATAATGGATGCTGAAAAGGATTGTTTATAAAGACTACTTTGATACAAGCACAGAGAGTACAAGACAAATCTGAAGATAAAGATACAATCTTTACTTGAAGACAAAGATGTTAAAGATAAAGATACAAAGGAACTTGAAATCAAGCAAGTAGAATTCAAGTTAGGGGAGGATTGTTGGGATATTAAGTACTGAAGAAAGTCAAAGTGCTGAAGAAAGTCAAAGTATTGCTTAATGAAAGGCAAAGTAATGCTTGTGTCAAAGTACTGCAAAGGATAAAGGACTGCTGTATCGTTTATGGAAAGTTATGTAATTCTAGATTATTCTTAGTTTAGAATTAGTATTACTTGTCGTACAAGGATTGTAATTGTAAACCGACTAGGGTACTTCTTATTCCTATAAAAGGACCCCTAGATTGGCATTAGATATACGCAACATTAGAGAATATTAGAGATACGACTTACATGCAAGTACGATATTAGAGTTATTAGGGTTGTTAGTGAATCTGTATAACAAGCAGGTTCAAAGTTTTAATATAATCGTTGAAGTTTAAAATTATTCTTCTTAGCTTTATTGAAGTAGTTTCCGCAAACTTAATAGAGTAATATCAATGTTTCTTTGTTAGTAATTTAGGATTTATCCAAGGTTGCTAAACCCTTACAAGCTACATAGTTAGTTTGGTCAGAGTATATCGATCCAACAATTTTCGATTGAATACTTGACTTTTTTGTCATTTTCTTTTTTGCTTTTGTCCTTTTTTCTATTTTTGAATATTTGAGTGGGTTCATTTATATTTTAATATTCAAATAAACTTTTGTTATAAATAAAATTATATAAATTATATATTTTCTCTCTTACATCAAATCTAAATTCAAATATAAACCAAATTTAAATCCAAATCTGAATCCAAATCTTAGACCCGTCAACAAACCAAACAGACCTTTAGAGACAACAATTAATGTGACCACATTTTAATCTCATCCCCACCCAATATGATATCTTTTCTAACAATGTTATTTTTAGGATTAATCTCCAAACAACCAAACATTTTTTCTACTTTGATTTTCTAAATCCAATCCTAACCCCAAATACCAAACTGCACCTAAACATAATCCAAAAATAAAGAAAAATAGCAAGAACATATTTACAAAAAATATAACTTATACTTCAATTTAATCATCATATCATTTACCAAGTATTTTAACCAAACAAATACAATCATGTTCACTTTTGAACTTGAACAAATTTTTTGTTTGGAGTGATGATGGATTGGGGTAACTATTTGTTCTAGCCCCTTATATCATAAGGAGACATCTATGGTTTTTTTTTAATATTACATATAACGCTTTTATTTTTTGATTAAATGACACTTGTAATCTTATAAATGCAAAGATGTAGCACTATACTATAAACACCAAGTGTGAGGCAAACAATTTTTTATACTACATGTATATTGTATCAAATGTGCGACAATCATATAGATCATAAGACAACAATACTAATACATGATCCGGTTTAACCCAACATTAAGCAAATCCGCTAAAAATAAATAACTAAATAAACAAATAATAGACTTTATACTCAAAGAGCACCAATTATTGTACCCATACAAAACTAAAGTTTGTTATTAAATTGAACAGACTAAGTAAATAAATTTACACTAATATGTCAGGATTGTTATTACTCTAGTAATAAAACCTAAAAAGTACCTGCGACTACAAATTTGTTCATTCCAGTTAGGAGCTAAGTCATGCCACCAATTAGAGCATCTCCAATGGTAAACCTTTTGATAAGGTTTATATAATTTCAATGTCATATACTCTTAAATTTCTCAGTTTATAAACCTATTATCACTATGCTTAAACTTGTTAAACTTTATAAATTGATACGGTTTAAATTAGTTGCATGTATTTTAGTTGCAATGAAAAGGTCTATAAACTTATACCTATTTTATTTCATGTCATTATAAACCTCATCTCACTACAGTGACTTAATTTATAAACCTTTTTAAATTTTATAAATCTTTTCATGAACCTCTTATAGTGGATGCCCTTATTCCTAATATTTAGTAGTGGAATAAGGAGTTTTTTATTAAATTAAGTGGTTTAGACTTAAGTGTCTTAATTAGCCTTTTAATTGGAAGAGAGAGACATTTGTGTGTCTCTTAATTAAGAAAAAATATATGTGTTTTGGGCTCACATTTACCTCAGTTAAGAGAGAATAAGAGAAAAGTAAAAACCTTCTAAATGTAGTTGATCAAAAAAAAAATTTCCTTTTTTTTTCATTTTATTTCTTTATTTATTTATTTATTTATTTTATATTTATTTTTTTAGAATGACACCACACTTTAAATCCGACCCCCGAGTTAAATCATCCAAACGGGCAGGCCTCGGGACCTGAACCACTAGAAGAAGCCCATGAAGGGAGACCCTACAACTCACGGCTTCTTTTTGAACAACTATGTTCATTTTTGCAACAAATTATTTAGGCCTAAAATGCAATCCTAATTACATGCCTAATCCATCAAATATTAGACACATGTATTGTGAATCTTCTTCCTATAAATTTCCACCAATTATTTTTCAAATTCACAAATCAAATCATTAAGAATATTAGTAAGCTTACTACTTAGCCATAAGAATCATTTTTCGCAAGAAAAACATTGAACTTACAAATAACTAATTGATTTATTTCCTTTTATATTTGCCACGCTGGCAATCCCATCTAAACACACTTGAAAATGATTAATCTTCGCCATCCAGTCCTCCCACCCCATGAGAATCATTACTTTTTCTTTCAATAAAAGTTAGTTTTTACATTATATTTAGTTAAGCTAAGAGAAAAATAAACACTTCTTAAGTCTAGTTGATCAACTTTTTGAGCAGCTATATAGATTTATATAAAAAAAGAAAAACAATGAACTTTTACAAAAAAAAATACAGTAGTTGCCACGCTGACAATCCCATCCAAACACACTTTACTCTAATCTCCACCGTTCACCAAAAGTCCAAAATCATCACTCTATTTTTCATTTGTTTCACTCTCATTTCACAAAGAACTAACGTTTATTAATATGTATTAATCTTTATACATATTAGTGTTACATACATCGGGATGGTAATTAGAACTATGGACTAATTGGGGTTTGCCAATTATATTAATTAGAGATTACTCCGTGTGAAACTTTGAACTTAGGGGTCGTTGTTTAATGATTTTATTTGGTCGCTTATTGTTTGGCAACTAGGACGTGCTTCATTTTTAGATTTTTTTAAACGCTTTTATTCAAAATGCTAATCAAAGACGCATTAAGGTTTTATTACGTTGTTTTACACTTTTATAAAACAAACAATTACTTGCTGCTAATGTCAAGGTTTTTTTTGTTGTTAGGTGTTAACGTGTTGCTTGATGTATAACTTTGGTGTTGGTGGATTGTTGTTGCCGGGGAAAGATCGAGTCGTCTTCAGAGGGTCCGTCTGAGAGGATATATTTGTGTGTGTGTGTTTTGGGCTCACATTTATTTCAATTAAGAGAGAATAAGAGAAAAGTAAACACCTTCTAAATTTAGTTGATCAAATTTTTATTTTTTTAAATTTTGTTTATTTATTTATTTATTTTTTGTTTTTTTTAGAACAACACCACACTTGAAATTCAACTCCCGAGTTAAACCATCCAAACGGGCAGGCCCCGGGACCCGAACCACTAGGAGAGACCCGCGCAGGAAAACCCGACAACTCATGGCTTCTTTTTGAGCAACTATGTTCATTTTTGCAACAAATATTTTGGCCTAAAATGCAACCCTGATTACGTGCCTAATCCACTTAACATGTATTGTAAATCTTCTCTCTTTAAATTTTCAACGATTATTTTTTCAAATTCACCAATCAAATTATTAAGCAAACTAGACGAGTACTCGTGCCTAGCGGCATCGATTTCCAGAGGCAGACAATTACCGATATGCGATATTGTGGTAGGTGTTTCGTAACCTTGAGATCATCAAAAAGAAATCAATTACTAACCTCGAGATCATCATCAATATTCTTTTGATTTTGCATATCCATTATTTATGTTTCCTTCTTGTTGTGAAATACAAACTTGTTTTGGGTTGTTTATATAGGCAAAATACGAAATGTTGAAAAAACAATTTTCCCACCTATGAAACAATGAAATGGCTGGCGCAGTGTGGAAAATAGAAATACATCGAAGTCAAAATTGAATAGTTACCATACAAAGATACCATGCAACAAATACATTGAATTCAAAATAAATACTTCCATACAAAATTAACATGCAAGAATAGTTGCCAAAGAAACATAAATTTCACTTTCCACTATTTCACTTTTTCACTTTTCCAATATTGATTTGTTGACCATTTTTTTATTTTATGTAGTAAAGATTAGTGTTTACTACTTAGCCATAAAAATCATTTTCATAAGAAAACATTGAACTTACAAACAAATAATTGATGTACTTCTTTTTATATTTGCCACGCTGAAAATCCCATCCAAATACACTTGACTCTGATTCATCTCCGCCATCCAATCCTCCCACCTTTTGAGAATAATTACTTTTTCACTTTCAATAGAATTTAGTTTTTACATTATATGTAGTTAAGATAAGAGAAAAATAAACACCTCTTAAGTCTAGTTCATCAACTATTTGAGAAACTATGTACATTTTTGCAACAAATTAAGACTAGATGGAGTGGTCGTGACTTCCCCTTTTGGTGACCAACTCACGCACAACACTCCCAAAAAAGATATGTGATGTCACGGCCAAAATTGCAATGTATGATGAGTTGCTCACCATTGTTTTCGACTGAAAAACTGGGACCCACTCCCAATACTAATTGTTTTTTTTGTTTTGCGAGTGTGAGTGGGATATTTAGTGGGGTATATTTTTATAACGTATGTATTTTAATGAAAGGTGAAATATAAAATGATCAAAACAAATGTATGATGAGAGCGAGTGAGAGGAGAGAGAAACACGAGATGACGTTGAGTGGCTTAGCCACCGCTCTCTTTAGCCTAATGTGTCAAAGATAGAAAAAAAGAAAAGCAATGAACTTTTTCAAACAGATAGAGTAGTTGCCAACTCTAATCTCCACCATTCACTAAAACGAAACACACTCAATTTTTGTTTATTTTTGTTCGGCTTGTTGAGTTTAAAATAAATATAACATACAATAAACATGTAAACATCAAGAGTACACAGCGGAAGACTAAAGATCATAGCAAATAAATAATTAACTCGAAAGTAGCGTAACGTACTCCTTTATGTAATGTCGATCTCTTGAAAGCAAAACCAAAGAAGTGGTTTGAAGAGTTGTCCCTTACCGCTTTACAACTCAACCAATTGTTGTAAGAATAATGTCTTACAACAATGTTCTTGTACACACGAATTAACCAACGAATCAAGTGATTGCTAGATCTAACACAAGTCCTCGTAAGAAAAAACGAAACCAAACTCCTAAATAATGTGTTCGGCCGATTGGGACAAGAGAGAGGAGAGGAGAGATCTAGGGTTAATTCAATGCACAAAGTGTGAGAAACCTTAGAACCTAACCTTGTATTAGTAGATGGAAAACTTTGGGAACAAAGTTATGGATTAGGGGCTGGAGAAGCCCTGGCCACTAACAGCTATGCAAGCTCCAAAGAAAACCCATAACTTTCACTTTCAAGATTTTCCATTACTAGTCTTCTCTCTTTCATTTAACGGTCGTTAGTCATTTTCGTTAAATACTAACCATCGTTAACCGGACTTAATGTGCAATAATTAATCATAAACATTAATTATTAACTTTAATTCTCATTCGCTAATGTGTGTATCCGTCCGTGGTCACGAGTTCGAATCCGACATTCACATATGTTTAAAATATATACATTTCCAAATGCTCCCACTTGGATATGTTTACAAAACGTGAAATGACATTGGCTACCAGCAACACGCCAATGCCCCCGGTTTAACTCGTATGGTTTTCTGGAGAAAAACCAAGTTTTGATGATTCATCATCATATTCATCCTTTTGTTTTTAATACCATGTTAATAAGAATATGGATCTCAATTTATTTCTTAATTAACTATTCTGTTTCTCGCTTTATGTGATTGATTAAGATTACCAATTCTTCTGAACATATTCCGGAAGACCTTGGGCATGGCCATGCAAACATCTTAACAACCCCCCGAGGGCCCAGCGAGTATATCTTCAAAATAAATTTGAAGGAAACAAATCCCATTTTGACTACAAAGCAGGATTCATATTTCGCAACACTTTGAAAACAACCCTTATAACTACCGTTACGATAGCGTTAGATTGCTTCCGCAATGCACTACATCCATGACATATCTCTTAACTCAAGTCGAGGATAAATATTCATGATATACTTAATGACTAAGATCCATAAAGTATCATCATGTGGGTGGGATAAGTCCTATACTCAATTCATTGAATATCATCATGTGGGTGGGATAAGCCCTAGATATCTCAATCAAAACTTTCGGCTATGTGATGGCCAAAAAAATAGTAAAAAAATACTACAGCCCATACACTATCTATAACCAAGTAACCAACAACACTAGTTTATTACGAGACTGATGAGTGTTTGAAAACTAGACGCATTTGAGTTTTACATTATCACACTTTCGTATTTCTCTACATTCCAAATCAATTATTTTTTATACACATACACACATTTGTATAATTGTTGCAAAACTATCACACTTTTTATACCAAACATTTCACATTTACCTTCAAATACATTTCCAAATTACCACATTAAGGAATCAAAACCAAAATAACAAAACCAAGTCAACAAACTACAAAGAAAAAACACAAAACTTCCACGACCACAATCCTCACCTCTCCATCGCTTGGTGAGATCATCTCATTCTTGATCCGGTGGGCGTGAAATACCTCAATCACAAACCACTACCACGGATCACTCCACCTCTATTTCATCACATTAAATCTCAACCATTCATTCATTTCTTCACAATATATAACCTCCAAAGTTTCCTGTGTTTTGAAACCCGGTTTGAACCGGCTGGATCAACCGGCTGAACCGGTTCCGGCAAAAACAAAGTCATATTAAACCTGGTTTTTAATTCTCTAAACCCAGTTAGAGCCGTCGGGTTTAATGTGACCCGGGTCAACCCGGTTCTTGAAACTCGATAGGGTTTGGTTTTTTTCATATTTTTTCAAAATAAAACAAGTTAATTATATATATTTAGGATGTAATTTAATTTTTAAACATTATATTTGTTGTTAAATGTTTTTCTAGAGTCAATATATGAATTTGTCGTGATTTATATATACACTTTTTTTTCGTATTGTTGAAAAATAAAGTTTTTATTTATTTATAGAAAACCGGGTTGACAGATGGTTGAACCGTAACCCCTATGACTAGAATTGATTAAAACAGGTTTTCAAAACATTGAGTTTCACTCATTCTCACACTCTTTATTCTTGAAAAAACTAAAGAAAACTAACCTAGCATGAGAATGATCCCATCTTATAAAACTTTATACCAAAACATAAATACCAAACCAAACATCAATAATAGATATTATAGTATTACTTAGTGCACTCTTATCATTCTTATCTCGATAGTGATTCAAAAATAGATACCAAGCGATACTAAGTATCCCAAGAGATAAGATACTTACGGTGATATAGTTATGAAATGCTTTGAAGCCATAAGCGTGCAGT
>OU343225.1:26466550-26505189 GCA_910596185.1 Chrysanthemum makinoi | reverse complement strand
ATCATAAGCAGCCCAGAGTTGACCTTCTTTGAAACACTTTTCGCTTCTTACTATATCGAAATCATGAAAATCTGGATCTGGGACGTCAGCCTCGTTACTTTTTGTGTAGCCGTTTGCCATTTCAGCAACTTTTTCGGCTTCTGAGCTCCATTCGTCTAGTTTCTTCTTTATTTCGTGAGTCGCCTTCTTTATAAGTTGCTTCTTGATAGGCCGCCCGTTTCCTTTTTGCATCAAAGACATTACTGTCTTGCTTTGTTTCAACAGATTTGACTTTCTTAGATGCGGATTTAGCTTCCTTTTTAGCGATCTTATTTCTCAAAGCTTCCTCTATATTAGTGTCTAGTCCAGCTTCTTCTCGATCCCTTTTTAGTGGACCCCGCTTGGAGCTTGTACCATTGCCAGCCTCAATACCGGTTATCTTACACGTTTCTGGGGCTGAAATGTTATTTCCCGTTCCTTGTGAAATTCTCGCAACTTCTGAAGAAGCATTGATATTTGGTGGTGGAATCTGTCGCGTGAAACGGTCCATAACAAGTGGGGCATAACATATTTCGGTTTGAATACTTTCTCATGAATTCATACTGCAATTTGCATCTCATGCATACGGTCCAAAACGTTTTAATCTTCATCTGTTTAGTAACCGTTAAAGGAATAGAAGTGGGACCCCGTCTTGGTCGTCCCATTTACTTTATCCTTTTCTTGAGAAGTTTTAACCTCTGTTAAACAAGGCCCGGGCGTCGTCTCAGGTGCTATCTGTTCATTAGACGATGCTGGAGCAGAAGTGGGACCCGTCTTGGTAGTCCCGTTAACTTTATTGTTTTTTCGAAAACCTTTGACCTTTGATGTCTCAGGAGCTATATGTTCACTGGAGGATGAAGGAACAGAAGTGGGAACCGTCTTGGTAGTCCCATTAATCTCACCCATTTGACTCTTCCTTTTTTTCTTCGTCTGAGTAGTAGTTTTATCCTTCTTTTGAGAAGCTGCAACCTTTGTCTGCGGATCTGCAGCAGTAGTCCGGGCAGCTGTACTCTTCGTGACATTGTGAAAACTGTTCTGAGGAACCCTCTGCTTCAAAAACTGAGCATGCCTTTTTATGATCATACGCCGATCTTTTATCTTTATAGGATAACAGATTCCATGCTTGAGAAACAAGCTGGAATGCCCCTTCTGCACCTATAGACTTGTTCTTATTGGGATGAAGTGATAAAGCTAGTTTTCTATAATGTTTCTTCACAGTATCATCATCTGCTAATGGGTTCACACCAAGTATCCCATAATTATCCGATTCACCACTTACATTGTTTTCGGCAGCAACATCCACATCCAGAACTGCAAATAGTTGGGAAATACCCTCGAGACCAGGAAACAAATTTTGCGCCTTTAAAGAAAACTTACTTTCAGCAATTCTTTCGCCCTTGTGGCTTCATCCTTATCGCATTCCGTCCTTCACGAGTTCACGTAAACGTGAAGATTAGGCAATATTCTGGCCCGAGCTAATGCTTAACCAAGCTACTACTTTTGATCGCGATTCTCAAACCTGATATAGATATACGAAGTTGATATATTAAGCATATCACACATGTATAAAGTATCCATAGAATGATTTCTCGCAGAAGTAAAACCATAGTAAACTATACCAGAATCCAAACACCTATTTTCCTCATTGTCACAGAACTAAAAGTTTTACTGTATCCAAATACCTTGTTCACCAGTCACAAACCACCAACTGGACTTCTTCAACCCATTTTCTTGTTATCTATTGTTTTTCATTTTACTTATTTCCTGTTTGACCTATTATATGTAAAAACTAACCAAAAGTGACCCGTTTCATGTAAATTGTCCCAAAAATAATAAATTTTCTGCGAGCATGTTTGGAAGATCTGGTTACTTACTCTCAGTCAGCAAATGGCACACGTCTTATGAGTGTCATCTTACCCTTTTATGAAATTCAGAATAACTTGCCTTTATTACTTGTATTTATTGTAGATTTTCGAGATATAACTCTGGAAAGAGTGGATGTCGTCTCGTTACATTCAACTTACTCAAATCTTGTGTCATTAAACCTTTCCGTGGCATTTTCACACTTTTGAAGGATTTAAAACTTGAGTGAGTTCTTTTATTGTACCTCAGAAACTCTGTCTCAATTGGCATTAAGCCTCCATCAAGTGAAAATTTGAAAAGTGAAAACCGATAATAACTGAAAAATCTAAATGCTGACTGCACAACAAACAAATACTTGCAGCATAAAATAATCACGCTTAGCTTTTCTTTCCACCTGAGCATGGACAAAGTTATTATATACTAAAAATCAAGCAAAAATTTCGTGCAGATAAAAAATCAAGCAAAAATGACAAAAGATGTTCACAACCCAGTGATGTTAAACCAATGAAGGGTTTGATAGTCAATAAGATGCTATTGATTCGTTGGAAAAAAACATGAGTGCTGGATGTTAAATGACGCTTAGAGGTTGACTGTTAAATTGCATTCTCTGTCATTCAAACGTCATTCATTCAACCTAAAAAAGTCCAAACCGAACTAACCCTTTCCAAAACGACAAATAATTAACCAAGCCGGTAAACCACACATCTAAAATTAAGCCCACACATAATTGAAGTCACTCAAGTTCACTCAAATGTGGTTTTCATTAGGTTCTGAGAAGTAACTTGCCAACATATTGCCGTAAAATCCTTTCGAAATTTTTGGGTGAAATTCTACCCCAACCTTTGCTGCCCATTAGAATCCTAACTAAAATTGGTGAATAGCTAAAAAACATAAAGACAAAAGCCATACCTTGAACATATTTCAAGGCAAACCTTCTGTTGCTTGGAGTATAGTGTGGAGATAAGCTGCATTCTTAAGTTGCAGAACTTGGACGGTCGTTGGTCGTTCATACTTCCTACTCCAATAAGTCCTTCAGAGACAACAAATTATCATTCATTCTTTTCAGCATACAAAGAAAGTATCCTCATGTATATGGGGTGCACTTAATATTTCAATTCCCATGACCCATCTTCAGAAACATTCTCAGGACGAATTTCAAACAAATGGTTTTACTTCAGAATACCTACATAACAATGACTCTTATATGATTTAAATGCTCTAAATACCACATCTTTTATATACATAGTTAATGTATCAACTTTGACTCATTTAATTAGGAATGGGTCATTTTGGGGTTATGTTTATATATTAATCGAGATATACTTTTTCTTTGGGTAAAGTAAAACAAATGTTCATGTATTAATAGAGATAGACTATTGCACCAATTCTGTAAGCTTCTAAAACTTTTGTCGAATTTTGATACATTTGACCCAAAGAGAAGATAAGGCAAGCAAATCAGGTTAACGATACATACCTACAAAAGTGCTAAAATGTATCATTTAAAATTCATAGTAGGTTTAATAAATATGAAGAAATAGTGGCCAATAATGCACATTCTAAAGTATATCATATTATATGTCTAAAACGCACCTCGCTATTGAAAGGGGTTGTCACTACCACCTGAAATACATGAATAAATATATGCAATATTACAGGACACTGGATTGATATCATTCAGAAAAAAGGACGCTATATCTTAACATGCTTATATACATTCACAAAGTAACCAGGAACCTCAAAGCTTAAGCTTGTAACATAAACTAATGATAAGTGGCAAACATAAAACATAAAACAGACTGCCTTGCATAACGATTATATATATTCAATGGCGATTTATATAATCGACGGGATTCTTACAGGTCCATAGGGCTAGTGGAAACCAATGAGGGCAATTGCAGTTAGCTTACCGACTATCCTTATAGCCTATTTAATCTATAAAATCAAATACAATACCTAACACTTGCAGCATACTTCTATAGAAGTAATGAATTGTCCTTACGCGCGTAACAGAATTGCAGACCAAAAAAAAAAGTTTGGCCACTAACCCCAAACAATCTATTTCATAGAGGCATAAAAACAAACACTTTGTGTGCATACATATATAAACCACTAATGAACACCTTAATTCGTCAACTAAACTAACAAAAATCAAACCCCATATGAACAATCACAATATTAAAAACAAACCCATATCGATTATATAAATTGTAAAACACTAATTTTTATATACCTTATTAGAATGAATCTTTAGCCTTAACTAATTTTATGCTAAGACGGGGTCCTTATTTCTGAATGATATCCATAAGTTATGAAATCATCCATTGTCTTGTAATCTTTAGCCTCTAAGTAGAACTCTTAATAATATTATAGATCAATAACCGCCACACCGCGTCTCATATGAATCTTAAGCCTTACCTAGTACTTATAACAGAAGTTCCATCCAGAAGTACCTAACCATTTAATTTCACTTTTTCTCAAAGACGGTTATAAGTAGTAGTTAAATAAAATTAATAATTAGTTAAATAGTCAAATTCAGTTACAGAACCTGCATATCCAGCTGATTATGCAGGAGATGAACTCGAGCTCTCAACCGGCCATCTAAACTTCCGGCCAACGGAGGCAAACCGGTGACCGGCGCTGGTGACGGAGGAGCGGTGCTGTGGCTGGTGGTTGCGACTGCCATTGGTGATGGTGACGTGGCGTTGTTGGTGAGTTGACCTTTAAAAATGGGAAAGTGGAGAGTATACAGTATATAAATAAAGAGAGATATAAAAATAATTATTTATAATATCTAAAAATAAAAAGTTACTTCATGTAAACTTATAAAAATAATCTCTTTTATAATCTTTTTCAACAACAGCACCAGCACAATCTATTTTTGTCAAAACATACCCTTAGCTATGATTCTTGATGAATTATGGATTTGCAAATTTTGGAATTGTCTTAAAATTTTGGATCTCATAATCGTGTAACAAAGCAGGGTGCGTTCAGTTTTACCAAAAAAAAAAGACATTTGATGGTGGTGGTTATGTGGTGGTAGAGGGTGGTGTTGTTGGTTGTGTGGTGTTAGGTGGTGGTGGTTGTGCTTGTAACGTGGTGGGAAAACGATAAAGCTTTAAATTTCAAAAGAAATGATAGTGGGAAAAAAAACAAATGGTATATTAGTCATTTCACAAACGCTTTGACATTGACAAATGAGGGTGCTATCGGTCGTTATTTGCAATTTTGCACGCCACTTTGTCTTGGTGGCTAATTTGTAATTTTTTTTCTCTCGGCGTGTTATTTGAATGCAACTTTGCTCTCGGTGGCTAATTTGCACATTTTTTCTCTTTCAATGTGTTATTTAAAATTTTGGCAAACATTATGGACGAAATTTGCAATTTACCCTAATCAATTAAAAAAAATTGCTAACCAACACAAACACACACCACACCCATCATCTTCATCACACACACAAAACCCATAAACACACTCTCAAAAAACACAACACAAACACAAACCGATCCATTTTTAAACTTAAGTATTAAAATAAATATGATTTCTCTGTGTGTGCACGGAAGTTATAAGTTTATAACTAGTAGGGTGTAAAACAAAAACATATATAATACAAAGAGAGGTAAGTGCATTTTTTAGGCCCTAAATTCCATGGCAAAAGCTAAACATAACTAGTACGAGTGTAAAACAAAAACATGTATAATACAAAGAGAGGTAAGTGCATATTTGGAATTCCAACTACAAAAAATACACAATCGCAAGGAGAATTAAATTATCTTTCTATAGATATGCACTTCTCTATATTTTCGACAAACTTTTTTTTTTTCAAAAATTCGCACCAGAAAAATCATTTATGATTTGTAAAAATCGAATCACATATGATTTTCACATATCATATATGATTTTACAAATCACATATGATTTTCAAAAATCATATATGATTTATAAAAATCAAACATATATGATTTTCACAAATCATATATGATTTTTCTGGGCCGAAATTTTGAAAAAAAAAAATCGTTAAAAATATATAGAAGTGCATATCTATAGAAAGATAATTTAATTTTCGTCGTAATGATATCATTTTTTTCGCGTAACGATTAACGTTTTGCGAGATATTTAATTTTTTAAAAAATGGTGAAAGTTTATTTTATTTTATTTTTATTAGAAAATGAATGACTATTATTAGTTTATTGTATTTATGGTAAATTTGAGATCTATATTGAACTTTTGCCTAATATCATATATACCAAATTTAAACACAAAGTTTGTCAAATCTACCCATTCTACAAATTTATTCATTTTAAAATTTTTGAAAAACTTAATAATTATCAATTTGATATTTATAGACTATTTTACCCTTCTTAATAACCGATAAAAAATTATTTTTACTCTTAATCAAAAGTGAATTTACCCCTCTTAATAACCAATAGCAAATTCTTTGATACAGTTAGTCAAAAGTGAATCACAACCGTATGAATTTTGTAGTATCTGAAATATATTTGAATATGAATTAGATATGATGATAGCACATACAAGTACAAAACCACATAATAAAGGTTAAACTAAGTTTTTGCACTTTTTTTTTTTTTTTAACCATGGTTTTCGATCTTTTGACCGACTAATTTACAGGGTTTGAACCCACCGCCATACTTACTGAAACTAGGTAAAGCCCTCCCTTTTTTAGGAGGTTGGCGTGGCCGCTTCAAGATTGTTTGCACCTAGCAAGAATTGAACTTGAGACCTCACATATTTTAAAATGATAGTCACAAGCCATTTTGCCACTAAGCAACCCTTGAATGGTTAGATATGAGTTTGCAATTGTAATGGGCAAAAAATGGTTGTAACTTTATAGTGGCCGGTCAAATTTGAATAGAAATTTCTTGAACCATGACCACTTTTAGATAGCCTTATCCGACTCATTTGTACATGTTTGTTATAATTTAGCGATGTGTTTGTATGAAGGGTATAATAGGTATTTAATAATGTGAACTGAGTTTTGATTGGTTTACAATAATAAAATTGGTAGATATGACAAATTTTGTGTTTAAATTAGGTATATGACCTTTAAGGGTTCAAAATGGGATATATGGAATTAACCTTTTTATTAACCAATCACATTACTTTATTTTGCCACGTGTCAAAATCGAACAAACATATTGGTCTACATTTTTCCAATAAGATTGTTTTGCTAAAATCACTCTGAAATGATAAAATTCTATTATTATATAAGAGATGCAGAGATGTAGTACTATATTGTAAACACCAAACGTGACACAAACAATTTGTTATACTGCATGTATATTCGTATCAGATGTGTGATAATCATATAATCATAAAACAACTATACTAATACATGATCCGGATTGCACCAACATTATGCAAATACGCTAAAGAACATGAGACGTTATACTCAAAGACCACTAATTACTGTATCCTTACAATACTTTGTGATTAACCCGAACTGAGTAAGTAAATGAATTTACAGTAAGATGACAAGATCGCTACTACTCTAGTAAAAACTAAATAGAGCCCTCAGCTACATATTAGTTCATTCCAGTTAGGAGCTAAGCCATGCCTTCACTTATTCCCAATATTTAGTAGTGGATGAAGTATAGTTGATTAACTTTTTGAACAACGGTGTTCATTTTTGCTACTAACGTGTCAACGTTCTTGGCAAAGTTTGAGAGAAAAAAACAATAAACTTACAAACAAATAGTTGATGTTAAGCGAAGAAAAGTAACTGGTAATTGCTCTTGTTTAAGGAATATGAAAATCAACTTATGTAGGTTTTGTTAGTGTTTATGTTTTGGCTAATTGTGCAAATAAGCAATGTATTATTTCTTGCGAAAAATACAAAACTCTATCCATCCCAAATTCATTATCCGTCCATTTTCTAGTTTTCTTAAAGTTGTCTATCTTAATCTGCCATAAGGGGACATGACCATTAACAAAGTTTTTTACGGTTCATACTAACATGTTTTTGTTTCAAGTTAAGGAGTTCACGTGGTTTCAACTTATGTTTGATAAGTTACTTTTCTAGCTTATTTCAAGACATATAGACTTATATCAACCTATAAAATTTAAAATAAGCCGGTAAAAGTAAGTTTATTAAACGTAAACCGAAATCATATAAGCTCAATAGCTCAAAAATAAGCTTAAGTGAGCACCCCGTACATGCAAGATATTTCAACAACTCATTACATCGGAAAAAAATATATCCTAAATCTACGTTTTACATAAAAAAAAGGGAGACAATTCTTTTATTTGGTTGAAGCCTTCAAGTGAGATTTTAAAAAATTTAAGACCGAGCCTAATGGAGGCATCCACCACCCGTGGTGAGCCTCTACAACGCGTCATCAATCACTACGACCTCTCATCCACCGCACACAAAGGTGCCTTTTAGGGTTGGTTCAGTAGTGCAAACCACCTAACGTGGTGCACTACCTTTTTTTTATGAGTGTGTAGGGTATATATGTTACATAAAGTGAGATATTTTTATGTATTTGGTTGAGTGATTACCACTACGGCTGTTAGGTGATGGGTTAAGCTGATGTGCCGCTGAGGTGGAGATTGTGGAAATGTGACCATCAAACACAACCTATGATTAAAATATAAGTAAATAGGCGTCAAAATAAACCAAAAAATCTAGCTTATAAAATATAAGAAGAATTCTAATTAGTTTGTTAGCAGCAAACAAACTTTAAAACAAACACCTTAGTTTCTGAATAGAACTTCGATAGGCGATAGGTGTAAACACCGCTAGATGTGAAGTGATCTCGTACTAAACGAACGAACTTTCACTTTCCATAACCAAAATGAAAGAAAGTCAACATATTCCTGCAATTGCGGTCAGTTTTGGTTTATTTTACTTTTGACCATTTCAAATTATAAAGTATTTTCTTGAAAAGGAAAAATACTTAAACATATTTTTTAAAAGCTTTTTGTGTCTAAAATTAACAATTCATTTAATCATTTTGAAAAAAAAAATAAAAAAGTTGTGTGAAGACCATAAGAGCGCAACTATAACCGTTTGCTACTAAAGAAATCTCATTATTATGCACGAGTACTCGTTTAGCTTTCTTAAAAACCCAAAATACTGCAGCATGTTCTTTTTTAGAACTTAGACTAGATGGCAAGGCAAGGTACCTTGACCCTATGAGAAAGTCACGCACGCGAGTACCTTGGCCCTATGAGAAAGTCACGCACGAACCACTCTTCCCAAGGAGACTTAAGGTGATCTCTTCACCTTATTTCGTTTGAAAACAACCGGGCCCCACATTCCTTCCTACCGTGACCTACCTTGTCCATAAAAAAGTGAGTAAAAGTGAGAAGAGAGAGAAAGCTGACGTGGCGCTGAGATGGAAGGTGAATGTTACTTAACCTTGCCATCCAGCCTTAATTATGTCTAAAAATACAAATTCATTTAATCTTTTTGGGAAGAAGAAAAACTAAAATTGGTGGAAAGCACATGAGGTTATATAAATGGTATTACCTCCGTCCCAAAATATAAGTTCAATTTGACTTTTTGAATCGAACTTTGACTTTAAATATTTTTGCTTGTATTATATAATACTTATGCAAAATATATAAGGCAACTAATAATTGATCTGTAAAGTTTGACATCCACAGCTTGTCCATCTTCATCCTTTCCTAATGAGTTTATTGGTTTAATGGGTGTGGTAGAGCGCTGGCTTGATAGTGGACGAAGGTTAAACTTTTAAGAATGTCAGTGACATACGGTGGAAAGTTAGATTGATATATTGAGAACATCTTGACTAATAACGAAAAAGATTCCACTGCTGTAGTACTTGATTGTTTAACGGTGAGATTGAAGATAGATTGAAGCCCCAAAATGAAAGTTAATTCACCCATGGAACTCATTTGAAACTCTTGTTGCATGAGCTCATTCTTTTCACCATTGACTGTTTTGTAGCTCCAAAGATAATATCATCTACATATACTTGAACAAGCATTATATCCTTTTTGTATCTCTTGATAAACAAAGTCTTATCAATTGCACCTCTCATGTAACCATGTTGTAATAGAAAAGTGGAGAGTCTTTCATACCTAGCTCTAGGAGCTTGATGAAGGCCATACAGAGCCTTAACAACTTTGTAGACTTTGTTTGGATGTGCAGGATCCTCAAAACCAGGAGGTTGTTTTACATAGACTTCCTCTGTAATTTTCCCGTAAAGAAAGGCACTTTTGACATCCATTTGATAAACAGGAAAGCCCATATAAGATGCAAAAGCAAGAAATAATCTTATGGCTTCTATCCTTGCTATAGGAGCAAACACTTCATCATAGTCCACTCCTTCTTCTTGTCTATATCCTTGTGCAACCAATCTTGCTTTGTTCTTGATGACATTACCTCTTTCATCTCTCTTAACTCTGAAAACCCATCATGTACCAATGACTTTCTTTCCATCTGGTAAATCACATAGTATCCAAATATCTTAAAGTTTGAATTGAAGAAGTTCTTCTTGCATGGCTTCAACCCTCTCTTTGGCTAATGCTTGAGCTACAGTCTTGGGTTCTTCTTGAGAGATAAAGCAGGTAAACAAGCATGTTTGTTGATCCTTATGATTCATCCTGTTTTGTTTATAAACAAAGCTAAGCAAAGCATTATGTGGCTTAGAGAAACCTTTAGCTTTTGTTCTTGTGAGCACCTCAAGTACAAGGTCCAATGATTTGACCAGCAAGATGATCTTTATGAACTCTTAATGTAGGAGTTTGTGGAACTTCAAGATCATCACCCAAATTTGTGAAATCAGCTTCTTCATTGGAATTTGAGAAAATACCTTCATCTTCTAACTCATCATCAGTGTCTTCTAACCCAAGCATGTTTGGATCATTCAAATCATCAAATACTGTCAATTGGTTCAAGAAGACTTTGATCCAAAGTACTGTGATCCACAGTACTGTGAGAGTAATCTATAGACTTACCCTTTTTCTTTGCTACTTCATAAGCTCTTCTTTGATCATCTTCATAAGATTTTGCTATTGTTTCTTGAAAAAGAATCCTAGTAAGTTCATCTTTGAGAGCTTGATCTTCATCAGATAATATGGATTTTGGTTCAACAGTACTTTTCTCCTTTTCAATGGTTATGGGTTCTTCATCAGGAACAGCATCAGGTCTAATATTGACTCCGTGAACAATGTACTGTAAATCTTCTTCTTTGTGAACAACTTGATTTTCTTCTCTGACAGGAACATAGTTCATAGAAGGAGTCAAAACATCAAGATCAAACATCCAATCAGGACCTTTACCTTTTTGATTTTCTTGATCTTTAAGGAATTCAACATGAAGACAATCTTGAACCTTTTTGCTAACCTTGTTGTATACTCTAAATCCTTTGCTATTGGTACAGTAACCCAATAAGTATCCTTCATCTGACTTGCCATCAAATTTTCCCAGAGTGTCAATAGTATTGAGAATAGTCAGAGGACAGCCAAAAGGTTTCATAAAATGAATGTTGGGTTTGTTTCCCATAAGCAACTTATAAGGTGTCTTCATCTGAGGTTTAGTGACTGATACTCTATTCAACAAATAACAAGCAGTACTTACGCTACCAGCTTCCCAAAATTGAATAGGTAATAAAGAATCTGCAAGCATTGTTATGGCTGCTTCTATCAATGTTTTGTTCTTCCTTTCTGCAACACCATTTTGCTGTGGAGTTCTAGCAATGCTAAACTCCCTCTTAATCCCTTTCTTGGCACAAAATTCATCCATAAACTTGTATTTGAATTCAGTCCCATTATCACATTTAATAGATCTTACTTTGAGTCTCAATTGATTTTCAAGGGCTATTATAAGATCATAAATAACATCAAAGGTTTCATCTTTAAATCCCAAGAAAAAGACCCAACTAAATGTACTGCAATCATATGTTACAACTAAGCAGTATTTCTTCTTGTTTAAGCTTGCAACAGAAACAAGTCCAAACAGATGCATGTGCAACAACTCTAAAGGTTCTCTAATAGTTCTTTCCTCAATCTTCTTGCATGAAGCTTTGTGTTGTTTACCCTTCTTGCACGCCAATCATGAATGATCATTCTTGTATGTTTTAGAAGGTAAACCTCTAACTAAATTGCCTTTAACCAGCTTGTTGATATTCTTGAAATTCACATGTCCTAATCTTCTATGCCATAGATGTGCTTCTTCAAGTGTTGCCCTTACTACTAAACATGTTGCTCTTTTAGTAGAGTTAATATTCTTCAAGTCTAGACTGTACACATCATTGGTTCTTGGTACTCTCAGTGTTACCAAGTGATCATCAACAAGCTTGAACTCAGGGGAAAGAATAAGACATTATGTGTCAGTGAATAACACAGGGTGCTTCTTGTCACAGATCTGAGATACTGAGAAAAGGTTGAACTTGAGCTCCTTCACATAACGAATTCTTCTTAAAATCAATGCTTCCTGCCTATATGGTTCCTTTCCCAGTAATTCTACCTCCATTAGGATCATTCCCAAAAGCAACTCTTCCTCCAAAATATGATTTAAAATCTGACAGAAGCTCCTTGTCTCCTGTCATACTTCCAGAGAAACAACTATCAACAATCAAATGATCTTTAAGCTCATCTTCTGGGTTGCCCTGCACAAAGATGAAAGAGTTAGTTTCCTTAAAGAACCCAAGCCATTACTGACTTGTGTTCCCCTTGTGGAGTGACATACTTAAATTTTTTAAGTATGTAATCTCCACTGTTTTTGAAAACATAATCAATCATTTTCTTTTGTTCCAAAACTTGTGTTGGGTTTTCAACAAAACTCTCTTTTTCAACAAAATTCTCTTTTTCTTTTTCAACAAAACTTGTTGAAAGTACTGTTTGTCCCCCATCAGTACTTTCTTTCTTAACCCAGTTGGTTTTAACTTTTTGTGTTGATTTCTTTGATCTAGGTACTATATTTGAAGTGGAATGCCTTCTAGGTTGATAGTAATTGGATCTCTTTGGTCTTCCATTTGAAAAAGTGCTAGCAGTACCTTGATAGGGTGAAAACTTAGCAGTACTTTGAGAAGATACTGCTTGAGAAACTGTTGACATGCCAGTACCTTGAAAAGTATTGCTTGAGGGTACTGGTGGTTTTGAAAAAGGTCTTTTCTGGTGAGGGTACCTATAGTCTTTTGAGAAATTACTATGGTTTACCCTATGTGAGTGATTCCAAACAGGTTTATTCTCCCTTGGCTTATGGTTGGTAGATGTAGTCTTTGGGAATTTGCTTAAATATTCTGAGTGAAAGTCACAGTCCTTAATCAAATGATCAGGACTATAACAAACAAAACATAATTTTTGACCCATAATCCCGAATTTGCTTCCTTTAGTTCAATGACCAAAACTCTCCTGACTTTTTGGTGAATGATTAAAAGATTTTCCAAAATTAGCAGTATTTTGAAAAGTTTTTCTTGAAGGTATTGTTGAATGTCTAGCAGTACTTTGAGATAAAGGTACTGCTTGTTTTGAAAAAGCTTTAGGAAACCTTTTATCATTGTTGACACACCCTGAACTCTTAACATTATCATCCTTAGGTTTCTCAACTGTTTCTTTTGGGGATTCAGAACTAGATGGATTTGAATTAGATTGACCAGTAAGCTTTTTCCTAAACTCTAAATTGTTTACTCCAAAACAAGAAACATCTGTCCTAAGTAGTTGAAAACTACCAGTTGGTGGAGGAACTGCATTATAACCCTTGTCTTTATTAAATTCAGGAGGTGTTTGACTAATTGATTCCTCATTACTAGATGTGTTTTCTCCTAAGCTAATGAGTTCATCATCACTAGTTGTTATCTTCTCTGAATCAATTTGTTCCTTATCACTAGTTGGGTTCTCTCTCAGTACGTATGCTAAATTCCATACCAAAACCTAGGCCAGTTTTTAATGTGTGCTCTTTCTTTTTTGTTTTTCAGCAAAACTAACATGTGAAAGACCAGATTCTTTCCAACTAGCAAATTTTTCTAACAATTCATCCCTTTCTTTAGTCATCTTTTCAAGTTCAGAAACCTTACATCCTAACTTCCATTCACTCAATTTTAATTGATAATCTTGTTGCTCATATTTTTCTGCCCAAGCCATTTCATTATTCTCATGAGTGAATATTTTGGCTTCCATTGACTCTAAAGTCAATTGATAACCAGCTACCTCAAACCTAGCCCTTCTACAGTTATCTCTTTCAGTCACATAATCTTTAAGCACTTTTTGATAAAAATCATTACATTTTGAACATACCTCAGAGATAGTGGATGAACTTGGTGAAGTAGCTACCATAGCAAGCAGAATACGTTCTTCTTCACTTTCCATGTTCCAATCAAAGCTTCCAAGCCCATCTCTTGATTCTAAAGCAGCAAATCTTGGTTCCTCATCAAAAGTTGTGCTCCAATCAAACTCTTCCATAGCAACCATAGAGTAGGTTACTGGTTCATCATCAAATTCAAAGACTCCAGTCAACCTCTGATAGATTTTCTTGAGCAACCAAAGCTTTTGGTTTTGATTCAGTAATAGGAACTTCTTTTATTTCAACCTTGGGTTTCTCAATCATTCTATTTGCCTGATATTTAGCAAACTTGCATTCTCTTGCAAAGTGTCCAGGCCTTTATCTTGGATTTGTCAAATGTTATACCCTGTTTGGGTTTGAAGTCAATGCCTCTTCCTGTTTTCTTCATGAACTTCTTGATCCTTGCAGTGATCATGGCAACTTGCCATCTTATGTCAATTTCTTCTAGATCAACTTCTTCAATTTGCAACAAATCTTCTTTATAAGTGACAGGTAAAGTGGATTGTTGAGCAAAGAAGGAACATACAACATCATCAGAGTTGATGGTGTTTGATGGTGATGAGGTGGTAGTAGTCATGGTTGTGCAAATATGTTGTTTATCACCAACAGTACTTTGAACAGGATAAGCAGTACTTTTAGTGGAAGTACTTCACTGCTTTCAAAAAGACACAAAAAGCAATGCTGTGAGATTTTGAATTTGTTTGACCATTCATCTCATGCTTATTCACCTTTAAATTGTTGTAGAGATCATCAAAGTCCATAGTATCCAAACCAGATTGTCCTCTAATCATAGTAGCAACCACATGCCATACAGATGGCAAACTTCTTAAGAACTTCAACTTTTCATCTTCAATGGATACCTTTGCTCCATATAACTCTAGCATACTAAGAAGATTTTGGAATCATCATAGGCACATCAAGACCTTCTCTTTCACCAACAGTGAATGTTTTAAATTGTTGCTTCAATAGATTTCTATGCATCTTCTTGGAAGCATCATTACCTCCAAATCTTGTCTTGATAGCAGCCCATAATTGTTTTGCATCCTTAGCATCATGAAACTTTAGTAGGTGACCATCGAATAGCAACAATAGTATGTTGAGAGCCTTTTATTGATTTCTTTTTGTAGCTGCTGGCAAGGTAGGCTGAGGTGGTTTAGGTTGCCAGGAACTTCTAGGTTCTTCAAGAACGACATTATTACTATTGACAATCACATCCCATAATGCATGAATCACGCAATGTACTGCCTCATCTTCATGCTCTAGAGATCATATTCTCCTTTCTTGATGATAGGAATTTTGAGAGATCATATTCTCCTTTCTTTAGGGTTTGTAGTTTAAATCGATTTTAAGGGTTTCTTCTTAATCAGAGTTTCCACACAAGCTCTGATACCACTTGTTGGATCAGTATACTCTGACCAAACTAACTATGTAGCTTGTAAGGGTTTAGCAACCTTGGATAAATCCAAAACTACTAACAATGAAACACTAATATAACTCTATTAAGTATGCGGAATCTACTTTAACAAAGCTAAGAAGAATAACTTTAAACTTCAACGATTATATTAAAAACCAAACTTTGAACTCCGCTATTATACTGATTCACTAACAAACCTAATCGCTAAATAACTCTAATATCATATGTAAGTTCATTCGTTCCTAATATTCGTATTAGGTTTTTCTAATACCAATCTAGAGGTCCTTTTATAGACATAAGGAATACCCTAGTCGGTTTACAATCCTTGTACGACAAGTAAACTAATTCTAATAGAAGAATATTCTAGAATTACATAATAATCCTTAAACGATTTGCATAACGCCCTTTAGCATATCAAGATTGGACACTTTGACTTTCTTCATTAAGCAGTACTTTGACTTTATACCCCAACACTACTGTAGACAGAAAAAGGGTGTTTGGCATAATTTTTGTAATAAGTTATTAAATAGCTTATGGAACAAAAATAGTTTTGGAGTTAAACAATGGGATTTGATAGTTTAATTATCAAGGATTCATTTGTGACGACGGCGTTAGTTTTGACGAGATCAAGAGGAATACTATTCCCAATGATGTGTAAGTCGGGAAAGCGGTAGAAAGAGACTTTTCAAGATACTAGCAATTAATAATGTCTAAAAGAAAAGGTATCAACATATTCATGTAGATGTAAACTAGCTAATGAAAAGTGAACATACCTTTATGCTCTTGGTATGGTTTAAGGAAACCATAAGACCAAGAATACTTCATGAGCTTTCAAAGTAATCAGTTGTACTTAGAATAAGTAGATTTGCATTACTCGTGTTCTTCCTTGAAGGTTGACTTCATTATTCTTTAAGTAGAAATGAAGACTTTGGAAAGATCCTAGGATGAAGATTTCTAAAAAAAATGTTAGAATAATCTATCAATATCCAACATAGAAGAAAGTTATTTTAAAAGATTTCCTTCTTTGTAGTTTTCAACCATACACGGATCGTATCAAGTTTTTTTAAAGTACAACATACTATAATAAACTTGGTAACGAACCTCTGATGCCAATTGTGGAAAACTAGAAAGGGGGGTTGAATAGTTTTACCAATTAAAACTTCGTTTTAAAATATTTAGATCGACTTATGTCAATCTATTTAGATGTGTGTGTTGGACATTGATAGATAGATATGTAAATATGTAATGAAAGATAAAGAGTAAGAAGCACATAACCACAACATGAGTATTTATAGTGGTTCGGCTACAAGAACAACTTCCTTGCCCTACTTCACTCCCCGAGTCACCTACTCTAGAGTTCGTAATCACTAACATCCACACCAACTCCTTATGGAGAAGCCTTCACAACGTCAGCCTACTCTTTTTCCGGTGACTAGGCTAACCACCGGTTCTTTCACAAGGTTGAACCACACCTACCACAACGCCTACCCTTTATCCCAGACTAGGCTAAGCACCGAAGTTCCATTACAATGGAGGAACTACTACCCAACACTACACAACACCTATACCCCAAAGGAGACCAACTCCTTATTACAACACCATCAAGGATATCAATATCCTTGGATCTAATACTACTCTATCTTGTACATCGAAACAAACCATAGGCACCTTTCACTAATGCCCTTGGTTAGATTTCTCGGCACCCTTCACTAATGCCTTTGTCTTGACTCTTTTAGCATTCCTCACTAATGCTTTAAACACGGACGTTAAGCACCTTTCACTAATGCCTTGACTCTTTCGCATCCTTCACTAATGTACACATCATCTCTAAGGAGGAAGAAAGAAGTATCAACAAGAGAACCGGTGAGTCTTGATGATGACGAAGCATGGCAACTCATGGACTTGAGCGACTCAAGAAGTGGTGATCTCACCTTAAGAGGAACCTAGAGAATCACACCAAAACAAAAGACAAACTACATAGAAAGATCCCTTAGGATCTGTGGTTAGAAGGTTACAATACTTGGGGAAGTATGTGTGAGAGTGGCAAACCAAAAGGAAGAAATGGCTCACTATTTATAGAAGAAAAACAACTATTGTTCCACGGATCCCACGGATCCCTCACTTGAGGGATCCGTCTAGTGTATTACTGGGGATCCTTGGGACGCTTCCTTTTGCCCATGGGGTTTGGGTCATGGGTCATGGGTTATGGATCATGGATATCAAGTAGATTCAATGTATCCACAAGATGCAATGTATCTAGTCCATGGTTCATGGATTAAGACTATGGGCCACGGATTAAAACCATGGGTCATGGATATTATCCATATATGACATAAGCATGATGTCATGCAATGGGTTATGGTTCAAGCTCCATGGATATGCGTCATGGACTTTGGGTTATACCCAACTACATTCAAAGTATTTGGTCAATGGGTCAAATACTTAAGTTTCTACCCAATTGTATTGCCCATTATAATACATACTAGTTATGTATATATTTTCCCAATATGTAAACACTAGTTGTTGTACATATGTATTACTAAATTATAAAATAACTTATACTTGTTTTAGTGTTTTATGTGAAAACATAAGTGTGTTAGAAAACTATTGGCTCAAACCATTTACGTATTTCATTTGTTTCTAATAATTTTACGTTTGTTATCGACAAAACATTAGAAGATCGTAAAATATAAATAAACGTTTTTATTGCTTATTTCTATTAACAAAGCAGTCTTCACATCCATTTGGTAGACAATCATGTTCTTGCTGGTAGCATTAGCGAGAAAGATTCTGATAGCCTCTATTCGAGCAACCGGTTCGAATGATTCCTCAAAGTCGATGCCCTCCTCTTGACGATATCCCTCGGCAACAAGCCGTGCCTTATTTTTCAGAACGTCACCATGCTCATCAAGTTTCACCTTATAGATCCACTTAAGAGCAATAATCATAACACAATCTTGAAGTGGTAGTAATTCCTATACTTCAAGTCGGTCAAACTCATGAATTTCTTATTGTATTGCATTAAAGAAACAATCTTGAGCAATAGCGGTTTTGAAATCTTTGGATTCGACTTTGGATAGTAAGGAATTATAAAAGCACCACAAGGCATCGATGGCAAGTTGTTTTTGTGTGGATACTGGACGAGAAGGATTCCCAATAATGTTATAAATCGGATGATCATTGGTTCATTTCTCAAATGTTCATGTGGTGGAGGTGGAACCAAGTAGTCAGGTGTTAAGATCTCCCAAGAAGATGCCTTAGACGGAGATTCAGGAGCAAATATGTTCTCGAACGGAGCATCTTCAGGAGGAGCGATAGGGTACTTATAAAGAATTGTCTAAAGGTATTGACAATATTTGAGGAAGATTGAAGATTGACGATGATGCCTAATGATCATAATGGGATCATCTTGATCTATTGAAGTAGATGCAGATGGACCATTTGAGTAGTTTGGAACAAGAGGTGCGGCAGTCGGTAATCTCAGAGAATCATCAGTTGGTGGCTTAAAATATTCATCAAACATCGGATCGAACAAGAGCTTCAACTCTTCATCTAAAGGGGGTACATAAGGAACTGTAAGAGTAGGATACTGTACAAGACCTAAACTAATTGGTCTAGGAGTGTAACACTCCTATTTTTATAGATCGCAGTGGAATTTGATCTAGGGTATTACTTCATGTATATAAAGTCATGATAATAGAAAACGACTTGAAAAGAGACGTTTTTGAAAAAGATGAGTTATCATTCACTTATTTATCAGAGTTTTACAGTAAAAGATGTACTTTTACCAAAAGAGAGGTCCCAAAGATACGTTTTAAAGCAAAAGAAGATGAATGATAATAGGTATGGATGTCCTTATGTCTAATGTCACACCATGCCATAAGTCCTAAACGAAGGGGGCCTAGTTACTTGGGATAACATGCTTAAAGGTCAACACTAGGGTTGAGTGAGGTCATAGGTTTAGGTAGTAATAGGTTTGAATACAAGCTCCATTAAGGAAAGTGGGAAGTGGTTGCAAAGAGATAGTATTATTGCACTAAGCTCATGACACCCCACGCTGGGTCCGAAGTCATGATGGAACGGCACTGATTGGAGATAAGGTTAACTTGCCAAGGCTAACATTTTAGTTCTCAAGTATAGTGCTAATTGGTACCCTGGCTGGGGCAAACCAACGAGAGTTGTCAAACTCTAAATAGATCTACTCACTATACTCGCGTTCACTCACAAGTGATTATGGTTCATGAAATTTGTTATGTAATGGTGGCATAGATGGTACTCATACAATAACCAAAGAAAAAGACTTTTATTCGGTTTAAAGCATGTACCCCCCCTCACGGGTTTAGAAAGCATTTAAAAAGTTAGGCTATAAACTCACCTGGGTTCAGGGAAATGTGATAGGGATTTTGATGGCGTGAGGTGGTGTGTGCGTAGGTATGTCTAGTCCTAGTTGGTTTCTCTATATTTCTTAAGTATGAATTCCTAAGTATACTAGATTTAGATATAATGTAACACCGTTCGAGCCATCATAATTCAGAGGTATGAAACCCCTCACACGAAGCTCCCTAGTATTGTGTTACATTGTTAAGTACTAAGTTATATATAATGTAACACCGTTTAGGCCATCATAATCCAGAGGTCATGTAGTAAATGTTTAAGGAGCCAGGGCACTTTAAGTCGTAAACCCAAATGAACCCCTCACATGAAGCTCTCTAGTATTGTGTTACTTTGTTAAACAAAAAGATAGGGTTTTTATTTACAAAAAATAACTTTTGAGACCCTTAATATTAAATTTTAACAAAAATACCCTTAGATTATAAACTTTAACGAAATTAGTCCTTTATGAAAATAACTATTTATATACTTATCCTTAGACTTTAAAACTTTCCAATTTAGTTCCTTAGACCCTAGATTCTAAGAAATGACAAAAAACGGCCCTTGTACTTAATAGTTTCAAAAAGTTACAATATATACCCCTATGCATGGAAAGCGTTACGAAACTAGTCTTCAAACCACGCAAACTATATTTTTGTGACATGAAAATTTTTTATAGCTTGTTTCTTATTAGTAGAAGATTATTTAAGCTACTTAAGCTAGCTTATGGCTTATGACAAGGGCTTATTACCTACAAACATGAATTTGACTCCATTTAGGGTTTTAAAAGGAAAACACATAGGTTTTTGTAATCAAGGCTTGGGCAATGGTTCTATTATGATCTAATAGGCCTAATAACTATCCTAGTACTGAAACATATGTTATAGAACTAGTTTAAAACTTACGTGACCAAGAAACGGTCGTTAATTCTTCGACAAGACCAGGGAGGACTTCTAGCTTTGTTTGATCGACTTCTTGGATTCATAGGACTCTTATACTACTGCTAGGACTAGACTATGGGAGGTGTTGAAGTGAAATGGGATGGTTTGAAAGGAATGCTTGTCGAGGGTATTTTGTAGCCTCGATGAGGCTTGTTGGCCAAGGTTTTCGTGGTGTGGTGGCAAGAGGATGAGGAGGGGTTATTCATGGCAGCTATAAGGTAACTAAGGGAGGCTATGGAGGTATCTAGGGGGCTTCTGGTAGTGGTTTGGCCCTATGGTTGCCGCGATCAAGGGTAGTGACAAGTAGGTGCATCACCTACTTGTAGGGGTGTGCATGGTTCGGTTTGGGTCGGTTTTTGGCTAAAACCGAAACCGAACCACAATTTTCGGTTTTTGTAAAGCCCAAAACCGAAACCGCTTGTTTTTAGCGCTTATTTTTCGGTTTGTTATCGGTTTCGGTTCGGTTTTTTCGGTTTCTAACCGTTAATATTTGGGTAAGGCCAAATTATACCAGCAAACTTGTTTTACGTACAAAATTAGTTATTCTTCTTTATTTATTTTTATTCAATCTGAGCATAATAATGTTTATTACATATTTCTACAATTAGAAACATATAAATGAGAAATACACATATACGTAGTATAATCATTATCAAATACTTATTGATATATTCACACAAAACACACACATTAAACACAATATATATAAATATAAATGTTAAGATAAATATATTATAAATCCACTCACAAAATGAATATGAATTTATGAATTTGATTTATTTAGTTATTTAATCATAATATATTAATTAGATATTATTATATAATAAAACCGGTTCGTTCGTTCGGTTTTGCGGTTTGTTTTGACGAAATCGAAAACCGAACCGTATTTTTGGTTTCGAAAGTAAAACCAACCATCGGTTGTTAGTTTCGGTCGGTTTTTTCGGTTCGGTTTTTTTGGTTTTCGGTTCGGTTTCGGTTTTTTCGGTTTGTTTTGCTCACCCCTACCTACTTGTAACCTACTAGGGTGGCTATTTAAGGTGGAAAGGAGGAGGGTAAGCTAGTTGGTAGGTTTCTAGAGTAATTTGAGGTGCTTAAGGTGCTTAGTTTAGGATTAGAACTAGCTTAGGCGAAGCTTAAACTAGATTAAGGTCTAAGATTAGAGTTTAGGGCCTAGATTAAGGTTACTAGGGTGATTAGTGACTAAGGTTAAGGTTTAAGAATCATGTATTAAATGGTGGTAACTTGTGCCAAAGAAACAGGAAGGTTTAGACCTAGTTTAGTGTCACACCCCCAAAATATCGCAGCGGAACGATAGTGTCTTTGGGGTATGACGTCATAGCACAAAGTATGGATACAAAAAACGACCTCTAAAATGACGCTTTGAAAAGTTTACCATTCGATTAAATAAAGTTAAAGTTTACAAAACATGATATCCCATAGTTTGATAATACATAAAGGGTTACAAAACATGTCGAATGGTAATTGATAAACACGAGACTAATGTATGCCATAGGACCCAAAAGCTCCATGAAATGCTATCGCCTACGATTGAGATAAACATGCTAAAAAGTGTCAACACAATGGTTGGTGAGTTCATAAGTTTGTTGAAAATGATTTGAAAAAGTCTATAAAGAATGTTGATGTAGCAAAGGCATTGTAAATCCATTCAGCCCAGTTCCTTCCATACAAAACCGGCAACCTATGTGTTCACAACCCATTTCCTAATATAGAATTGTCAACCTTGTTTGTAAGTAGGACATATGTGCATACGATGTATACATGTACTTAATGCAAAGAATCACAACCAACTGAACCTCTTGACAAGTCTTAATTATTTGTTGTTCTCATTGAATAAGATTATATTCACCCGGTCAAGTCATCGTGGACATGTGGGGGCCAACCCGATAGTACTATCAATACTCCTCGTCCGTTCTCGCAGAGTTAACCAGCTAGCAAAGTATGTATGTCGGCATAATTGAAAACAAGTTTAACACATTAAGGCACATATCGTAATAAACCACACATAATGTCCAAAGAGTATAAGTATAGTGTAACACAATTGTATAAATGGTTTGAGTATTCGCAAGAGTAAAACAAGTATTTAAGCATGGATCTCCCCCAAAGAGTTTGTAAGAATTTAAACGAAAAAGGTATGAACTCACCGGTATGATTGATATGCTAATAAAATGAAGTGCACGAAAATGAGGCTCCGAAACTATCCGCAAACCTAAAATGAATGATATGTTCTAATGTAAATCATGAAACAATGTCGTGCATGCAAATCCATATGTAATCTATACCACTTGTACGCATTTGAAAATAGAATTTAGTTGCCGAATATATGTTTATGACATCTCGCCATGTTTATAAAATACGCTACAAGTATATATAGGTTGAATCAACATCCCACGATAATCGCTTTGTGATTTATTGTGAGATTATAACTTTTCGTCGTAAAATAATGTTACTTGACAATTTCATGAAAGTGACTAAACGCCTCAAAAGCTAGTCGTAGAATGGTGCACGCCGAGTGTCGAAAACAAACTCAACGGTTTGGGAAGCTTGTATCATTATCTCAAAGTTTTAGCATTTAAGTTTTCATCCTAGAGGTCTCGATCATGGAGATAAATATAGGTTAAGTATGGTACTTGTATCCAAAATATTGTTTAAGGGTGGTTTTCGACAAAGTTTGAGTGACTATATTTTATTCTGCTACAACTCCGCTTGACAAACGGTTGGACATTTTGGAAAATAGGCTAGACGAACTTACTTTTACTAGAAGACATCATGCAAAAAGTATTACATCCTTGTTAAAAACGACCCTCAACATGGTCACTTGTTGCCGTAAGGTTTGTCTAATAGAATTATATTAGTTTTTCTTATATAATAAAGTTACTGCAACTTTGTGTAAACGTGTATAATTTAATCACAAGTCCGCTTTCTTTCTACGCTACATCCTTAGATTATTTAAAGTATACTAATATATTTTTATAAGTCACACATTTAATAACGCTTAAGCTTCCTTGACTCTAAAGAGTGACATTTTCGTGTGAAATTTCTGAATTATTAGTTTCACAAACTTCAAAAATTCATAACTTCTCAAGATAACTCCGCTTTAACCGCTCAAGCTGCCACGCTGCTTAAAGTGTATTTTCCAAATGTCTAGCCCAAAAATTTTTATCCACTGTCGAAAATTCCAGATTTCACAATTTTGATCATACCCTTAATTAGACTTTTCTGAAATGAGTTTTCACGCAAAAACCTATTCTAACCAATTCAAAACCACCCGGTTATTCTAATCCTACCATACACCTTCTTAGGGTGTCATCGGTTCCTAGGCATCACCAAAAGTGATATGTTTCAAGGAGTAATTATAGGATGACAAATATATATATAACTCTTAAAAACAATGAAAAAGTGGTATAAACATCCATAAGATTTGCATGTTTTTCTCAAATATGATGAAATGAACATAAAGTAAATATGAAATATGAAAATGAATATGAGATGCTTACTAGTTAACTTGATGAGGTTAATGAACAAAGGATTAATCCTAAACACCAAGGTTTTATTTCACCTTAATCAAGAGAGTGTCTAGATTGTAATTAACTTGTCTTGAAAATATTCTCGGTGATCCTTCTTGATCCTCCTATGGTATTGGTTTTATGGAGAAGAAGAGAGAAAGGATATTTTGTTTTCACCTTTTTAATATCTCATGTATGTGTAGTGTAATATAATGTATAATATGAATATAAAAGCTAAGATATGTTGCAAATATAAAGTGAGTCATCCATGTGAATGGTCACATTCATGTTAGAAATAAAAGATTTAGTGCAATTTAATTAGTTAAGTATGTATAGGTAGAAGTAAATGTGTAGCTATTTAAAGATAATTAGTAACTTGTATACAATTTGAGTATTTAGCGCTTAAAAATAATTTTAACTTAATAAAATATATTGAGGTCATAAAATTATAAAAATACATTTTTGAAAGATTTGAGAAATAATAATTATCACGATAGAATAAATTTATAAGAAATATCATTTATCTTATATGAGTATAAAAATATGTTGGGATAATTTTTAAAGTATCGACCAATTGTTCAAAATAATTAATTACGCGATAGCGCTTATTTATGAAATTAAACGCTTAATGTAAAATGCAAACCCATGCATGAACTAGTATGATGAATGTTGAGTTTGAGAAATGACCAAAATTGAGAATTGTGACATTCTTCCCATGTCGAGAAATCACGCCCCGTGATTCAATCGATGATACTTAAAGGTCTACCCTTAGGTTTGCTGAAATCATGGTGTATGGTCAAAGTGCTTATGCCAAAACTTACTGCCTAGGTTTCTTACTCAATGAGGCTCACCTGACCAATAACAAGGTGGATCACTTAATGGTCTAGGAAACGCATCGCACGAGAGATCATGGGTCGCCGGTCCCCAAATAGAATGCTCGATCTGTGGACTCGATATTGAGTACGTGGTTTGGGTTATTTCCTTCAATTGCTAAAGCTAGGTGTGTTACCTCCCTGGTTGTCCTTGTGTTCCACTCAACTTAGGACAATTATTCCGAAGTGATTGGCCGCTACATTCAAAGCAAGTCCTTTGGTTATTCCTCATGTTGCCCACGCTAGCCTGTGTTACCCGTGGTTTTACACCGCCTAAGATGGTCAGACAATTGCAATTTGAACATAAGCTGTGGCTTGGTCTTCGATGATGATAAGTACATTTGGGATGTGTAACGATACTCTCTTTGTTCGCACTCAGTTGCCCCAAAACTTTGCCTTTTGTTATCCCATCTCATTTATTCGCCACCCACTCGCTTCCTTCCTTTGTCAACATCTTCAAAGTACCATTTTAACCATCTCTTCTGTGTGGTTCCTCCTCAAGATTGCACTTTGTATTGTAGCTACGGGCCGGCCACAGCTCCACGGATTTCGTGCACAAGACCATATATGTACTCTTGGATCTGGGGTAACCATGAGGAACTAGTCCTGCTAACTCATGAAATCGATCCTGTAGGCTGCGTGACCACTCCTATCAGAGTGATGATAAAGTTCATGTTCCAGCCGTGATTTCATTGTCCAAGCTATTCTTGGAATAACGCTTTAAATTTGTCCCATGTCATACCTATAGTGTTTCTTTGCCCCTAGCTTGTAGCAGGTTCCACCATGTCAATGCCTTCCCGAGATAGCAAGCAAAGATACTTCACCCTCGATGTATGGCACAATTGTCGATGTCGACACGACTGCCTTCTACCCATCGAGTATACCAAAGCACCTCCTATACCATCAAACTCCACGGTTTGCATGCCGAAAATTCCTTATCACGGCATCCGGCCTACTTGTTGTTGTTGTTGTTATTGTTGTTGTTGTTGTTGTTGTTGCCACTGCCAACTACATTGTTGGTGTCGCCATTCCGCTCCCGTGGTTCTCGAAGTTATTCATATGGTTTCCAACTTGTGTGACAATAGTGAGAAGCAAGATTTGAAGTTGTTGGCGATGATGGCGCAAAATCGTGGTTTCCGCCGCTGTTGTCATTGTTACCCATGTGGCGCACCGCCTTTCTACCTCCACTCTCATCCGGCTCCTTCCACCTCATACGCACCACCTTGGCTAGTGCTGCGTGTACCCTCTTTGGTGCCATGATCTCCGCAAGGAAAGGACCGCGAGTTCCCAATGTCTATACTTAACGTCCTCAAACATAATACCACGCTACAAATTGGTTCCTAAGGTCCATGTCCATTTATCTACTTCGGTAGGAACGATATGTCCATCGCGTTGTGACGATTATAATTATGTTGGCCACCATAATTATAATCGCCTCATTTCACACGTGTACATACCACCAAGCATACATGTCTCGCGACATGTTACCAAATAGGTAGCCATTCTATCATCCATTCTAAACCATGAAAGAGGGATTTAGGGTAGGTATCTAAGGAGAGTCGCACTTGGTGTATAGGAAATTCCTTTAGGTGCTAAAGTCACTATGAGGTTTAGCCGCCAGCTCCCAAAGTATCCTCAAGAGAACTCCCATCCTCGCAAAATCATCAAATCTATACGCCTATATAGTAACACTTATTTAGCTCGATCTCGTGTTCTCATCAAACAAGAACTGCCACGAAGTTCAAGTTAGATAAGTGCTCACATCGAGCTCCATATTTTTGATGACTTGACTAGATTTTAGGACTCCCCTATCGGTACAAGGAAACTACGTTATCCAATGAGGTGGGTCTAGAAGAAATTTTAAGAAAACATATGCGCACTAAAAGTGTGTAAGGTGATAGGAAAGAAAGGATCGACGGGAAAGCGGTTATAGTCTAGGAACTAAAATGCAACCTAGTTCTCTATAACCAAGTCTCGATACTAATCACACACCCCAAAATATCGCAATGAACGATAGTGTCTTTGGGGTATGACGCCATAGCACAAAGTATGGATACGTAAAACGACCTCAAAATGACGCTTTGAAAAGTTTACCATTCGATTAAATAAAGTTAAAGTTTACAAAACATGAGATCCCATAGTTTGATAATACATAAAGGGTTACAAAACATGTCGAATGGTAATTGATTAAAACACGAGACTCCAATGTATGCCATGTGACCCAAAAGCTCATGAAATGCTATTTCACTAATTCGAGATAAACATGCTAAAAGTGTCAACACAATGGTTGGTGAGTTCATAAGTTTGTTGAAAATGATTTGAAAAAGTCTTTAAAGAATATTGATGCAGCAAAGGCATTGTAATCCATCACCTCGAGTTCCGCCTATACAAAACTCACAGAATCTGTGTGTTCACAACCCATTGCCTAATATAGAATTGTCAACCTTGTTTGTAAGTAGGACATATGTGCATACGATATATACATGTACTTAATGCAAAGAATCATAGCCAACTGAACCTCTTGACAAGTCTTATTTGTTTGTTGTGTCTCATTGAATAACAGATTATATTCACCCCGTGTCAAGTCATCGTGACACAAGGGTGGGGCCACCGATAGTACTATCAATACCTCCGCCGTTCCCAGCGTAGAGTTAACCGGTTGCTAAAGTATGTATGTTGAAGCATAATTGAAAACAAGTTTAACACATTAAGGCACATATCGCAATAAACACACATAATGTCCAAAGAGTATAAGAAGTATAGTGTAACACAATTGTATAAATGGTTTGAGTATTCGCAAGAGTAAAACAAGTATTTAAGCATGGATCTCTCCCAAAGAGTTTGTAAGAATTTAAACGAGTAAAAGCGGGGTATGAACTCACCCGGTATGATTGATATACTAACAAAATGAAGTGCATCTAAAATGAGGCTCTAAACTATCCAAGAACCCTAAAATGAATGATATGTTCTAATGTAAATCATGAAACAATATCGTGCATGCAAATCCATATGTAATCTATACCACTTGCACGCTTTAAAATAGAATTTAGCGCCGAATATATGTTTATGACATCTCGTCATGTTTATAAAATACTTTACAAGTATATACGCTTGAATCAACATCCCTACGATAATCGCTTTTGTGATTTATTGTGAGATTATAACTTTCGTCGTAGAAAATAATGTTACTTGACAATTTCATGAAAGTGACTAAACGGCTCCAAAAGCTAATCGTAAAATGGTGCACGCCGAAAGTGTCGAAAACAAACTCAACGGTTTTGGGAAGCTTGTATCATTATCTCAAAGTTTTAGCATTTAAGTTTTCATCCTAGAGGTCTCGATCATGGAGATAAATATAGGTTAAGTATGGTACTTGTATCCAAAATATTGTTTAAGGGTGGTTTTCGACAAAGTTTGAGTGACTATATTTTATTCGCTACAACTCCCTTGACAAACGGTTGGACATTTTAATAGGCTAGCTTAACTTACTTTTACTAGAAGACATCACGTTATAAAAGTATTACATCCTTGTTAAAATGACCCTCAACATGGTCACTTGTTGTCAAGGTTTGTCTAATAGAATTATATTAGTTTTTCTTATAAAATAAAGTTACGGCAACTTTGTGTAAACGCAGTATAATTTAATCGCTACAAGTCCGCTTTCTACGCTTTCTACATCCTTAGATTCGTAATAAAGTATACTAATATATTTTTGATAAGTCGACACATTTAATAACGCTTAAGCCTCATTTTGACTCAGAAGAGTGACATTTTCATGCTGAAATTTGAATTATTAGCCGTCAAACTTCAAAAATTCATAACTTCTTCGTATAACTCCGCTTTAACCGCTCTGCTGCCACGCTGCTTTTAAAGTGTATTTTCCAAATGTCTGGCCCAAAAATTTTTATCCACTGTCAAAAATTCCAGATTTCACAATTTTGATCAGACCCTTAATTAGACTTGTCGAATGAGTTTTCACGCCAAGAAAAACCTATTCTAACCAATTCAAAACCAATTCAAGCTATTCTAATCCTACCATACACCTTCTTAGTGTAATGGGTTCTAGGCATCACCAAAAGTGATATGTTTCAAGGAGTAATTATAGGATGACAAATATATATATAACTTTTAAAAACAATGAAAAAGTGGTATAAACATCCATAAGACTTGCATGTTTTTCTCAAATATGATGAAATGAACATAAAGTAAATATGAAATATGAAAATGAATATGAGATGCTTACTAGTTAACTTAATGAGGTTAATGAACAATGGTTTAATCCTAAACACCCAAGGTTTTTATTTCACAACCTTTATCAAGAGTGTGTCTAGATTGTAATTAACTTGTCTTGAAACTATTTTGGTGATCCTTCTTGATCCTCCTATGGTGGCCAGTTTTATGGAGAAGAAGAGAGAAAGGATATTTTGTTTTCACCTTTTTAATATCTCATGTATGTGTAGTGTAATCTAATGTATAATATCAATATAAAAGCTAAGATATTTTGCAAATATAAAGTGAGTCATCCATGTGAATGTCGACATTCATGTTAGAAATAAAAGATTTAGTGCAATTTAATTAGTTAAGTATGTATAGGTAGAAGTAAATGTGTAGCTATTTAAAGATAATTAGTAACTTGTATACACATTTGAGTATTTAGGGTAAAGTTAGCTAAAATAAATTTTAACGGTCAAGATAAAATATATTGAGGTCATAAAAATTATAAAAATACATTTCTTGAAAGAGTTGAGTGAAATAATAATTATCGTGTAGTATTTACAAGAACCGTCGTAATTATATAAATATAACAATTTATATACGAAATAAATTTAAAACATTGGGTAAAATCATAATATTATTTTTATGGTCTTAATATGAGTATAAAAATATGTTGGGATAATTTTTGGAAGTATCGACCAATTGTTCAAAATAATTAATTACGCGATAGCGTTTATTTAATATGAAATTAAACGTTTAATGTAAAATGCAAACCCATGCATGAACTAGTATGATGAATGTTGAGTTTGAGAAATGACAAAAAATTGAGAATTGTGACATTTAGGGGCCTAAATTACCTAATTAGTGTTTTGTGCTTAAGGGACTTGTACCTAAGCTCTAAGGGGTTGTACGAGGGTTTAGGAGAGGCTAAGATACTCTGAGGTTACTAAGGTAACTTATATATAAGCCTTAAACACAATTAAAATAGTTTCGTTTTGAAATTAGGGTTTTAGAAATAACCATAAACGATAGGTCTTGTTTTTGTGTTATGATAGATATAGTATACTAGATTGATAGATTACTTGATAAAATGATTTTTAGGACTTAGACATGAAATAACAGGGGTTTACATGATGTAAACGTAAGGATATTTGGCATGGGTGGATAATGAAAGGTGTTCAGGGGTTATGTAAAGTGGGGATGAGATAAAGAAAAAATTTTACCTGCAAACATGATACTATGTAAGGCATAAGTATAGGTAACATGGATGAAATTGGGTGGGGTATTATAGTCTCCTATCCTAAAATAAATCTCATCTTGAGATTTAACTAGTGGTAGGAGGTGAGGGTGAGAAAAGGTGAGGGTATTTAGCACGAATTTGGTCCTCACGTGTAACCACCGGTAAATTCCATTTGTATTAAATTAATAAAACATTCTAATGAAAGAATGCTATTCCATTTTCTACGTCTAATTTTTTTAGATTAAACGTTACCAAGTTTACCTAATCACAACAACTAACTAATGTGACGTAACTCACGTTGCCAATAAACGTGCTCACCGACACCAACATGCCTTATGCTTATTTCAAACGAACATACTTATATGTCAAGTATAAAAGTCTCAAACTTTTGATTACCACATTACGCTATTTTGTTAACATACGATTAATAAACGTTTGAAACCATTTAATTGAATTTTGACAAAAACTTTTCATGTTATTAAATTAACTATTAACTTCTATTTAATAACACTATAAATTTTCTTTTGCTTAAACAACATTTAAACACTTCGATAACTCACGACTTAGTTTTTATAATTGAGGACACTAATAATTTTTAACATTTTTACCTTACCCGATATCAAGTTTCACAACTTAAAAACTTAACGTTTGTAATTATCGGGATCAAACTATACTTGCTATATCTCAAAACTTCATTGTTAAGACAAACATCTGTCTCTTTTTCTTATACACAAACCGCCTCTCTTATACCTTTTTATCAAACCGACTATAACCTAATACATATTATCCTCCATTCCCTCTCATTTAATAAAAAAAGAAGAAGAGAGATAACTCATCTCTTCCCCACTCTCTCTCTCGGATTACAGATATCACCACAGAGCCGCCGCCCCATCACCACCTGGTAATGCCACTACCATCACCATCGTCCCTCCTATCCTCTCCCGTTTGTGGTATGTCAAACACAAGACACTCGTTAGTTTGTTCTTTTCAATTAAAATCGAATATAAAATGATTTATAAATATTTCGTGGATTAAAAGATGAATTAAAAACGCTGAGTAGATTCGTGGTTGTAAATCATCACGATTATTGTTAAATCGATTTGGTTCAGAACGGGTCTAAACCCGTGTAGGTTTTCGGGTCAGTCGATCTATTTGGGTAACGAGTTGGCCATGAGAGTGGTCTCGAATTGTTTAGTAACTGCTTATCTGAACTTATAGTTTAATTTGGTTCATGAGTCTTGTTGGAATCACTCCTAAACCTTAAATCAAGTGTTAGTAATTCATATGTAATAGTTAGCTTAATATGGCCTTTATGTTTGTAATTAGCCTTAGGCTTATGTAGAAGGCCCATAAGCCTAGGCCCAAGCCTCATGTGTAAGGAAAGGAACTTTGTATGTTCAGTTCCCCTATAAACACATGTAAACCCTTCCTTAGTTGGTTGGTTGTTCAATTCATTTCACCTTCCTACGCGAATCATATCATATGTTTTGTGTGTTATTGTTCATCCGCCTTCATCTCTTTCTTATTTCTACATATTGATGCTTGTGTTACATATATGGTGACCTAACAGTGGTATCAATCGCCAAATAGTTGGGTGAACACTTTTGTTTTTGAAGTTTTTTGTTTTTGGTCTTACGCGTAAACGTGGTTCGAACTTTGTCACGCTTAAAAATTGATTTTTTACACTTTTTAATCCAAGATTCTTGTCCTTTCAACATTATTAGGTGTTAAACTATCTGTTTTTGGCAAAAAGTTTCAAACTTTACGTGCGGATCATAGTTTTAAACTAGGTTTTGAAGCGAGGTTCTTGTGTTCACGATAACCGGTTTTAAGCTTGGATCATCAAGTTTCACACTTTTGTGTTATTTTGGTGATATTGAAGCTATTTCATCACAAAAATCTGGTTTGGGAACATCAAGTGCGAAATCACTTTTGATAACTTTTAAGCGGTAAACCCTAAACTTACGCGTAACTTCTCCTTTGGTTTGATCTTCGGCCAGGAGTTTACTCCGGTTTTTCTTGCTGGATAAGCCCGCAAACATCGCCGACTTTGGATATCTTTTGCCTTTGTGATAGTGTAAAGATCATTTGGGCAAACTCCTTAAATTTAGGATAAGCATAAGCTTACACTGTAGAAATTTTAACGCCAGATTCATCTTACGCTCTAAGATTTGTCACATATAAGGTAATCCCACGCTTAAGTTTTCTATGCCTAACTTCTTGTTTACATAACTTTAGTATTTTATCTCCACTTACGTGTGTTAACCCCTGGCTAACTTTTGCCATTGTAACTTTGGTGTAACGATAAGTGGTACTTGGTTTTCTCGGATTTTACTTTAAGGACTCTTCATCAACAACGTTCATTCGTACAAAGATCCATTTAACAACACAAGTTTTCAAATGTGCAACCACCATACTCTAACTATTTTCCCTACACGTATCATCAACAACAACAACAACAACTAAGTCCACAACATCAACAATTTAATCATCAACAAACTCCACAACTTGGAGCAATTCCACCACCTAGTCTTCAAGTACAAACTTACACAAACTTCTACAATCAACATCCATCCAGGAATACTATGAAGGAACAAGCATGGTTTGGCAAGATGAAGCCTTAAGTGCAGCCAACAATTCATGAAGTCGCTTCACTGGATAGACCTCCAATGCTCACACCCAAAAATTATGATCAATGGGTGATAAGGTTCTTTAGGTTTTGTGATCTAAAGAAGCCACATGGGAAATTTTTAAAGAAGGTCGTTATGGAAGGTCCATTTCATGCCTAAGTTCACACCACCGGATCCGCGATGCCAATCCACGAGAGATGCCTCAACATTGCAACTATCTCCCACCTCACCGGTGATGAACTACACTTTAAAGTCATCGAACTAGCAATGCAATACATCCTTTGGGACTACCCAATCCGATCCTTCAAGTGTTGATGCTCAAGACCTAAAGCAATGGGAACAAAATAATCACCTAACTGTGGCGATGGAATCCAAAATCTACTTGGCTTATGAACACTTCATGATTGAACCCGAGAGACATTAGAGTTCATCAATCGCTTTTACATCATTAATGATTTGGACAAACATAACATCATCATGCCCGAATTGTCAGCCAACACTCAAGTAGTCTTGGTCCAAATGGGAGAAGTATGTCATTTTTCTCCCCAAGCTAAGAACCTTCATCATGCTACATACGGATTATTGTACAACTATTTGAAGTCTCACCAAAAAGAAGTTGACAAAGAAAGAACTATCCGTGGACTCCCGACTCTACAATTCCTGATAATCAACAACTTGCTTTGTGGGCTCAAACTAATCTTCCTCCTCAAAATATTTCGAACCAACCTCTCAACTGAACCATCACACCATATGATCGCCATAGCGAACAACCTCAACAAAATCAATTGGTTCCATACAACAACAATGCTCAAGCACTTTACATAAAATAATGGATGAGGACTCGCTTTTGATGAATTGCAACAAGGATTTGTTATGATTGCTAAAGCCTTCGGCTCGTGATACAAAAAAACAAATCCAACAATGATTCGTTCCTCATCCAACACAAGGAATCTGTCATTGTGAACAATGGACGGTTGAAGTTCAAAACTATATATCGCCAAATGGGAGGTGGTCAAGGTTTAATGCTATTGGAAGGAATAACGTGGTGCTCCAACAATGGAGAGATCAAGTGGTTGAGCAGGGAATGTCCGTAATGGGGTTAATGGTCTTCGCTTATAACCGCAATGAAAAGTATCACGGCTAACGTCCTAAGCCGGAAGCGTTTATTTCAAAGAGGCTTTACTCTTGGCTCTTAAGGATGAAGCTGGTGGAACTCTTAACAACAAGGATCATAGCTTTATGGCATATGCAGACTCTGATGATGACATGGAAGACTTGTAGGCTAATGATGTTGATGGCACAAACGCAAGCTCTTACACGAGGACACACAGCCCGCTGTATGACACCTGAGGCTTGTCTCGTGCACTGAACAAAATATACTCATCCTCGATCGATTCTCCAAGTTCTCCATCCCATGGAGATAGTGTTCAACATGAGCAATCCACATCTCATTTCGATGATTATCAAATAGATCTGCCGTTATATTGACGATCAAGATGACCTTATGGTTAATATTGACAATCAAGTTCACTGATTATATTTGAGGATCTAAATAATGATCATGTTGAGACTAACGCTGAACAAAATGAGCTTCGCCTAATAGAAATTGAGCCCTTGACCTAATTAAAGACCAACACTCTCGGTTGAAATTTCTGTAAAATTAAAGAGAAATGACCTGCTAATTAGGGATAATGAATGCTTAATTCGACAAATCCATTTTTAAAACTCCAAAACCGTGAAAAAGGTTTTGAAGTCGCTTTGCTAAATCTCATCAAATAAAATCATTAGAAGCCATTGATACGTGATCTAGCCCTCTTCCAAGAATGCTCTTTGTCTCAAATAGAACAACTGAACATGAACACAAAAACAACTTAACACTCTTACTTTGGAAAGTCAAAACCAAGGCGAAGTTGTTAACTTGTCAAAACAAGTAAAAGTATTCAATGAACGAATAGATGACTATTTGAGAAATTTTGACTAACAAAACAAACTCAAAGAGTTTAAATCATGTTTATAAACATGGTGAATCAATCACAACGATTCAAAAGTTTTCTTTCCAACCAAAACCAAATGGATAACTCAATTAATTAAACCTAAGTTTTCACAACGAGCATTCAAACTCGATGATTCAATTATGACTGCTGTTGAATATAATCATAGATGCATGACGTGAGAGTCACCAAAATGGAAAATGTCGCTTATAACAAACCATTTAACTATTCGAAGCAGAACTTTTGTCACAACAAGATACTTCTAACAAACCCTTGTCACACCGGCGTTCGGTTAGTCCCAACACAATGTACAAACTTATGGTCCTTTTCCTCACCAAAACTGTAGAAAGTTATCGTTATCAAATATTTCGGAAGACTTTCTTTATCCGACATCAAACTTTTGAACGGCGCATTGAATTTCACTCAAATAAAAGTTGAACATTTTCAACAACTACATCGAGAAAGATATTTTTCTAACAAATTTTACCCCTGTCAAAAAATTTGAAAAACTGGCACTATATTGGGAAAGGGATTTTCACATGGAACCGGTCTCATGAAAACAGAATGTAAACATCGGTTTCAAATACTAAACCAAAAGAAATTGTTTCAAAGATGTTGATCAATCTCTTGAAAATGTTATCTCCGATATCAATAATCTTGTTATTACAACTGCTTGCATATGCATCAATCATCATATCTCGCCGATTCTGCTGATCCTGAAATTGTTGAGAATACCGATAATGTGCTCGACGAAGTCTTTAAAAGTTGAAAATGAACGCATTGTCAAATGAACTTTCAAATGCAAACTTCGTTTCAATGGTGTCAAAGATATTCACATTCAACAACTTGCTTTCAAACCAAAATCACCCATTGCGCTCAAACAATGTTAATCCAAATACAACTGATGATCAAAACGTAATCTAAGTGTCAAATCTCAAAATATGAACATGAACTTGCAAAAGCAAAAGGAACATGGTGTCATATCCGATTTACTCAAACAGACTTGCATGAAGCATCAAACTAACTTGATCATTATCTTGCACACACAAAGAAGTCATGAATTTTGCGGAAATCTTCGCTCGAAAATCAAGATTTAGTGCACACCATCATTAAGTTACGGAAATTTTAGGAAAGTAGGAACAAGTTCAAATTTAGCATCATTAAGAGAATTGCACCGTAACACTTAGTAACGTGAACCTAGAATGCCACGACAAAACACAAGTTACTAATGTGCTTCCCTCATCGAACAGAGATAGTTGTTCTTTTTTCCAAACGTAAGACTTCATAGCCTAGGAGCAACAAGGAAGGATAGGAAATGCGACCAAGACAAATAAAGAATGAAGTAGAAGAACAATCAGTAGATAATAAGACCTCACACCAATTTAGATATTCATAGCAAATGTAATGGAAAAAGTGTTGTAACTAATGTGAACCTTTAAGTACTTTTGATATTCACCATGCTTTTGTGTTTGTTTTAAAAGTATGCTTCGATTGTCATGATAAATGTTAAGGCTATTTCTTCTTCTGCTACTAATCCTAAGATCGAATACCTCTAGGACACTCCTTTGGTCTAAGTCCGTGGGGTAAACCGCCTCTTTAGACTCTAAGAAACGATTTGAAGTCCCCAGAGGTCCAGCTTGTTCCATGGAATGTGTAGTACCACCTAGTACTTTCACTAAGACTAAAAAGCGACTAATGAGATGGCGAATGGGCATAAGCCACTAGATTTAAATGGATGCCTAAAATCATTGATATTTCAACTATAACCCAGAGGAACCCCTAACTCATCCTTCCGTTCATCTATTTCTATTCCATCCGTATCGTATGTGTAATGCATAGATCATCCTTTGATTGTTGATAGCGGATGTTCCTACATAATGACAGTGCAACCTTAAACATGGTGAATCAATCACAATGATTCAAAAGTTTACTTTCAAACCAAATCCAAAATGGATATGGACTAATCTTGCCGATTATAAACCTAAGTTTTCACCAGAGCATTCAAACCAAATCCTGGTTTATAAAGTAACATATAATTGATGATTCTATGACGTTGTTAAATATAATCGCATGGAGGAATTAGATGTGATGATCAGATTCTGGCCAAAATGGAAAATGTCAGTTATACAAACCATTTAACTATTCAAATCCTGAACTTTTGTACACAACAAGATACTTCTTACCAAACCTCACACAATTTCGGTTAGTCCCCAACACAATGTGCACAAACTTATGGTCCTTTACCTTCACTCTGAAGTAAAACTAAAGTGGTAAAGGTGTTATCAAATATTCCACACTTTCTTATCCGACATCAACTTTTGGAACATGCGCATTGAATTTCATTCTCAAATAAAAGTTGAACATTTTCACGCCAATGCAGACGAGAACAAAGAGACATTTTTCAAACAAATTTTACCCCATGTCAAAATTTGAAAAACTATATTGGAAGGGATTTTCACAAGGAACCGGTCTCATGAAAACAGCTTTGAAAGTAAAAACAACCATTTCAAATACTAAACGTAAAAGAAATTGCAAAAAAGATGTTGATCGACTCTTGGAAAATGTTATCAGGTTTATATCAATAATCTTGTGTTATTACAACTGTTGTATATGCATCCATCATATCTCTCAACGATTCTGTTGATACCGTTGAAATTATTGAGAATACCGATAATGTTTTCGACGAGTCTTTAAAAGTTGAAATGAACGATTGTCAAATGAACTTTCTAAATGAAAACGCCGTTTCAATGGTGTCAAAAGATATTCACATTCAACAACTTGCTTTTTCAAACCAAAATCGCCCGCCATGCGTTCGCAAACAATGTTAATCCAAAACTTGATAACCGGATGATCAAAACGACCGTTAAGGCAAATATCAAAATATGAAAAGAACTTGCAAAAGCAAAGAACATGGTGTCATATCTCGATTACCAGACTGTGGATGAAGCATCAAAAGAACTTGATCATTATTCACACACTAAAGAAGTCATGAATTTTATCGGAATCTTCATTCTGAAATCAAGATTTTGCACACTATCATTAAGTTACTGAAATTTTAGGTGTATGAACAAGTTCAAATTAGCATCATTAAGAGAATTGCAACTCGTAACACTAGTAAATCGGAACCTAGAATGCTTCACCATAAAGACAATTAAAAGTTGCTTTAAAACCCACACTGGAAGATTTTTTCCAACGTCATGACTTCACGCACTTAGAGCAATACAAGGAAGGATAGGAAGTTGCTAACCTAAGAAAAGACAAATAAAGAATGTCAAGAAGAATCAGATCCTTG
>OU343225.1:26388474-26466450 GCA_910596185.1 Chrysanthemum makinoi | reverse complement strand
TTCGCTTGACTTGTGGCCATTTTCTTGCGTATATCCGCACCTGGTCAAATAAGTGCCATTACAGCAATTTGCCTTCAAGAGACCTAAAAAGTAAAAGGAACGATATTAGGTAATAACGGATACAAAAGTGATCAAATAAGGCCTTAAATGACCCCTCAAAAAGGTACATTTTAAAACCTTATCAGTATATTCTTCATTTTAGATATATATTATTTTGTTTGATAAGTTACTTTTTTTACAAATTTAGTACTTCATCAAATTTTTTAAATATAATAACCTAGTATTTTTACGCTGCTTATTATAATTAGGAATAACATTTAAAGTGGAATTAACTTTAGGTTATTCTCTTTTTAAAATATATAATCTCCGAGGATAGTTTTGGATTTAAGAACCATATATATAAGGAAAAATAAAAAAACATTTTTCAACACACCTCGTGTTAGATTTTTGGAGATATTTTTTTATTTAAAATATGACGAAAGGAAGTGGAAATAAGGAACCTAGTACTAATATTACAAATAGTACACCCCAATTTCAATGCCCAATTCTAAAGCCCGCGATTACTCATTATGATGGCATTAAGCATGAAAATCATTCTCAAGCAAATAACTTATGGGAAACAATAGATCCGGTGAGTCAACTCAACCCAATAAGACAAAATAGAAAACCATTGTGCTTTCCTTTATCAAGCCTTACCCGAGGAACAATTACTTCAAATAACAAAGCACAAAACCGTGAAGGACATTTGGAATGCTTTGAAAACTAGACACGCGTTGGCGAAGACGAGTTCAACAAGCAAGACTACAAACTCTCAAATATGATTTTGAGATGTTACAAATGAAGGAAGACGAGACAATTGACACATTTGCTACAAAACTAACAACACTAAGAAAACAAAGCCGCTAGTCTAGGACACACCATAGAAGATGAAACCTTGCGGGAAACTATTAAATCCGTACCGATAGGTATCTCAAGTAAATAGCATCTATAGAACAATATTCCGACCTAAGTGAAATGACTATGGAAGAAGCAATTGGGAGACTCAATACATACGAGGAAAGAATAAAGTTTAAGAAGAATAAGGACAATAACGATCAAGATAAGTTATTGTTTACACATCACAAGAATAACATTACTCACGGAAGACACTGAAAAAATGTGGACATGATTTTTTGCGAGACCAAGAAAATAATTTCAAGGAAAAATCAAACAGCAACTCAAATAAATTTACTCATGATAAAATTAAGGTGATGTGTTTTAAATGCAAGGAGTATGGGCATTTTTCAAACAGATGTCCATCAAAGAAAGAAGAACAATCTAATCTCATTGAAGAAGACTTAGAACCAACATTGCTTATGGAAACAGTTGAAGAAGCACGAGAAAAATATGATCAACCCGGAATTAAGGAAGATCACAACAATGAAGGTGGAAATAACCAAGAAAATATGATCAACCTGGACATAAGAAAGACCACAACAACAAAGGTGGAAATAACCAAAAGAACATGATCAACCTGGACTTAAGGAAGCTCACAAAGGTGGAAATAACCAGATCAACATGGACATAATGAAGATCGAAAGAAAAGGTGGAAATAACCGAAGAAAAATTGATCTACCAGGATATAAGGATGATCACAAGCACTACAAGAAATTAAAAGCTCAGATGGTGGATTTAACCGAAGATGAATCAAGAAGGCTTAAACCTACGTCGCGGCATTGTGATGGGGAGAATATTGGGTTAATCCTAATCGACCCATCACAATACCCAATCGACCCAAGTCAACACCCATACGACCCGGTCAACGCATAAGTCAAACACAAAAGTCAACCAAGACCGGTTTCGCTTAAAGACAGTTACAAAATAATCGCTATTTGACAATTATAACACCAAAATCGACATATCGTTGGTTCTTTTAAACCAACATGTCGCTTCATTATACCCTTTCAATATGTATAAATAGATAGCACATCTGTAACAAACTTTTCATGACTGAAATATAAAGAAGTCTTTTGATTCAATTGTTATTTGTTATTACCGGTATATCTTGATTAAAGATCCATAAAAACCGGGCCAACATCATTTACCATTTCAAGCCAACCAATATTAATTGATAAAATACCTTTGTTGATATCCCTTAAACAACTCATGGATAAATGAACGAAATTGCATTTAGAACAAATTGAGAGTAGTTAATACACATGTGTGGAAGTTTTTGAGATACACAGGTACAAAGGACGTGACATGCCTTTAGAAAAGAATAAGAAAAGGAAGGTACAAGGAACATGACTAGAGGTGGCAAAATGTGCCCAAAAGCAAAAAGATGGGCTAAATGGGCAAGTTTTTAAAAGATTTGGGCACATTTAGCCCCCTCATTTTTTTGAAATGGGCACATATAGCCCATTGAAAACTTAAATAGGCACTAATGGGCGCATTTCTTTTTCTCAATTGTAGAACATTACAATCGTTTTTTTTTTTTTTTTTATATAATATATTTAAGTTTGTTAATATAAATAAGATATTACGTTTAAGGAATTTATTTTGTTATTTTAGGTCTTTTATTAAGCAATTTGTATAACATATACCCGTTTGGCCCGTGCCCATTTAGCCCGTGCCCGTTTAAGTCCGTGCCCATTCTAGCCCGTGCTCGCCCAGCCCGCCCGTTTTGCCACCTCTAATTACATGACGTTGATGTAGTCAGCTTAGCATCTGTATTTTGGTCCTCATGTAATAGAAATGAATTTAAAATTCAATCACTAAATTCTTTTTGTTTATATATGCATTTTTTTCTTTTAGATTTACCTCGTTATATCCTTCAATTCAATAGCAAAAAAAAGCTTCATTTTTCTATCCAAGAAAGGTCGTTACATGGCTCTTACCGAAAAATAAACATATTGCCAAACGACTAATTTTTTCCATGGCCATTACATTTTGTTCCTGCAAAAGAATGATTCAGATTACTTCTCAAAATACAGTTTCTTTCATTGAAGACCAACATTATGGATTAGATACATACCTTAGTGCCTTTCTTTCATTTTATCTTATTCAAGAGAACCAATAGTATGTTGGTTTAATGGACATAAATTAATAGACGTGTGAGAATTAAAGTTAATAATTAAATGTAATAGTTATATTTATTTATTAATTAAATGAAATAACTATAACGGACGTTAAGTAATTAGTTGTAATGGACTAACGGTCGTTAAATATAATTGGGAATGACTAAAGATGAAATTGGAGATCGAGAAAGTTCTAGAATCCCGTGAGTCCATGGTCGATCATCCATATGGTTTCCATAAACCAATCCTTAGCCAACTTGTTCACCAAGTTTGTTTGAATATAAATACAAAACCAAGGGTGTTTGTAATTTAACTCTTGTATTCATCAGCTAAACCTAAAACTTGTTTTGTATGTGTGTTTGCTAAAACCGGTCGACACCCTCTCATAGGGATCGATCCATAACTTTTCCCAAATCAAAGTTATTTTTTAATCAAAACTACCATTACTTTAATTCGGTTTAGTACGTGTGTACAAGAAAGTGGAACTAACACAATATTGTTAGTATTCTTAGATTGCATTACAAAACGGTAAGGGGTAATTCACTTAATCCTATAAACCCTAATTAGGGTTCATCCAATTGCTAGTTTTGTGGAATTGATTCTTGTTCGGCTAGAATAAAAAAGGTACGTATATTATTTATGTTTTAGTTCATTAATTATTCATTATTCGATCCTATACGCTTCCGCATGTATCTTTGATGTTTATTGTTTTATATATGATTGTCATGTTATATAATTCCAACAGTGGCATCATGAGTCATTGGTTTTTAATGAGTAATTAATTACTAAACGCGTAATAAAACAAATAATTGTATGTTGTTTGATATGGTTAATCGTGGTTTTGTTTTATTTTTTTGTGGGTCTATTTTTTTTAATCATATGGGGCGTACCCTAATTTTTTTTATTATTGTCGACACATTAAAATTATTTAGGGTTTGAAAATTGTTTGCTAACCTTATCGAAAATATATATGTTACGTGATTAATTCATGAATAATATGTTATGTGACATGGAATTATGATATGCGATCTTGTGACTAATTGAATAATTTTTATGTTATATCCATGATGATACATGCATGTTTGTCATGGATAGTTGCTTGAATTATTGTTTAATTGTTAATATATATTTATCACATGTTTATTTACGATAAATCTTGAATTGGGGAAGACTCCAATTATATACATTAATGAATCAATTATGTGCTAATTGGTATATTTTAATTATGAGTTTACGCAATTGATTTATCGATGTATGTGGCTCACTTTCTATTGCTGGAGTGAAAGCCCTAATTAATATATACATTAATTAACCTAGACATTGATTATTAATAGGTTTTATCGAATAAGTTGCGTGTGGCTACTTGTTTACACGTATTAAATTGTTAGTTATGTGCGCATTGTTTTTTAGTTGTTTATTTTTTTATTTGTTTACTTGTTTGTTTATTATGTATGACAAGTTTTAAACAAAGGGTAATTTTGAATAGAAAATATCTGACTAAAACAATGGTTAAATGGATTTGTTTTTAAGAGTTAAGTTTTCTATAGTTTAATTGATTGATGATTTTGGTACAAAAAGTGAGAACGGCTCACCCAATTTGACTGGACTGTGAGGGAAGTACTAGGAGGGGGCTGGTGTGAATTTAAAGAAGGAGGTTATTGCTTCACGACCTAATTCTCCGCTCTTCGCGAGTCAAATTGGAGTTACCAAGGGTTATGCGTGCAAAATCATCTTAAGGGCTTTTAGCTTTAATTCCATGCGCTGGTGGTAATTACCGAAACACTAAGTCTTTAGACTTATGCAAAAATACGGTATAATAATGGCGATAATTAAAGGTAAATTCCTTGATTGGTGAACCCAATACCTCAATCAAAACTTTGATAATTTGATCTTTATGAATTGGTAATAAAAGTTTTTTTATTAAATTTATGCTACAAGATAAATGCATGACATCTTTGTACATATTTGATTTGACCACATAAAATCAAAACTAGTACCCTTTATAAATTAAGTTATATGCCATCTAATTAAAAGGACACTTGAAGTTGCAATTTACGCCATGACGGTATTTGGCGAGATTGTAATTGAGAGGTAAATCTTTATGTAAAGTCAGACCTTACATGAACATATTTGCAGTTCTTTTAAGTTAGACACTTAAGTTGAGTAGGAAGTGAGACCTAGACTCAAGTCATAAGATGGGATGAAACATGTTTATATTTGCAATAGCGTTGGAAAATATAAATTCCATAATGATCTAGGAATTGGAAATTGTTTGCCAATTATTGTTGACAATTACCTTATTATGTGCTTTCGTTACTAGCGCATCAACCGATGTAATGGAACTATGATAATTTGGATCCTAGTTTTCGAGAAAATTCTATGGTTATATGAATATTACCTTGGGTATTTTATTTTTTTGAAAAGTTTAATTATCGAAAATACTAAAATTGAATTTTGCTAATTCTTTAAATGTATTAATGTAACATTAAACCGTAAACGTAGGTTATTCTTGTATTGGTAAATTGATCTACACCTGTAAGGGTTTTTGGTAGAGTCAACTTTAATAAAAGAATAAACATAGTCCTCTTTTCATAAAAAAGGTGAGATTCAATCTTATTCCTTTTCATGAATGAGAAAGGAATGATAGGACAATTTGTGACAACTCGTAATTTCAGGTAATTTTACAAACTTTAAAATTTTCACTATTCATCTCGGGAATTTACTATTCACCGGTTACTATTCAAAATTTTACTATTCATCATTTTCGGAGCCGAAGTAATATTCTGATAACATATTTCAAAATTTACTATTCACGAAACACTATTCATTCCCGGAGAAAATCACAATTCATGAGTCACTATTCATTATTTTATGTAAACTAGGTTTACGAGTATCAAATACGCGTAACCTGGAGGGTTAAGCTGCGTATTCATGAACAATCATCAAGGACATTTCATATAGACTAGATTTAGTCTACATATCATTAGTAACATCATTTCATATCAATTAATGAATGAATTTGCATTTTTCATTAAAACGTATAACTTCCTATTAAATAAACGCTATCGCGTAATCATTTATTTGAACATTTGATCTGACACATCCCAAAAATCATCCCAATATATTTTTATATTCATATTAAGATTATAAAAATAATATTATGAGTTTACCCAGTGTTTTAAATTTATTTTGTATATAAATTGTTATATTTATATAATTACGACGGTTTTCGTAAATTCAACACGATAAATATTTATTCACTCAATACTAGTGAGAAATGTATTTTTATAATATTTATGACTTCAATATATTTTATTTTGACCCGTTAAAATTTATATTTAGCTACACCTTAAATGCTTAAATATGTACACAAATTACCAACTATACTTAAACAATTACACATTTTCTTCTACACTTATATACTTAACTACACAAAAGACACTAACTCTTTCTTTATTTCACCCCTGTCGACACTCAAGGATTACTCAACATGATGAGTCCAAAATATCTTTACTTACATAATTATAATGATATTCTAATCATACACATACAACATAATATTTCAAGGTGAAAAAAGAGACATATCCTCTCTTCATCTTCTCATAGAAACCGGCCATAGCATGAAGACCAAGAAAGATCCATAAAAATTTCAAGCTCAAGTGTTTATTTAGTTCTATTAGTGATCTTGTTAAGGTTTTGAAATAAAAACTTCAAGATTATTAAGCATACTTTTCTCAAAAATTGATAATCATTCGAGTAAGCTTTTCATATATTTTACCAATCTTTCTTGATCATTCATGAGTTATTTTTATTATGCTTGAAAGAAAACATGCATGTTACATATGAATTTATACCACTTTTAAAGTTTTTATTACTTATTATGAAATATAATTATCCTATAATTATCCCTTGAAACATATCATGTTTGATGATGTCTAGGAACCCATGACACCGTAAGAAGGTGTATGGTAGGATTTGAATAGCTTCGAAGTTGTTTTGAATTGGTTAGAATAGGTTTTGTGCTTAAAAACTCATTTCAAACTATTATAAAGGGTCTGTCCATATTTTGAAAATCTGGAAATCTCGACAGTTTGTAAAATATTTTGGGCTATATATTTAGAAAATAAACTTCAAAACAAAATGGCCGCTGAACGGATTAAAGCGGAGCTATAACGAAGAAGTTATGAATTTTTCAAGTTGACGACGAAAATTAATTGTTTCGAAAAATTCAGCATGCTGACTACGGTCAAAAATGAGTCTTATGCGTTATAAAATGTGTCGACTTATCAAAAATATATTAGTATACTTTGATACGAAGCTAAGGACATGTAAAACGTGAAACGGACTTGTAACAATTAAATTATACACGTTTACACAAAGTTGCCGTAACTTTATTATATAAGAAAACTATTATATTTCTAATAGACAAGTATTACGACAACGGGACCATGTTGAGGGTCGTTTTAACATTGACGTAGTACTTTTTATAACGTGATGTCTTCTAGTAAAATTAAGTTCGCCAAGCATATTTTCCAAAATGTCCAACCGCTTGTCAAGCGAAGTCGTAATGAATAAAATACGGTCACTTAAACTTTGCCGAAAACCACCCTTAAACGATATTTTGGACTAAAGTACCATACTTAACCTATATTTTTCTCTGTGATCGAGACTTCTAGGATGGAAACTTAAACACTAAAACTTTGAGATATTGATACAAGTTTCCCAAAACCGTTGAGTTCGTTTCCTAACACTCGACGTGCACCATTTTACGACTAGCTTTTGAGAGCGTTTTGTCACTTTCAGGAAATTTCAACGACATTATCTTAAGACGAAAAGTTATAATTTCATAATAAATCACCAAATGATTATCGTAGGATATCATTTCAACGTAAATACTTGTAAAGTATTTTATAACATGACGAGATGTCATAAACGTATATTTCGACGATAAATTCTATTTTCAAAAGTGTACAAGTGGTATAGATTACATGTGGATTTGCATGCACGACATTGTTTCATGATTTACATTAGAACATATCATTCATAATAGGTCACGGTCAGAGGTTGCGCCTCATTTCAGTATTGCCATTACATCATCATTATCATTGCAACAAGTGAGTTTTCATAGCCCCGATTTATTCAAGTTTTTACTTATTTCAAACCTACTGGGAGAATACATTGTATATCATTTTATTACGATACCAAGTATATCAAATTCATTACATTGCTTAAGTTACCTCATTGCCGCTTAATGTCCCCATTTCATGAACATGAACCGTTAATTTCATAGAAGCAAGGGTGAGTGGATAGATCTATCGAGGGTGACACCTCCATCCGGGTTGGTGGATTACAACCGGATGGATGCATTTCATTTCATTATCATTATTTGAGTGGTTTGGCAAAACACTTTGTTGGCGGTAACAGTCAAGCTTGGTGTCGTGTGCTTGCTTGTATCATTTTGTGAAATCATTGTCATACATAATTTATACTTGTGGTGTCATTAAACATTTTCAAGAACTCTGTGAACTCACTCAACCTTTGTGTTGACACTTTTAGCAATGTATTTTCGTGTAACTACGGCATTCACTTCATATGGCATGCATGTGGACATATCATGAAGGCGGTGACGGCGCTGTCACATGGGATTTATACACTTTAAAAACATCGCTTTTTGCACCAAACTTATTTTCCGCACATAGTAACTTTAATTTGGGACCTATCTTTGTAACTCTGAATGTTTTATTAAATCAAGCGATGTATTTTCCAAACGACACTTTAGGTAGTTCAATATATCTATGATTGTGATGCTATGACAATCAATCGAGTGAATTCATTCGCCAAAGCAGGTAAGTTGGGGTGTGACAGATTGGCATCAGAGCTTCGGTTATAGAGAACTAGGTTGCATCATGACCCTAGACTATAACTACATCATCATAGCATCTCATCATTTCATCGTAAGTGCATAGTCACTATACATGCGGTTTCATACGCACATTTTACTAGTTATTTACTTTCATTTCAAATCGATTGTCACATTAATGCCTTCATATACCCATCCCATCACTTTGACATGGAGAATGCCCTGTCTTAACTAGCTTGTTAAGGTTTAATAACCTCGGATAAATCCTAAGTTATTAACAAAGAAACACTGAGCAATCTTTATCAAGCTGCGGAATTTACTTAACAAAGCTAAGAAGAATAACCTTTTATTATAAACTCTAAATCGCTTATTATGCGATACTCTAATACAACTCTTAGATAATCGAACTTCTCTCTAAAACACTAATTAACTTGTGAATTCGTAAACTCTAAAACTCATAGACTCATGTCTCTAATGCCAATCTAGGAGTCCTTTTATAGGCTCAAGGATATCCTAGTCGGTTTACAATTGATAGCCTTGTACGACAAGTAATCTAAACCTAGAATACAATACTTTCCATAAACGAATAACAGTTCTTTTGTTCTTGCAGTACTTTGACTTTAGGTGCAGACTTTGACTTTTCTTTTAGCAAGATACTGACTCTTTGACTTTTCGGTACTTTGCGACTACGGTACTTTCATATCTTCATACTTTCATGTCTTCAAACTTTCATATCCCAACAATCCTACCCTAACTTGAATTCTACTTGCTTGACTTCAAGTTCCTTTGTGAATGTATCTTTATGACTTCATTTTAAGATCGATTGTTTCTTAGTCTTTTCAATATATCTCTCAGGTGTAATGCGTGCTTGTCAAAGTATCTCTTAGAATTGTTCTTTCTCAGCTGACATTCAAAAGCTCCATCATTTCACAACAAACACAAAATATATGACAATTTATACATTAATTGGTTTAAGTTGCATACTATTCTCATCACTTCGGTGTTAACTCGTGAGAGGTGAATCAAAGAAAATTTAATGGTTTTAGATCTCTTTACCAAAGCCATTATCTTTGGAGTAGCCAAATGTTTTGGTGTTTAAGACCATGGTACATTGATAACCATATGATTTTTAGCAAATCATCACTATCAACAAATTTGTTTTGTCTTTACCAAAAGTTGTACCCTTCTGGACTAGTTAGTTCTTCTATCTAATGGTGAACTAATTACCAATAATGGTTTTTCCACTGCCTTTACCACAAGCCATTTTCTTGTGGGCTAGCCAACTCTTCACATTAACGATATGGTGATTGACCATACAACTTATTAGCAAGTTGTCAACTAAAAGCGGATTTGATATATCTTTACCAGAGCCGTTTGCTCATGGATTAGCCAATCCTTTTGTAACCATGGTGGATTGATTACCTATTTGATGTTGCCATCTCAAAATCCATTTATTTAACCTTTGTTTCAAAAATTTGTTACTTAGCAAAAGGTTTCATTGAAAAATTAGTTAACGGTTTTAAAAAGCGCAGCGGTACTTTGATGAAAGTATCGTTTGATCGGCGATACTTTGAAAAAGTACGATTTATCAAAAATAAATTATTCAATAAAATTCATACCGGTTTACTCATCTTCTTCAAGAATGGTAGTCGGTTGATAAATAAATTAAAAACCATGCAAGCAGTTTCATTATCCTCTTCTACTTCCAATCCATGCTCTAGCATTCTTCTCATGAGCTCAAGTGTGAGAGGATATCTTCACGTTTACAAACATGTGTATAATTTTACCATTCTCTAGTTCCAAAACATGAACTCCAGATTCTTCAAAGAATCTCCAAAAAACAATTTCAGTTTTCTTGATTTTTCCATATATCATCGTTGCTTTCCTCTTCGTTTCCTACATGGTTATAAGATCTCCAAGCAAAACCAGACCAATTCCCGATGGAATATCTCCAACATAAGCTTTTACCACATTATATAGATAGAATAAATCCACTCTATCTATAATATGTAACAAATCCCATAACCTATTGAAAACTTTGAAGCTTTCATCTTCCTTATGAAAAATCATATAATCTCCTTCTTTGGATTTGACAATATCAAAAGCACTAATCTGAGATATGTTCATCTTCATGTCTATCTTCTTTGAATAATCAAAATCTACCACTCAGAGATAATTTCTTAATGCATCTTTTAGACTCGTGATCTCAATTCAACCCTTTCTTTCTTTTGAAAACGTCTATCGTAACTAGGTTTTTCTTTTCTTTTAAGCTCTTCTTCCTTTCACTTAGTCTAAAGCTTCTTCTAAAAATCCTTGATATCGCAACACTCTTCTTATAAGCTTCGTCTCGGCATCATAGAGTCTTTTCATGTCAACATAATTCAACTTCTGCAATCCTTTATACCCTCGACCCTTTAAATATGCCATCATATCATTCCCCGTCCTTAGCTAAATTAGGTTTTCTAGGCATATATCTAGCGAGAGTAGGTGATTGTAATGGTTCATCGGTTTAAAGATTTAATTTCTCTTGCAACTTTTAGCCGCTTCTACTTTGAGCTTCTTCGACTTCTTGAACGCTCTATCTTTAGCATTTATCTCTTCTTGAAGTTTTCTAGCAGCAACTTCATTCCTAGCAACTTCAATTTCTAATAATATGCCAAAGAAAGTTTTTTCTTCTTTACTTCTACTAAAACACCTTTCCCTTTATCCTTAGGATCAATTGCAGGTTGAGAAGTTCTTTGTTGTTCATCTTCTTGCACTTCTTTAATAGTAACACCACCTCTGGGTTTCTGAAAATTGTAGCAATGAACTCATCATCACTTGCGAGAATTGGTTTGAGAGAATAGCTTCCTCCTCTTCTTGTATAACGGTTGTAGAAGGACCGACTTCTTCTTCAAAATTCAAAACTCTTGAGTTATCACTTCTTGAACGATTACTTTGTTGTTCAAGTACCTTGTTGTTCAAGACCTTGAACTTGTTCAAGACTTGTTGTTCAAGATCCTTGAACTTGTTCCTCTTGTTCATCGGTACCTAATGATCTTTTTCTTGTTCATCAAGTACTTTCGGGGTTGTTTCTTCTTCTCAACATCTTCTTTCAAATTATCTTTTCTAAATTCCTCCCAAGTTGACAGAAGATTGTTGATGAACTTTAGTGGTTGTTTTCCTAGACCGCTTTTGCGCTTTTCTTTGATTTATTGATTCAAAGTTGTTGAACTAATGGCCACACAAAAGTCTTAAGCCTTAAACAGGTTTTAATTTCTTTATCTGCTTGGCTTGGACCTCCAGTCTTTTTTCAACTTGACCAACTCCTTGTCAAAACATAATTATCCAATGTGATTTCATCGGGTATGGTATGTGAATCCTCTCTTGAATAGGTGAATGATCCTCCGGTTGAGAAGCGAACGCACCCTTGTGGAGATGGAGAAGGTGAAACAACATCTTCTTGAAGTTGATTACTAGGAAGCAGTACCTTGTAGAGATGCGACCTTCTTGATGTAGCGTGAAGCGATGCTGCAAGGTACACTGCAGATGTAGTACCTTCAGATGCGATACTGCAGATCGCGTGCTCAATATCATCGACTTCAAGATCAACTCTAACGCTGAACACCATCCATCATGGAAGTTGTTAAAGGAGTATCTTGACCCTTGAATAAAACACTCCTTTTGCCATAAAAGTAAAAATCTTGGATTGTTGAACAATAACAGGCAATAAAGTCAGTAGGTTTTGGCACATCAGAACTTGTTTAAGAAAACACATAAACCTTGGTACATCACCAAGTAGATCCATGTGAAATATGTGATAGCATTCCATCGATATTAGAGAAGTTAAAACTCTATCAGTAGCTAACCCAACCATAGCGGATGCTATATTTGACCCAGCTGCTCCCAAGGGTACTTTCTTAGCATGCAATGGAGCAACACATGAACCAAAACTTCCAATGCGGACAAAATAATTGTTTTCTAAAAGTTTGTTCATTCAAAGATCCTTCATAGCCAATATGTCGAAAAGTATCCCATATCAAATGCTTATCAAACCTTAAAGCCCCATCTGCATCATTGAACAATAAATCTTCTGGGATGGAGTCTTGCAATCTTAATAGTTCTTCCAAAGCTGATCTAATATAATATTCATCATTCTCCATGTTATCTCTAGCATTAGCCCAAAATTCTTGAATCCGGGGCTCAATAATATCGACTCCACTAAAAGAGCATAAGCGATAGGCGAACCGTAAAGATAATCAATTATATCATGAAAGAGTATATTCGGTATTATCCAAATTAGCAACCATGTTATGCTTAGAAACAAGAGGATAGAGCGGTGCCATTGTTGATTATGTAAGCAAAAAAATTGAACGCAAGAATATGAATATGATGAGAAAAGATTCTAATGTATCAAAGGGAAAATCGGAAAGTAGGTATTTATAGGTGAGATTTGAAAAATCACCTAAAATAATTGTTACCGTTAGCATTAAATTACCCCTCAAGATAACCATTGAACGTTACTTTAATAAGACAAACGATAGCGTGCAAGCGATACTTTAACATAAAAGCGATACTTTTCCAATTTCTTCAAGATAACTAAGTATACATAACTATCCTCCCTCAAGCGGTACGAGGACTATACAAATACTAAATAGTCCTCCCCTTAAATGTAGCGATAGTTAATCATGCCAAGGCTCACCACCAAGTGAGTGAATCTAGAAACATCAAAACCTTTGGTGAGTAAGTCACCTACATTATCATCATGTGGTGTAATGTCACATTAATAAGCGGTGCTCATAACAATCTTTGATAAAGTGATGCCGAATCTGGATGTGCTTGGTCTTGGAATGATAAACTAGATTCTTCACAATACAAATAGTACTCTCATTGTCAATGTTAATAGGAGTATTCTTGAAGTTGAATCCATAGTCCAAGAGCTGATTTAGCATCCACAAAACTTGTCCACAACGGCTTGAAGACATATTCAACTTCAGTGAGGATGTTCTTTGCAATTGTTTGTTTCTTGCATTGCCAGGAGACTAATCTTCTTCCAAGATATTGGCATCCTCCGGTGGTTGATCTTCTATCATAGTTATCACCCGCATAATCACTATCTGAAAAAGCCTCTAAGTGAAAAGGTGACTCTTTAGGATACCACAACCCCAACTTTGGTTGTTGCTTCAAATAACAGAAGATTCTCTTTCCTGCATTCATGTGAGAGATCTTTGGTGAGACTTGATATCTAGCACATAGACAAACTACAAACATAATATCGTGCCTTGATGCGATTGAGATACATAAGAGAGCCAATCATTGATCTATAAAGCTTGACTTCAACAGGTGTCCATCTTCATCTTTGCCCGATGAATTGATAGATTTAATGGGTGTAGTAACAGCCTTCATATCATCAAAATGAATTTCTTAAGTATGTTTGTAACATACTTGTCTTGTGATAAAAATACCTTCCTTTGGTTGCTTAACACTGAAGTCCTAAAAAGAAAGTCAACTCTCCCATTGAACTCATTTGAAATTCTTTTCGCATCACCGCTCAAACTCCTTAACCATGGATCGTTTGGTAGCCCCAAAATGATATCATCAACATAAAATGATATCTTTCTTGTCTCTCTTGATAAACAAAGTCTTGTCAATAGCTCCCTTCTATATCCATGTTGCAATAAGAATGTGGAGAGTCTTTCATACCAAGCTCTAGGTGGAAAGGCCATAAAGAGCCTTAACCACCTTGTAGACTTTGTTTGGGTGCTTAGGATATTCAAAACCAGGAGGTTGTTTGACATAAACTTCCTCTGTAATCTTGCCATATAAAAGGCACTTTTGACATCCATCCGTAAACTTGAAAGCCCATATAAGCAAAAGCAAGGAATAGTCTAGCTTCTATTCTTGCTACAGGAGCAAATACTTCATCACCAATCTACTTGCTTATCTATATCCTTGTGCAACTAACCTTGCCTTATTCTTTATAACATTTCCTCTTTCATCTCTTTTGACCCTAAAACCCATCTGGTTCCAATAACTCTCTTCCCATCTGGAAGATCACATAAAACCAAAACCTCTTGAAGTTTAAATTGAAGAAGTTCTTCTTGCATAGCTTCAACCCAGCTTTCTTTAGTCAAAGCTTGAGCAATATTCTTGGGTTCTTCTTGAGATAAAACAAGTAAATAGGCAGGTTTGATGGTCCTTATGATTCAACTTGTTTTGTTTATACACAAAGCTAAGTAAAGCATTGTGAGGTGTAGAAAAATTCTTAGCTCGTGTCTAGTCGACACTCGAAGTAGAAGGACCAATGATTTGATCGAAGGATGATCCTTATGAGTTCTTAAGTTTGGAGCGTAGAACTCCATAAGTATCCTCAAATGTAACATCAGACACCTTCATTGGAATTTGGGAAAATACCTTCATCTTCAAATTCATCATCAAGAATCTTCTAATCCAAGCATGGTATGATCATCCGGATCGCCTAAAGTATCAACGGTGCGGCGGTACTTTGTTGAAAGTACTATCCAAAGTAGCGTGAAAGTACTCTGCAGTCTTTTTTTTCCTCTTTGCCTCTTCATAAGTTCTCCTTTGTTCATCAGTGTAAGAATGTGCTAAAACATCTTGAAGAAGTATCTGATTATTGAGGAGCTTGAAAAGCTAATTATTGAGGGGAAAGTTACTCTTGTGGATGATGATGGTAAACCTCTTAAAAAGGTTGATTTGAAAGAAAATGCGCATGATACGGCTACTAAGCCTAGTTCTTCTTCCTCTCCATATTCTATGGTGGGTAACCCATTCTCTAAAGTGGGGGATGTGATTGTTTCTGGCAGTGATGATGAGGAGGTGCTTGAGCCGGATAATCCTATGGCTAAATTTCTCGCATCAAATGGCGGTCATGAGCTTGAAGATTATTATGATGATTATGCGGATCGTCTATGATTTACGAGAACAATGGATGCTTTGTGCGACATGTATGATATCAAACTCAAGGTCGTTGTAGTAAGCAATCTAGACGTTAGGTTATGCTTGGTTTTGTGTCAAATGTAATCTAGTGAGTAGTGGTTGTTTTACTGTTTTAAGGATAGGAAGTGTCTTGTTATGTTAGCTTTACCGCCTATGTAACGGGCTGAGATATGAGACTTCACTCATATCCTTTGTACTTAAATGTTTTTTGGAGTAATATATTTACCGAGGAAACCCTTTACCCAAACATCGATTAAGTTCCTCTTGAATAGATTGATCCTCGGCAGATAAAAAGATTCGAGCAGCACTTTCTTCGTGGAGCAACAAGACTTTGTTTTGGAATTTCAAGACTTTGTTTTGGACTAACGGGATCTTCATCAGAGAACGACATCGGTCTAATATGAACTCCATAAACAACATATTGTAAATCTTCTCAGCGTAATCGGTTGATTTTCTTCTCTAACTGTACATAGTTCATAGATGAAGTTAAAACCTCAAGATCAAACATCCAATCAGGACCTTTACCTTTCTGATTGTCTTGATCTTCTAAAAACTCAACATGAAGACAATCTTGAACCTTCTTAGTAACCTTGTTGTATACTCTAAAGCCCTATCGTTAGTACAATAACCCAATAAGTATCCTTCTTACGACTTGCCATCAAACTTCCCGTTATCAATAGTGTTTAAAATAGTAAAGAGGTCCAAAAGGTTTCATAAAACTAATATTGGGTTTATTGCCCATCGACAATTCATAACGTGCCTTCATCGTGGTTTAGTGACCGAGACTATGTTAAGTACATAACAAGCGGTACTACGACTACGCGCCCGGAATAGGTAGGTGAGAATCGCTAACATTGTTCTTCTTTTCAATCAAAGTCCTATGCTTCCTCTCTGCAACACCATTCTGTTGTGGTGTTCTTGCAATACTAAACTCCCTTTTATGCCTTTGTTTGCACAAAATTCATCCATAAGTTTGTTCTTGAATTCATTTCCAATGTCACATCTAATACCTCTAACCTTGAGTCTCAATTGGTTTTCAAGAGCAATAATCGGTGTGCGGATAGCATCAAAAGTATCATCTTTAAAACCCAAAAAATACCCAACCAATCTCTCGCAATCATCGTTACAACTAAGCAATACTTTTTCTTGTTTAAACTTGCCACGTAAAACAGTCCAAACAAATCCATAACAGCTCAAAGGTTCTCTAATAGTTCTCTCCTCAAGCTTCTGCTGTGAAGCTTTGTGTTGCATGCCAAGCATTATTGATCATTCTTGTAAGTCTTTGAAGGTAAACCTCTAACTAGATTGCCTTTGACCAGTTTATTGATATTCTTGAAGTTAACATGGCCCAATCTTCTATGCCATTGATGTGCCTCTTCAGATGTTGCTTTAGCCACCAAACATGTGGCTCTTCCATAGGAATGTAAGCTCTTAGACGAGGTCTAATATTATATCTAGGAACACATAATAATGAAGGCGGAATATTCAAACATAGAATCAACATCATTATGAACAAGGTTTTTCATTAACATAAACTAACTAACTAACTATAATAAAGATCAAAGACTTGATCTAACACTAACTAACTAAACCCTAGGTGTTTTCCCTACGCCTAGGTTCCCACACACACACCTCTAGACGCCTACATCTTGTGCGTGCATATAAAAAATAATGACCCTATGTCTCCTTATATACTAGAGACATCTAGGGTTTAAAAGAGGAATCATAATACAATTAGGAAACTAATTATTCTTTTAAGCATATCTTCTAGAATCTTCCAAATCCTCCATCTTTTTGTAGTTTCCTTTCTTGTCACTTTTAGTCCTTCATGTTTCATTCTTCTTGTTTTGTATCATCAAATCTATAATAGACCCAACAATCTTCCCCTATTTGATGGTAACAAAACAACCACAATCTTGTATGAAGTAGAGAAATTGAGATCAGGGATCTCACCATGAATGAAACAAATATGTCTTCCTTTGTCTTCCCCTTAATCCATGCCACGCCACTCAAACATCTCTTCCCTTTTTTGTTATTATCCAAATAGGGAACGTATGCAAATAATGATCTTGACCACCACGAACCAATATCATATTGCCAATCTAAGACTTCCAATGCTTCAAATCGCCCACCATTACGCATCATAAAAAAATAGATTCAAACAACGGCGCACCTAGCAAAGTAATAATGATCAACGTAGGTAAAAATCAAACACTTTCCCTTGAGTGATGCATGTAGATGGTTAAACATTTAACAATAAGCTTCCCCGAAAACCATATGTTAACCATCTTCTTGATTCTTCAAATCTGTAGGCTTTATGTAATGATTACTTGTGAAAACAGTATAACTAATTTGATCAAGAAGTAGAATTTCCCAATCTTGTGTCTTAAATCTTGTACTATCCACGGAACTCCATACTTATACCAACCAAATATAAGTAGACCGCAATCCCTTGACAAGAATCCTCAACTAGTATGAGACACCAGGCACTACAATGTAACTCCTTCAAGTGATAGCAAATGTGTGCATAGAGCATCATAAGAAAAATCACACATTGCTAGATTCATCAAGCTAGATGATAAGAACAAAAACCAAGTAATTCCACTTCACCTTCAAATAAGTGATAAATAATCCTCTTCGTAATCAATTCTTCAATAAATCTCAAAAATGAGCTTTTTAAATCCTTTTAAGAACAAATAACCAAACTCTTTGTGTGTGTGAACAATAACCTGTGTGTGTGTCGTCCAAAAATCCATAACAATCTTTATTCTCGACTTCCCTTCAATTCCAAATCTCCTCATAATAAACCATTATATTGTCAATCCAAATAAGTTTCGTCATGCAAAAACATTGAGCAGTAGTTTGAGAATGAGCAGTACGTTCATCCAATCAGCAGTACTTTCAATAAAATCTGCAGTACGTTTAAACACGAGCAGTACTTTCGAACTTGAATATGCAGTACTTTCATCGCGTCGAAGTGCACTAGGGGTAGCGCATAGAAATCCGCGTAACAGTACTTTGAAAATACGGGCAATGCTTTGAAATTTGAAACATTAGCCAAACGATTATCCCTTATCTATCTTCCACAAACGAATCACAAAGACCAACTAAATATTATATTGCTCATGTCTTCATGACCTTTGACAATAATTTAACCACTTGCATCTCCAACCGACCTTATGAACCAATCATACACGAATAAATGTATGAATGCATTAATGAGTACCAAGTAAAAATTTAATAGCAGCTGTAACAATCTGACAATGCCCCAATATGCACATCGAATATATCAAGCACCATGTGAAAGATCCAATCATGCATACTATCACACACGTTGACCGAAATTAATGAGATTCAATCATTCAAAGATCCATGTGTGTCACCCAATAAAAAAACAATTTACGTACTGATGTGTATCCCACGTGATGAGATACATATACTTTCTTTAAATTATCGACTTTTTGATCATGCACAAGAAAGAAAACGTCAACCCATCTTTTCTCCTTGAATAAATGAGTACTGATCTTGTTGAGTAGATGACAATCTTGATATATAATTCGGAGCAATCAATGCGTGAAGTAGCAGCAAATAAACTTGTAGGTCCCATGTTCAATTTAATATCATCCCATGTGATCATGTATACTAATCAATATTACAAATCTTGCAATTAAACTCAAAATTTCAAAACTTTTACCCAGTTCTGCAGCCAACTTCGACATAGTATATCTTTTTACTGAAACCTCCAATTGACGTCCTTCGGTGGAGCGTTAGAAGTATATAGAGAACGCCCACCTAAAATTTCATCCCGATCCAGGTTAGCTAAAAAAAGTTATCAGCTTCAAAAGCGATCTTGTATAAACATACGAAAATTTTAAGATCCGAATTTTTCGTCTTTTTCGTCATTCTTCGACACATAAAACCTTGTAATCCTAGATATCACGAGCCGTGCTCGATACCACATGTGAAGATTTGTAAGCTCTTAGGCGAGGTCTAATATTATATCTAGGAACACATAATAATGGCGAATATTCAAACATAGAATCAACATCATTGTGAACAAGGTTTTTCATTAACATAAACTAACTAACTAACTATAATAAAGATCAAAGACTTGATCTAACACTAACTAACTAAACCCTAGGCGTTTTCCCTACGCCTAGGTTCCCACACACACACCTCTAGACGTCTACATCTTGTACGTACTATAAAACTAATGACCCTATGTCTCTTTATATACTAGAGACATCTAGGGTTTACAAGAGGAATCATAATATAATTAGGAAACTAATTATTCTTTTAAGCATATCTTCTAGAATCTTCCAAATCCTCCATCTTTTTGTAGTTTCCTTTCTTGTCACTTTTAGTCCTTCATGTTTCATTCTTCTTGTTTTGTATCATCAAATCTATAATAGACCCAACAACAATTTTAACATCAGTTGACTCAACACCGATAACATCAGATGATGAGACTGAACCCTTTTAGGAGGACGAAGTTGCACCTACACCATCACGATCACCATTGATCCAATCAGGATCGGGACAAATTTTATCATTCCGTTGGGACAGATCATACCATTTGGTAGAACTTATAAGCTTAGTCCGAATGGACCTATTAGGATGCTTACTACAAGGAAGATAGTAGTATTTCATTCACCATCATCTCCTAACTTACCACTAGGATTTCCATCATCATCATCATCGTCATCATTATCATCTAGAGCATCATTTGTACCATCACATCTCATATACACTACTAATGCATATGACTTGCCGCTTGTGAAGCGGGCATGATTTGACACACCACCCATCTATCGAGATGACGGCTACACTATCTTATAGATTTGAGGACTATGAGAGTTTCAAAGTTGTTGTTGCTAGACAACCTACTACTCTACTTGAGGCATGATTAGACCAAGCGAGAACTAATAATAAGTACCTTTCTAGCTAATGTAATCTTTATCATTTATTATCTCCACGATAATCACAACCTTTGTTTATTTCATTCCTTATTCCAATTGCCCAATTTTCAATCATTTCGCGATGATACCTCACTATTTTATTAGGGGTTAGGCCAACTTTATTCTTGACCAATTAGGAGACTATTACCACTCTATAAGGTTCTCCCATGTATCCTACAAACCATTCAACAAATTATATTTCAAGTTACTTTGCTACTACTTCATAACATTATTTCACTTAATTTTACTTCAAGCTATTCTACACTATCTTAGAAACATTGTTTCATAAAGTTTTAAAACAAGTTGTTTCGTTACCACCCTATCAATTGGTTTTCAGTCATTTTATCAACGATTTAATATCATCATGCGAAACGATTTTCATGTTACTCTGAAAAATCATTGAGCCATTATATTACAAAACAAAACGTTGAATACCATTTAAAGCTTTGGAGGAACATAATACCATTTCAACAAAACCAAGCATCACATCATTTGTCCTCGATTATACATGGCATGATCACCTATGTATAATTCAGGAAGAATTATGTCATGAAAGTAACAAGCATTATTTCAAATCTCTTAAAACAATTTTCACTCAAAAGCAAAGCTTTGTAATCAGATAAATTGTTTATAAACATGTCTTTTTGTTAACACTCTATAGAAGCCTACGCCATTCATCCCTCACTCAACCAATAAGTTAGAATTTGACGAGTTACCTTTTTAGGAAAGGCTTCCTATACCATCTATGAGGAGGATTCCTCGATACAAGAAAACAATGAAAGGATTTCGGAATTTCCAACAAGGACTAGAAGTAGGTAGCGAGATCTTTCAAAACTCAATAAAAATCTTAAGCCATCACGGGAAAATCCGAACCACTATCTTTGGATTAGAAGCCAAATTCTATTATTTCAAAAGTACTAGCTAGACCGAGTTACAAGATTTAGTACGAAGCGAATACACACTAAGTAACACAATAGGGACAAACCAAGTCTTCTTAACTAAACTTTCACACTACAACAATATGTGAACTTCCCTACAACGAGTTTCCCTTAAAGGAAAATTTGGTTAGATTAAGGTTATCGATATAAACTTCCTTTAAGGCATTGTGTTCTCTAGAAGTTACAGATAGCCTCACTTTCACATCAAGAGATGCAACAGGTTTGAACATATTGGACAATCAATGACTATCCATCTACAAGTGAAATTAGAACAAACATTCCTTGGTATAGTATAAGCTGATATCTATGTTTTGCGGACATGATGACAATCTAGTGATGAACTATTTTAGAAGCACTCAATATCGGAACGATTCTTGAAAACCAATCACAATACTACATCACTTAAATATTTAAGGTTTTGTGACTTTTATATAGCATGGAAATATTTTGATAAGAGACCTTAGCAAGTAAGACTCAAGTCATGACATTCAAGCTAGAAGCTAGAAGAATCACAACGTATACTATTCTTTTCAATAAGGTCCTTTTCGATAGATTTAACATTTTGAAATTTGGCATGAGACACGTGGTATCAATTCCAGTTGTACCTATTACAAGCTATTCGATCCATCTTAGATTTCTGACAATCATTTTAAGATTCCTTTGGAATTCACTAGGACATGATTACCACTTATTATCCTCAGCTCAATGGTCAGAGCGAGAGAACAATTCAAACATTGGAAGATATACTCAAGTCATGTGTGATTTTCTAGAAATGATTAGGCAAATCATTCTTCATCGAACAAGTTGCTTTACAACAATAGTTATTACATGAACATATTGACTACACCATTTGAGGCACTCTAAGGTTGAGGTGTCAATCACTCATTCACTGGTCAAAATTAGGAAAGTCCAACTCACTAGTCAATGACTCATTCATGAAACAACAAAGTAATTGTACAAATCAAAAATCAGTTACAAGTAACAACATATAGCTAGATAAGCTACTTCGCTATACGACGCAAAAGATTGGAAGTATGTTCCATAAGTCGCAAACCATTAGAATTTCAAGTTGGCAACAAATTTATGTTCAAGGTCTCGTCTTGGAAAGGCGTGGTAATGATTCAAAAATTGGTACCCAATGCGACTCAAATATTCTCACCTTACACCGATAACACCGTAGAACCTAACATGGACTCGAATTCGTGGAGAATTCGGTTGGGAATGTGACAACTCGTAATTTCATGTCATTTTACAAACTTTAAAATTTTCACTATTCATCTCGGGAATTTACTATTCACCGGTTACTATTCAAAATTTTACTATCATCATTTTCAAGTCAAGTAATATTCTCGAGAACATATTTCAAAAATTTACTATTCACAAAACACTATTCATTCCCGGAGAAAATCACAATTCATGAGTCACTATTCATTATTTTATGTAAACTAGGTTTACTTAGTATCAAATACGCCAGAACCTCGGAGGGTTAAGCTGCGTATTCATGAACAATCATCAAGGACATTTCATATAGACTAGATTTAGTCTACATATCATTAGTAACATCATTTCATATCAATTCATGCATGAATTTGCATTTTTCATTAAAACGTATAACTTCCTATTAAATAAACGCTATCGCGTAATCATTTATTTGAACATTTGATCCGACACATCCCAAAAATCATCCGGATATATTTTTATATTCATATTAAGATTATAAAAATAATATTATGAGTTTACCCAGTGTTTTAAATTTATTTTGTATATAAATTGTTATATTTATATAATTACGACGGTTTTCGTAAATTCAACACGATAAATATTTATTCACTCAATACTTGTGAGAAATGTATTTTTATAATTTTTATGACTTCAATATATTTTATTTTGACCCGTTAAAATTTATATTTAGCTAACGCTACCTTAAATGCTTAAATATGTACACAAATTACCAACTATACTTAAACAATTACACATTTTCTTCTACACTTATATACTTAACTACACAAAAGACACTAACTCTTTCTTTATTTCACCCTTGTCGACACACAAGGATTACTCAACATGATGAGTCCAAAATATCTTTACTTACATAATTATAATGATATTCTAATCATACACATACAACATAATATTTCAAGGTGAAAAAAAAAAAGACATATCCTCTCTTCATCTTCTCATAGAAACCGGCCATAGCATGAAGACCAAGAAAGATCCATAAAAATTTCAAGCTCAAGTGTTTATTTAGTTCTATTAGTGATCTTGTTAAGGTTTTGAAATAAAAACTTCAAGATTATTAAGCATACTTTTCTCAAAAATTGATAATCATTCGAGTAAGCTTTTCATATATTTTACCAATCTTTCTTGATCATTCATGAGTTATTTTTATTATGCTTGAAAGAAAACATGCATGTTACATATGAATTTATACCACTTTTAAAGTTTTTATTACTTATTATGAAATATAATTATCCTATAATTATCCCTTGAAACATATCATGTTTGATGATGTCTAGGAACCCATGACACCCTAAGAAGGTGTATGGAAGGATTTGAATAGCTTCGGAGTTGTTTTGAATTGGTTAGAATAGGTTTTGCGCGAGAAAAACTCATTTCGACAAGTATTATAAAGGGTCTGTCCATATTTTGAAAATCTGGAAATCTCGACAGTTTGTAAAATATTTTGGGCTAGATATTTAGAAAATAAACTTCAAAACGAAAACGTGGCCGCTTGAACGGATTAAAACGGAGCTATAACGAAGAAGTTATGAATTTTTCAAGTTGACGACGAAAATAATTGTTTCAGAAAATTCAGCATGCTGTCTCGACTTTTTACGAGTCAAAAATGAGTCTTAAGCGTTATAAATTGTGTCGACTTATCAAAATTATATTAGTATACTTTGATACGGCTAAGGACATGTGCGTTGAAAACGGACTTGTAACGATTAAGTTATACACGTTTACACAAAGTTGCCGTAACTTTATTATATAAGAAAAACTATTATATTTCTAATAGACAAGTATTACGGCAAACAAGGACCATGTTGAGGGTCGTTTTTAACATTGACGTAGTACTTTTTATAACGTGATGTCTTCTAGTAAAATTAAGTTCGCCAAGCATATTTTCCAAAATGTCCAACCGTTTGTCAAGCGGAGTCGTAATGAATAATATACGGTCACTTAAACTTTGCCGAAAACCACCCTTAAACGATATTTTGGACTAAAGTACCATACTTAACCTATATTTTTCTCCTTGATCGAGACCTCTAGGATGGAAACTTAAACACTAAAACTTTGAGATATTGATAAAAGCTTCCCAAAACCGTTGAGTTCGTTTCCTAACACTCGACGTGCACCATTTTACAACTAGCTTTTCGAGGCCGTTTTGTCACTTTCAGGAAATTTCAACGACATTATTTTACGACGAAAAGTTATAATTTCATAATAAATCACCAAATGATTATCGTAGGATATCATTTCAACGTAAATACTTGTAAAGTATTTTATAACATGACGAGATGTCATAAACGTATATTTCGACGATAAATTATATTTTCAAAAGCGTACAAGTGGTATAGATTACATGTGGATTTGCATGCACGACATTGTTTCATGATTTACATTAGAACATATCATTCATAATGGGTCACGGTCAGAGGTTGCGCCTCATTTCAGTATTGCCATTACATCATCATTATCATTGCAACAGGTGAGTTTTCATAGCCCCGATTTATTCAAGTTTTTACTTATTTCAAACCTACGGGGGAGAATACATTGTACATCATTTTATTACGATACCATGTATATCAAATTCATTACATTGCTTAAGTTACCTCATTGCCAGTTAAATGTCCCCATTTCATGAACATGAACCGTTAATTTCATAGAAGCGAGGGTGAGTGGATAGATCTATCGAGGGTGACACCTCCATCCGGGTTGGTGGATTCCAACCGGATGGATGCATTTCATTTCATTATCATTATTTGAGTTGTTTGGCAAAACACTCGTTAGGCGAACATCACCAAGCTTCGTGTCATGTGCTTAAGTAATTGTATCATTTTTGTGACATCATTGTCATACATAATTTATACTTGTGGTAGTCGTATTAAACATTTTCAACAACTCCATGAACTCACTCAACCTTTGTGTTGACACTTTTAGCAATGTATTTTCAGGTAACTACGGCATTCACTTCATGGCATGCATGTGGACATATCATAGAGTTGCGGTGACGACGCGACTCACATGGGATTTATACACTTTAAAAACGTCGTTTGACTTGCACCAAATTTATTTTCCGCACATAGTAACTTTCATTTGGGACCTATCTTTGTAACTCTGAATGTTTTTATTAAATCAAGCGATGTATTTTCCAAACGACACTTTAGGTCGTTCAATATAACTGTGATTGTGATGCTATGACAGTCAATCCACAGGAATTCCATTCCGCTGCAAAACAGGTAAGTTGGGGGTGTGACACAATTAGAATTGTCTAAATTCTAAATTCTAAGCAAATTTTAATAGTTAATAAAATTGCATATTTTTTGAGTTATTAAATTAGAAGCTAGACTAATTACTGTATATAAATTGGTAAAAGACAAACTAGTATATTTTATCTAGTTGTTCTGTTTTGACCATTTAAAAGTACTACTTACAATTGTTGGAATGGTAGAACTATTAAGAAAGAAATTGCATGCCCAATTTTTCAAGTTAATAGCATTGATGGATAATTCATCATCTACATAGTAGAATACACTTTTTTAGTACATAAGTAATTGTTAAGTATGGACTTTCTCAAAGGTGTAGGGAAGTATATAGAATACTATTTTCTTTCACTGGTTAATGAAATACTTACAATGTTGTCAAATCCAGTTGGAGTATTGTGTTCTTATTACTGAATAAGGAGTTAATGTAATGATCTCTAATTCAGTGGGAGTTACAAGCTTTGTCATCTTGGTAGTAACCCAGATTATCTCTAGAATGTCTTAAGATAATTGGTTTTCGCTGGTAGACACTTATGTTTTCAAAGATAGTCATGTACGTTTCCTTATTAGACAATGAAGTGGTTCTACATCTACTAGTTATGCTAATATCAATGACACAATTATATTAGTCATATAAACAAACATATGTCGTGTTGTTTATCTGGTACATGATGTTGTTCCATGCACAAGTGGGAGAAATCTATATTGTGTGCAAGGTACAACATATAGGTATATGATTTAACGGATTCTCTTGACTGCAAGGTAAGAGACTAACGTTCTAATATGACTTGTACATATCTAATTCAGGAAACACTTTGTGTTGCAATTTACGTCATGTGAGAACTTGGAGAGATTGCAACAACAAAGTAAATCTCCATGTGAAGTCAGACCTTGTATGGACATATTTGCAGTTTCTAAAATTAGACAAGTATTTAGAACATGTGTCAAAATGATATATAAGACTACTTCAAACTAGATATTTATGTATTATTATAATGACATAAATAAATAAAGTAATCTAATACTACTTCAATTTGTATATTTATGAATTTTGGAATGACATAAATAATTGAAGAAATAATGTAGTCCTACATTATTGTGATGTAAATAAATTAACTTGAAATTACTATTGAAACCAAGAGTTGTGTTCATAATTACTTTAGTTGAACATGTTTATGATTCATTGTAAAGACATAAACATTAAGTCTTTTACGACTTATAATAAAGTAAGAGGTTAACTTGCTATATTTTTTTTCATTAAGATATATACAAGAAGTCATTGAGTTGATCAATGATTTATAACATATAATGGGATTATAATAGTTTATGTTTTCATGATGAGACATGGATATGAAGTGTCTTGGTTAAAAAGTACTTGTTTTATAAAGCATGCAATTGGCTTGAAAAGTCTATTATACCATTAAGTTGACTAGTTGGTAAATAGGTAAGCCAAAAGGAATATGTTTATCTTTTATATTGTTAGATTGTCTTACAATATTAATTCTAATGAATACCACAAGTTGATGGTATGTTCAGTTAGGAGAATCAAACTCTATTTGATTTGTTTGATTCAAGATAACCATCACTTCTTTCTTAAAATGTAATAAGGTTAGAAAATTGAGTATGGATTGAATATACTCAATATGACTTCAACCTAGAAGATTAATAAAACAGCATTTTATTATGGAATGTGATGAATCACATTAAGTTTTAAAATTGAAGATTCTGAATTTGTTAAACTACTTATGAATAGGTTATTAACAAACTAAAGTCAGGAATTATCAATGTGTATGTGTAATGTCCCAAAAAGAGAACAATGCAGTTTTGCTCTAATTGCTTAGTATATATAGATAGTCTATATATTACAAAAGGCAAGTGGGAATTTTTTTTTTTTTTTTTTTTTTTTTTTTTTTTATCTTGAAAGATAAAATTACAAAATACATAATTTTCTTAAATACACTAGTAAATATCGTGATGAGGCTAGATATGAAATGTTAACCTCAATATGATGGAATTTTCATTCATAGATCTGCAACGATATCTCATATATTTGATTTATATGCTGAGAATAACATGAGTTACAGGATTATAGTAAACCTGATAATCATTATGATGGATTACCAAATGTTAAATTGGGTAAATTACTCATACTATGAATGTTAAAGATGATGTCCATTAAGATAATCAACTTTTGAAATTTGGTTTATCTTAATAGTTAGACTAGAGAATGGAAATAAGTTTCTTCAAAGAGATGAAAAACCTTAGTGGTTTGAATTTCTATGTAGAAATCATATGGACAATATTGTACACATATTTAATGCATGTTTTATGACAAGATTATTAATCATGCTTAAGCAATTAATTATGGTTGAATATTCTTTTCATTAATATGAAATATGATAATAGAATATCAAAACTCTTTCTTGAGAAATTACTTGAGCGAGGACGATAAGTAATCGAAAGGTTTTTTGAATTCATATGATCTTTGGAAGTGTACCAAGTTCAATAATTCATGAATGGATAAGTGCATGCATCTATGAAATTATTCTTATGTTTAATTATTAAATCCTAGTTTTGATTTATAATTGAAATAAGATAAATTTTAAGTATTCCTGAAAGCTAGTGGGAGTATTATGTTAAGGTTTTAAATCTTATATGTTGTATAACATATAAGAAGTAACATTCCTTGTAAGCTAAATGTTAAGTCTTAGACTAGAATGAAACTTCACTTGTAAGATTTAAGAATTAAAAAATACAACCTTTGAATATATGTTTATTATTAATAAACATATGCAGTAAAAATAAATGATTCTAATAAAACATGATATATCATTTGGGAAATGGATAAATATATTTTGACAAGATAGAACATGAATGAATTCTAAGTTTGACCTGTAGATTCATCATGTACATCATCTAGTATATTCAAATTGTTGTATCATTCAAGTATTCTTGAATGATAGATGATTTGACAACATTGATATCTAACTAAAAGTTATTAGATAACTTGTGTAATGAATATTCTAATAGAATTACATCCTCAGCCTGGAACTGCACCTAGATTCTATGGATAAACAATATGTCAATTGTTGTGCAAATTGTCATCAGCTTCAAACTTGAAAGTTTGGAAAGCATCAAACATTACACAATAAGATATTAACGTTTACGGAGTTTTAATGAGCATATTGTTGTTTGTATACAATGATGCTGATTTAATTGAAATGACACTCAATACTAGTCATGGTAGGATTTCATCCTTGTTAATGGCCATGTGAACTAGTTGTGCTACTAAAAGCGCAGTTGCATTATACATTAAACGAATAAGAATACTTTAAACTTTAAAATGTTTGAAAGTTTAAATTATCATAAATTGGTGATAGAGGATGTCACACACTTTATGATTTATTATGTGGATTGGTGAATGCACACATACAAGGACTTCACTAATTGAATTCTTGAAATAAGTATTCTCAAAATTACGATAGATCAAGTTGGTTGATTTATGCCTTGTCATCAAGTATGATTGTCATTACTTGAGGCATAATTCATCAACTAGAATTTTCGTGCATTGATCTATTTAGTATTTGGATAAGGGATGTTAAAAAATTGTTATAATAAATCAAATACTTGGTATGTTTGATTTTATAATATATTGTATCCTATATTTGCATGTTTAATCCATGAATAAATTTATTTATTCTAAATCGTCCGTTGTCAATTAATGATATGGGAGTATCATTAAACTAAGACAAATATGAGAGATGTGGTAGAATATACTTTAAAGTATATTGATGAGAAAGCATACCAATTTCAGATGATATTCAATGAATTGAATATAGGACTTATCCCAACTACATGATTTTACTTTATGGATATTGTTATTAAGTAAATCATGAATAGTTATCCTCGGACTTGAGATACCAGATAAGTGTCATGAATGTAGTGCACTTTTGTGGAACAACTTAACGCTATACGTAACTGGTAGTCATAAGGGTTGTTTCCTGAAGTGTTGCAAAGTTTGTGGGTTAGTCTCGTAGTCAAGATAGAATTTGTTCCTTCAAATTTATTTGGAGTTTAATGCTACTGGGCCCCTCGTAGGGTTGACAAGATGTTTGCACTAATAACGAATGACTTAATAACGAGAAACAGAATGGTAATCTTGCTCAATAACTAATAACGAGAAACAGAATAGTTGAATAAAGAATGACTTAATTCCATATCTTTATTTAACATGGTATTAGAAACAAAAGGATAATAATAATGAGAAATCATTAAAAGCTTTTTCCAGGACCTTGCTCGAGTTGTACTAGAGGCATCGAAGTGTTGCTAGACGCTAACCAATGTGATCACACTATTAAAATATGTCCAAGTGGGAGCTGTTGGTTTAATGGACATAAATTAATAGACGTGTGTTAGGATCGAACTCGAGACTACAGGATTGCACACTTTACGTATGAGAATTAAATGTAATAGTTATATTTATTTATTAATTAAACGAAATAACTATAACGGACGTTAAGTAATTAGTTGTAATGGACTAACGGTCGTTAAATATAATTGGGAAGGACTAAAGATCAAATTGGAGATCGAGAAGGTTCTAGAATCCCTTGTGGGAGTCCATGGCCGATCGTCCATATGGTTTCCATAAACCAATCCTTAGCCAACTTGTTCACCAAGTTTGTTTGAGTATAAATACAAAACCAAGGGTGTTGGTAATTTAACTCTTGTATTCATTAGCTAAACCTAAAACTTGTTTTGTGTGTGTGTTTGATAAAACCGGTCGACACCCTCTCATAGGGATCGATCCATAACTTTTCCATAATCAAAGTTATTTTTTAATCAAAACTAGCATTACTTTAATTCGGTTTAGTACGTGTGTACAAGAAAGTGGTACTAACACAATATTGTTAGTATTCTTGGATTGAATTACAAAACGGTAAGGGGTAATTCACTTAATCCTAAAAACCCTAATTAGGGTTCATCCAATTGCTAGTTTTGTGGAATTGATTCTTGTTCGGCTATAATAAAAAATGTACGCATATTATTTATGTTTTAGTTAATTAATTATTCATTATTCGTTCCTATACACTTCCGCATGTATCTTTGATGTTTATTGTTTTATATATGATTGTCATGTTATATAATTCCAACATAGTAGCTGTCCAAACATTGAAATATCTAGGTTTAGATGATCATAATGTTGAAACTTAAAATCATATATATTCAGGCCTCAAGCAGAGGAAAATGCCCCATCTATATTGCATAATATTCTAGATTCATACAAGAAGAAAAGGTGTATAGGATGATAGAAGCTTGTTAATCCACTGTTGCTGTACATAGGAGGACTAAGATGTATGACTGTATGAGTGTGGGATATCATTTTAGAAACACTTCCTTAGTTCATGTTAGTGCTTTTTCTATGTGTCAAGCAACATAGATGGGGCATGTTGAAACTTAAATTTATTTTCTTTTTTTATTTTTCAAACCAGCTAATTTTTTATTCATTGAAATAAAAATACAAATTACATAAAAATACAAAAATAAAACATGTCAATAAAAACACACACAAGTACACCACACATCATTTTTCCATTTTTTATTAATAAACACACACGACACACTATTTTTAATCAATAAAAGAAAAGAAAATTGCAAACCAACACAAACACATACCACACCCTTCATATTCATCTATCTCTCTCTCTCTCTCTCTCTCTCTCTCTCTCTCTCTCTCTCTCTCTCTCTCTCACACACACACACACACACACACACACCATAAACACACTCAAAAAATACAACACATACACATAGGGATGCTCATCGGTCAAAAACCGGACCGGACTGAGAAAATCCGAATTGGACCGAGACCGAATCCGGCAAAAACACTAGACCGAGACCGAGACCGAATGTGGTCGGTCCGGTCCGGTCTCGGTCGGTCCGTCGGTCGGTCCGGTCCAACAAAGCTAAATTTCGGGTTTGTGGTCCGGACCGGACCGAGACCGAATCCGGCGAAAACCCTAGACCGAGACCGGACCGCCGGTCCATCGATCGGTCGGTTTCGGTTCAGTCCGGTCGGTTTTGTCGGTCGGTCCTGTCCATCCAGTCCGTTTGCTCACCCCTACATACACAAACCCCATCCATTTTTTATCAATGAAAATAAAAAAAATAAAAAGGAAAAAATGCAAATTTCTCCCATGAGAGCGCCAAAGTGCGAATGACTTGGCTAGTACACCAACCGGTGCAATGGCGATGGAAATCTCGGATTGATGAGGCTCACTCATTATTATACCCCCATGCTCTAAGGCTGTATGTTGATGGAAATTACGTTATACAATCGAAAAACATAATACGAATAAAACCCAAAGTTTTTGACTTAATGGTATGTAAGTGTGCACATCAACCATAAAGTTGTAGGTTTGTGAGATTTTATTATGGTTTGTGCTATCTTTTATACAATAAAAGACTTACACCATTTTCAAAGTTTTTTGCTAAAACAATCTTATTAAGAAAAAAAATGGGTCAATCAGGTTGCTCTATTTTAACGTGTGACAAAATTGAGCATTTTTATTGGTCACTTGAAAGTCAAAATTAAAAACGAAATTGGTCAAACTTTGATAAATTTGGTGGAATAAAAAAACATAAAAATATAGGTGTAAAATTTGTGAAAACAATAATTTAAAAAAAATGAGGTAATTAATAAAAACTTTAGTGGCTGAAATTGAAATAAATTACATGAAGTTAAGTGTAAAAGAAAAAAAATACACAAAGAGAGGTAAATACATTTTTTGAGCCCTAAAATCCATGGACCAAAGCTAAGGGTTTGTTTTGTACGTAGGTGGGTTTAGGATTAGGATTTGGATTTGGATTTGTTTTTGGATTAGGATTTAAATTTGGAGAGAGAAAAATATATTATTATATAAATATAAAGTATATTAAATTAGTGTAAAATAATATATTTTATTAAAGTTAATTATTTTTTTTAGAGTAAAAAATATTAATGTAAGAAAGAGTTATGGGTTGTTTGTCATGGGGTGTTAGATCGGTTTGAATTTGATTTGACAATTACTAATCGTTTGGTTTGCATCTATGTGATTCAAAACATTATTTGATACCTTTTTATGTGGGCAACATAATTCCTTACATGTATCACTGGTTTCGGTTGAATACTCTAATTTTTTTGTCATTTTCGATTGAATACTTGACTTTTTTGTCATTTTCTTTTATGCTTTTGTCATTTTTACTATTTTTAAAGTATTTGAGTGGGTCCATTCATATGTTAATATTCAAATAAACTTTTGTTATAAATAAAATTATATCAATTATATATTTTCTCTCTCACACATCAAATCTAAATTCAAATATAAACCAAATCTAAATCCTAATCCGAATGCAAATCTTAAACATGTCAACAAACCAAACAGACCCTTAGAGACAACAATTAATGTGACCCACATTTTAATCTCATCCCCACCCAATATGATATATTTTCGAACAATGTTATTTTTAGGATTAATCCACAACTTCCAAAGCTAAAGCTATAAACAAACAATTTTTTCTACTTTGGTTTTCTAAATCCAATCCTAACCCCAAATACAAAACTGCACCTAAACATAATCCAAAAATAAAGACAAATAATAAGAACATATTTACACAAAGTATAACTTATACTTATTTTAATCATCATATCATTTACCAATTATTTTAACCAAACAAACACAATCAAGTTCACTTGAACAAATTTTTTGTTTGGAGCGATGATGGATTGGGGTAACTATTTGTTCTAGCCCATTATATCATAAGGAGACATCTATGGTTTTTTCGATGTTCCATATAACACTTTAATTTTTTGATCAAATGACACTTGTAATCTTATATACGAAGAATGCGAAGATGTAGTAATATACTATAAACACCAACCGTGAGGCAAACAATTTGTTATACTACATGTATATTGTATCAAATATGCGATAATCATATAGATCATAAGACAACAATACTAATACATGATCCGGTTTAACCCAACATTAAGCAAATTCCGCAAAAAATAAATAAATAATAAATATACTTTATACTCAAAGAGCACCAATTATTATACCCATACAAAAATAAAGTTTGTGATTAACCAGAACGGACTAAGTAAATAAAATTACACTAAGATGTTAGGATTGCTATTACTCTAGTAATAAAACCTAAACAGTGCCCGCGACTACATATTTGTTCATTTCAGTTAGGCGCTAAGTCATGTCACCACCTAGAGCATCTTCAATGGTAAACCTTTTGATAAGGTTTATATAATTTCAATGTCATATACTCTTAAATTTATCATTTTATAAACCTATTATCACTATGCTTAAACTTGTTAAAACTTTATAAATTGATACGGTTTAAATTAGTTACATGTATTTTAGTTGCAATAAAAAAGTCTATAATCTTATACCTATTTTATTTCATGTCATCATAAACCTCATCTCACTATAGTGACTTAATTTATAAACCTCTTCAAATTTTATAAACTTTTTCATGAACCGCTTATAGTGGATGCCCTTATTCCCAATATTTAGTAGTGGAGTAAGGAGTTGTTTATTAAATTAAGTGGTTTATCCTTAAGTGTCTTAATTAGCCTCTTAATTGAAAGAGAGAGACATTTGTGAGTCTCTCAATTATGAAAAAAATATATATGTGTTTTGGGCTCACATTTATCTCAATTAAAAGAGAATAAGAGAAAAGTAAACACATTCTAAATATTGTTGATCAACCTTTTTTTTTTTTTTTTTTTTATTTATTTATTTTTATTTTTTTAGAATGGCATCACACTTGAATCCGACCCCCGAGTTAAACCATCCAAACGGGTAGGCTTCGGGACCTGAACCACTAGGAGAGACCTGCGAAGGGAAACCCCCACAACTAACGACTTCTTTCTGAGCAACTACGTTCATTTTTGCAACAAATTATTTAAGCCTAAAATGCAATTCTAATTACATGCCTAATCTACTTAACATTAGACACATGTATTGTAAATTTTCTCTCTTCAAATTTTCGCCAATTATTTTTTCAAATTCATTTATCAAATCATTAGGCATATTAGTCAGGTTACTGCTTAGCCATAAGAATAATTTTTCATAAGAAAAATATTGAACTTACGAAAAAATAATTGATGTATTTCTTTTTATGTTTTCCATGCCGCAATCCCATCTAAACACACTGGACTGTGATTAATCTCAGCCATCCAATCCTCCCACCCTTTGAAAGTCATTACTTTTTCACTTTCAATAAAATTTAGTTTTTATAATATATGTAGTTAAGATAAGAGAAAAATAAACACCTCTTAAGTCTAGTGCATCAACTTTTTGAACAACTATGTTTATTTTTGCAACAAATTAGGACTAGATGGAGTGGTCATGACTTCCCCTTTTGGTGACCAACTCACGCGCAACACACCCAAAACAGATATGCGATGTCACTACCAAAATTGTAAAGTATGGTGAGTTGCTCATTATTGTTTTTGGTTGACAAATTGGGCTCCACTCCCAAAACTAATTGTTTTTTATTTTTATTTTGTTAGTGTGTGGGATATTTAGTGGGGTATACTTTTATAATATAGGTATTTTAATAAAAGGTGAGCGGAAAATGATCAAAACAAATGTATGATGAGAGCGAGTGAAGAAAAGTGAGGGGAGAGAAACCTGAAATGACGCTGAGTGGCTCAGCCATTGCTCTCTTTAGGGCCTAATGTGTCAAAGATAGAAAAAAAAAACAAAAGCAATGAACTTTTACAAATAAATAGTTGTCACGCTGGCAAACCCATCCAAACACACTTAACTCTAATCTCCACCATTGACCAAAACCATCACTCTTTAAATTTTGTTTGTTTCACTATCATTTCACAGCAACTATCATTTATCAATATTTATTAATCTTTATACATATTAGTGTTACATACATCGAGATGGTGATTAGAACTATGGACTAACTGGGGTTTGCCAATTATATTAATTGGAGGTCGTTGTTTAAGCCTTTTTTTGGGCGTATGAGCTTATCTTCCATCTTTAACTCATAATAAGATCACAAGTCTGAAAATAAGGCGGAGAATCTGGGCGTATGGGATTTAAGCATAGTTAAATAAGCTCATAAGCCTAAAAATAAGCTTAAACAAACATCCACTTAAAAATAAAGACAAATAGTAAGAACATATTTACACAAAGTATAACTTATACTTAAATTTAATCATCATATCATTTACCAAGAATTTTAACCAAACAAATACAATCAAGTTCACTTTTGAACTTGAACAAATTTTTTTTTTGGAGTGATGACGGATTTTGGTAACTATTTGTTCTAGCCCATTATATCATAAGGAGACATCTATGGTTTTTTCAATATTACATATAACGCTTTTATTTTTTGATCAAATGACACTTGTAATCTTATATAAGAAGAACGCAAAGATGTAGTACTATATTATAAACACCAACAGTGAGGCAAACAATTTGTTATACTACGTGTATATTGTATCAAATGTGCGATAATCATATAGATCATAAGACAACAATACTAATACATGATCCGGTTTAACCCAACATTAAGCAAATCCGCAAAAATAAATAAATAAATAATAGACTTTATACTCAAAGAGCACCAATTATTGTACTCATACAAAACTAAAGTTTGTGATTAACCAGAACGGACTAAGTAAATAATTTTACACTAAGATGTCTGGATTGCTATTACTCTAGTAATAAAATCTAAACAGCACGCGCGACTACATATTTGTTCATTCCGGTTACGAGTTAAGTCATGCCACCACTTAGAGCATCTTCAATGGTAAACCTTTTGATAAGGTTTATATAATTTCAATGTCATATACTCTTAAATTTATCATTTTATAAACCTATTATCACTATGCTTAAACTTGTTAAAACTTTATAAATTGATACGGTTTAAATTAGTTACATGCATTTTAGTTGCAATGAAAAGGTCTATATACTTATACCTATTATATTTCATGTCATCATAAACCTCATCTCACTATAGTGACTCAATTTATAAACCTATTCAAATTTTATAAACCTTTTCATTAACCTCTTATAGTGGATGCCCTTATTCCTGATATTTAGTAGTGGAGTAAGGGGTTATTTATTATATTAAGTGGTTTAGCCTTAAGTGTCTTAATTAGCTTCTTAATTGGAAGAGAGAGACATTTGTAAGTCTCTCTTTAAAAAAAAAAGAGATAATAAGAGAAAAGTAAACACCTTGTAAATGTAGTTGATCAACCTTTTTTCTTCTTTTTTCTTTTTTTTTAATTTTTATAATTTTATTTATTTATTTAATTTTTACTTTTTTAGAATGAAACCACACTTGAAATCCGACCTCCGAGTTAAATGATCCAAACGGGCAGGCCTCGGTACCCGAACCGCTAGGAGAGACACGCGCAGGGAAACCTTACAACTCACAGCTTCTTTTTGAGCAACTATGTTCATTTTTGCAACAAACTATTTAGGCCTAAAATGCAATCCTAATTACATGCCTAATCCACTTAACATTAGACACATGTATTGTAAATCTTCTCTCTTTAAATTCCCACCAATTATTTTTTCAAAATCACCAAGCAAATCATTACACATAATAGTAAGCTTACTACTTAGCAATAAGAATCATTTTCATAAGAAAAACATTGAACTTACAAACAACTAGTTTATTTATTTCCTTTTATATTTACCACGCCGACAATCCCATCCAAACACACTTGACTCTGATTCATCTCCGCCATCCAATCCTCCCATGCCTTAAGAATCATTACTTTTTCACTTTCAATAAAAATTAGCTTTTACATTATATGTAGTTAAGATACGAGAAAAATAAACACTTCTTAAGTCTAGTTCGCCAACTTTTTGAGCCACTATGTACATTTTTGCAACAAATTAAGACTAGATGGAGTGGTCGTGACTTCCCCTTTTGGTGACCAACTCACGCGCAACACACCCAAAACAGATATGCGATGTCACGGCCAAAATTGCAAAGTATGGTGAGTTGCTCACCATTGTTTTTGGCTGACTGGGCTCCACTCCCAAAACTAATTGTTTTTTTATTTTTATTTTGTTAGTGTGTGGAATATTTAGTGGGGTGTACTTTTATAACGTAGGTATTTTAATGAAAGATGAGGGGAAAATGACCAAAACAAATGTATGATGAGAGCGAGTGAGGGAAAGTGAGAGGAAAGAGAAACCTGAGATGATGCTGAGTGGCTCAGCCACCGCTCTCTTTAGAGCAGTCCCAACGTTTAACGCCGGAACCAGCGTTATTGGGCGTTAAGCCCCGTTAACCGGCGTTAGCCGTTACGCGTTCGGCGTTAACCTTGCAACGGGCGTTAACCACATTAAAAAAAATTAAATCACCCCCTCCCTAACGGCTAGTTACCGTTGGGGTTTAAATAAAATTTACATTTTAGCCCCTAAACGGCTAGTTTTATTAAAAAAAATCAAAAACATTTCCTTACCACTATAAATACCCAACTAAAACAACATTTTTTTTCACAAAATTCCACCTCTCAATCCTCTAAATCTTATACTTCCAATTACTGGAAAAAAAATGTCAGGAGGCAACAACGATGATACATTCTTCAATCTTCTCAGTGGTGGGTGGAATACCTCAAACTCGAGTTCATCATCAAACCCGAACGCGGGTTCATCTTCAAACCCCAACGTCTCTTTTCCCAACCCACTAGGCTTGTCGAGCCAAGAAATGTTCCTACAACATCAACAATATATGTATTGGCAATAAAGTCAACAAAGCACATTAAACACCAACTTTCAAAATCTACAATTCTCACAACACTCATAACACTCACAACATTCACAAACTGAAACACATGATGTTCCTGAAATACCCACGTCTCCTCCAAAAAAATCCAAAGATCGTGTTAAACGAAAGTCCAAAAAATCCAAAGAACCCGAGCCCGAACCAATCGATGATGATGAAGAAGAACTCGCTACTGGCATTGGCAACCAGCAGAGGAAGAATTACTTGCCAGGTGTTATATATCTGTTACGGAGGATCCGAAAGTCGGGCGTGCACAACCTAAATATTCGTTTTGGTATCAGGTCACAAATGAGTTCAATAGACTCAATTTTCAACGACGCAACAAGGATATGATGTCAAGCAAGTGGAAAACGTTGAACCACTGTTGCACAAAGTTCAACGGTTTTTACAATCGTGCGCACGACAAGTACTGGGGGAAAAACAAGGCTTTGTTTGGTCATGATGAACAACCACGCCCCATGGGAAAAAAACGTGCTTCCAAGAAAGCAAGATCCGAGAGCACGACAAGTACTGGAGGAGCGAGCACCGGAGGAACGAGCTCGTCAAGTCATTTCACTGAAACTATGGCAAACGAGTATCATATCAAACGTGAAACCGCCCAAGCGGCGTATCGGGCCCAACAAGTCAAAGATGAAACAATAACAAGGTTGGAAGAGATAAAGTTTTTGATGGTTGATACTGAAGGCAAATATCCAAATGTCGTGGCTTGGATCAATGACGAAAAAAAACGAATCAAAAAAATATATATATAACTTGCAACCTCGTCACTAGATTGTATTCTCGTCATTTCCTTTATGTTGTAACGTCTAATTTTCAGTGTCTTTTTTTATTTTGTTGTAACTTTTTTTTTTAATTTCGTATTGTAATATGTTTTCAAATTAATGGTATGTTTTATAATAAATGAAGTGTTTGTTTTAGTTTAGGGGTGGAAACTGAAAATATCAAATGTTAAAGTTTAACTTGGGATGTTATGATTGTGGGTGTTTTTTGGGTGAGTTAAGGTGAAATGTTAAAGCTGATGTGGCGCTGACGTGGCAGATGTTAAAGTTTAACACAAGTTATTATTGAGAGTTCTCTTAGGGGGTGACAACCATGCCTAACAAAATATTTCATACCTAATCACCCACCAATAATATCTTTCCATCTCATCTCATACCTAACAATAGATTTTTAGTGGCAACCATATCTAACCCATACCTCATCTAATTTTTTTTTTTTTTTTTTTTTTTTTATAATTAGATTAAGCAATAATGCAACGGCTACATTTTGCTTCCCCAAAATCCACACCAGTGTTTTATACCGAATTCAACTCAAACCATACCACACCGATTTGGAAGCGGTGGTGTTGCCAATCGGTGTGGTCCAAATCGATCCCAAACCTACCTCCATTGCCACCCCCTTAGGGCCTAATGTGTCAAAGATAGAAAAAAACAAAAGTAACGAACTTCTACAAACAAATAGTTGCCACGCTGGCAATCCCATCCGAACACACTCAACTCTAATCTCCACCACCATTCACCCAAAACCACCACTCTCCATTTTTTGTTTGTTTGACTCTCATTTCACAGCAACTAATTGGGTTTTGCCAATTATATTAATTGGAGGTGGTTGTTTAAGCTTATTTTGCTTCGGCTTATATCTCATAAGCTCAACTAGATTCGGTTCATTAAATTCGGTTAATCGTGAGCTGAAGTTGCTGATTTAGTGATGCTCTCAGGTATACTTTTGAACTGAATTCGATGATTTTTGTGTTTGCTTCAATTAGTTATAGAGATTTGTGATATTATAGTGCGATAGAGGTGAATTAGGTGCATGTGTTACGTGCGGCTATGGTTTGAAGCTCGGGTTTAGGCTCTGCACGAAAGGTGTTTGATGAAATGTCCATTAGAGAATGATACTTGCGTAGTATATATCGTTAGATTTTGACATGCAAAATTGTTTGGCGTGTCGTTTAGAATGAAATACTAGTAATAAGTATTAGTCTTTAGTATGATAATCAACTCTGAAACATTTTTAGTCATTGGATAAAACAGTTTTAGGTTTAGTTTTGCCTGTCAATTGCAGAAATGGGAAGTTTTGCTGTTACGTTTTCGCATCTACTGGCTAGTTTATCACTTGCTGTTTGAATCGTTAGATATTGTTTTTTAAATTGCCCTTATGTATTCCGGAGCAGAAGGGCATTTTGTGTGCTTTGTGTGATGTTCTTTGAGTAACCGTTAACATGTCTATACATATCTACCAATGCAACTGCAAATTTAGATGCAGTCACAAAAAACTTTACCATGGCAGGCGCATAACACAATGTGGGCTAATAGATGCTTAAAGTTTGCAAAATGGTTGGGTTTTGCCAATTATATTAATTGAAGGTTACTCAGGTGAAACTTTGAACTTAGGGGTCGTTGTTTAATCTTATTTTTGGCTTATGATCTTATTTGGTTCGGCTTATATCTCATAAGCTCATCTTTATCCGTCTTTTTCTACCTTATGAGCTTATCTTCCATCTTTAAGCCAAAATAAGCTCACAAGTCTGTAAATAAGCCTGAAAATATGGGCGTATGAGATATAAGCATAGTCAAATAAGCTCATAAGCCAAAAAAATAAGCTTAAGCAAACATCCCCTTATTTAGCCCCATTTTAGTTTCTATTTGTTTGAGCTCCAAAATACACCTAAAAGCTTTACGTTTTTTCTAAAGCCTTTAAATAGTTGTGCATAAAATTTGTTTTCTTGTGACTTTAGATAGGGACCCATAAATATAATTTTTATGAGATGGCACTTACTCCCACGTATTTATTCTTGCATGTCACAACAAAGTATGGAATTGTATTATGTGGTATTAATTTGTGCCGATTATGATTTAGGTGGTCGTGGAGAAGATGACAACTTTTCTTTTCGGAAAACTTGCAATATGCGCAACTGTACACAGTAAGTTACACATATCCCAGTAGCTATCGTTTTTTGGCTTTAAGAAATTAGGCGATTACAAGATCAGTCTCCCACTCTTGTTTTTACAGAAATCTGCTCCAAGGCAAATGCTGACCCCACAAGGCTACTCCTCGTCTTCTCCTTACGCTGGTTCCGGTGCACCCTCTTCAATGTATATGGGTGTAACACCTTATGCTGCATCTCCGTTTAATGGAACATCTATGCCTCCTTATGATGATTTCGCTTGTCATTAAACTACAACAGCCGTCTGCCTGGAGGGAATCCTTATTGTCCTGTCCTTTGCAACTCTCTGCCACACCTGCTTATTCAGGTAGGCCCATGATAGGAACTGGTATGTGTTTTTTTTTGGGTTGATTTTGGCCTTTTTATTGTTTACCGTGTGTTGTTTAGAAGTTATGGTATTCTGATACTTATTTTGTTCAATAATCTTATTCGGGTTGTTTGGGTCAACCCAACAGGGTTGGTTATCGGGTTAGATATTTTTGGTTAACTCTTATTATTATTATTATTATTTTTTTTATTATTATTATTATTTTTTTTTTATAATTTTATAAATATGGCTTTTTTTTTTTAAATTATCTATCTAAATTAGAACAAATAGGCAATTTTATGACCATTTTACTCACATTCGGGTTGGCTCAAACCCGAATAGCACCGACCCGAGTGGACCCGAACCCAACTAACCCGAGTTCAAATAGGGTCGGGTTCGGGTATGTTATTTTTACCCTCGACCAGGTTTGACCCGACCCAAACCCGACCCGAGTAACACCGCTACCTGCTACTATGTGACATCTTGCTGAAACTGGAATTACATCTTTTTTGCAGGTGCGTTGTATGGTTTACCTCAGCTGAAACTGGAACCCAACAATTCAGTTTGCGGTTGCCTATTGCTCAGGCTGCCATGGTCTGTCTGAATTTTGTTATGTCAATCAACTAAGGGGTTGTTTGTTTCGGGGTTATATAGCCGGCTTATGACTTATTTGGTTTTAGGGTTATGTTTCATAAGGTCACTTATATAAGCCAAAAAGTTTCAAAATAATCCACAAAAAGTGAGCTTATGAAATATAAGCCTAAAACCAAATAAGCTAGAATCCGGCAATATAAGCTGCAACAAACACCCCCTAATTGCAACGAGTAAATTTGATTATTCGTTCACCTACTCCCTATGTTAACACATGTATATAAACATGTGATGCTATATTGATCGATCATTTGGTTTTTGAATTTTTATAGGGACCTCGGCCTGGATTTTTCCCAGAAGAGCCATCTCAAAAGAAAGGTATGTTATATCTAACTTGTTCATATACTGCTACACAGACTAGCAGATGACTGTAATTTACGATCTGTTTTTCATTGTTTCACTTGCTTCTTACTGAAGGAACACGAGAAAATTACTGGGAATGCCCAAAATGTGGAAATGTCAAGTTCTCCTTCAGAACAGTCTGTAACATGAGGAAATGCAACTCACCTAAACCAGGTTCCAGTAAGTACTTCATGTATATATATTTGGTTACTTGTTTGTGACGTTTGAGTCTGAATCTTATATATGTATCGTATTTTGTTTCAGAAGCGGATATGCCAGAAGGGAGTTGGAAGTGTGACAAATGTAACAACATAAACTATCCTTTTAGGACCAAACCATTAGAATCCCAGAATTCCCCTACAGAAGAAGAAAACAATGATCAGGTCTGTATTGTTTTTGTCGAATGTTTTATTAAGTTTTGTAAAGCGGAAATACTTTCTAGTCAATTTCTTTCTTTACCGATTTACTTTCTCGTTTGTTTATGATCTTGCTGTGAATTATTCTATAATGAAGCACATGGTAATCCGTCTATTTTTTATTAATATGTGTTTATGTATCTACTGTTCCAGTGAGTACTAGGACATGTTTAAGAAGGTCCAGAGTTGTCCAGCTGTTGCTCAGTATGGGTCTGAAAGTCAGTCATGTCTTCGTCGTCTTTGTCTTCCTGTTGCTGCGGTTATCGAGTTACCTTTGCTTTGTGATTTGTGTTGTCAGATTGTAGCATATAAAAATCGCTATTTGTGGTCTTTAAGAGATTTTTTTACATTTACATGCATGTGTCACCCAGTGAGTGAGTTGCTGGGCTAAGTCTTCTTAGAAGGTGCTGTACCTTTTCAACTGTGTGTCGTCTTATTTATTAGATACTTATCATTGAGTTGCATAAACAAATAGGATTTTGTATTAATATGATTTGAAGTCAATTGCCTATCTTAAATAGGTGTCATTTGTTTGTGTGTGCTTGTTGGACCAGGATGAGATCCTGCAACGGTTGGCAGTCTTTTAAATAGATTGGAGTACTCTATCCCAAGTCAGTGACTTTCTTTTTGCTACTTATTGACTAATGCTGATACTATGAGAGCAAATCCATTTGGTTCAGTGCCTATTTGTTTTGGTATAGTCCAGTGAACCATGCTCATTTAGGCCATTCACGAGTCTTTAACAAGTTTGTGGAAAAATTCATGGCTTGGTCTTGTTTCGGAATAGATTACAGTCCTATACACCCAATACACTTGAACGAACTCTGACATTTTATGCAACTGGTTTTATACGAATGAATCTTTTCCTATATTTGCAACATTTTACACTACAACAAAAAAATGAATTGGAAAAATGGATGGTAGAAATATGTATGGTAACAAACCAAAACAAACTGATAATATTACTCACAATGATGAACCTACAGTAATGAATCCACATACACCATATTCTCGAGTGTCCAGTTTCACCCACTACTAAAAGTGATACATTTCAACCTGATCCTGTTTTGGCCCGTTACCTAACCCATCCATGTTTCCATGCATTATGTTGTACAAACCTTTTCGGTGCACGATATCAGTTCTTTCTCATACGTCATATAATTTGCATGAACTCAAGTTACCTTTTTTTACAAACCATTGACTTATTGCAGAAAGAAATTTAAGCTTTCGTCTCTTTTGCACCCACTTGGGCCAAACAAAGCAATATTTCAAACTATAGGACTGTACATATTCAACACGTGAATTGCTCTCAGCTTATGAAGCATGAAGCTAACATGAATACCAGATTAATAAAGTTAACGGCATAATAACTTTATTACTGTATATAAACTCCTAAATTGTTTTATTCCCAAAAACCAAATCATTACTTTTGCAATCATATTTAGCATGATAACATCTGTAGGGGATTGTAATTAAACTGGGAAAAAAACATTCCGGGCCAACCTGATCCATACTAAAAATCTTCTTGTTTTGACCGTTACACAAGCGCTATACCCGCCCATTTTTCCAACTTAACGAATATTTATTCAAAGAGCAGCCAGACCATCTAAGATGTTGCAAAATAAAGTCGAGGTCGGGTACAAATGGCACGACATCCGGTTCCTAATACTTATTTATTCCCGATCCATTTAGGTTTTGCAGCGTTATGGAAGAAAACCGAGCAAATCGCTTTTCTGATTCAGGTTTACATCGGTATCACTGTCACATGTTTCTTATAAATAAAGACATGGATATAGAAACTTGTTATTTTTCATTTAGACATGAGACTTAGATACATGAAATGTGTTGGTGGAATTACAGATTCGTAAAAGAATGGCTGCACATAAGCTAAAATACCCTGATGAACAAATGATAAGCCTTGGCATTGGTGATATAACTGAGCCCATTACAGAAGTTATTACTTCAGCTCCACAAGAAAATTATATGTTTAAAACATTATTGATATGTTTGACTTATGTTGCAGGATCCGCAATTTTGCTACTGTAAATGGTTGTTTTTGACAGACTCGTTAACGTTGTGAACCATATATATATGACACGTCAGTCCTAACCCGTTGGTATTCCCATTTCTTTCTATTGCAGAAAAGCATTGGCTAATGCTTTATCAGTCACACTGTAGATGTGGACCCTTGGAAATGCAGGCTTGGGAGCCTTACAGGTAACACATGATCTAAACTAGAGATGTTCTGGTTGGGAAAAAGTCAAACTGGTAATTTTAATCTGGTTGACCCTGCAAACGTGGTCTGTCCTTTATAAGTAAAATAATGATCAATGAATAATGATTAATCTGGTTTTAAAATAGTGATTAATGAATGTTTTCAGCCTGTTGAACCCATTAAATATAACGTAACGTAAATTGATCCATTTCTAAGTAAAATGCTTGAAATTGTGACCTCTGTATTCGACACTTAGTTTCTTAACAAAGTAAATATTTTCTTCCCTTTGAAAGAGCAACAAATTACTGGAATGGGCTTAGTGAATCACCAATACCAAGGCTTAACATTTACTGCCATTCATATGTTTCAAGCTCGAAAGAATGATAAAGTGTGTTTGTTTTAGCTTGTGCAGGTGGTCACTGTGGTGTATTAACATTTACTTGGTGGGTAAAGTCAATATTTATTATGTATTTGTCATATGGCCTGATTCTCAATTCTAAAGGCAGATTGGAGACGACATCAACTTCATCAAACCCCATCTGTTTTTCTCGAGTTATTCAAAGGCAGATTGCAGTGACGTCTATGGTGTGTGTTTTATTTTCATTTCTGCTCAAGTAGTTAATAAGGTTGGCTTGCGTCTTTTTAGATGTGTTGTTTGCAAGAGTAGTCATACAGTAGGCGAGCTCAATGTATCAACTCGTTTGTAATGTCAATGAATCTTCCTTATTTGAATCAATACTATGTTCATTTCGGAAAAGAAGAGCAACAAATTCATTCATGGCTGAAATTATCTCAGAAACTGTAGTGGTTCCCTTGTAGGTTTAACATTGTAAGGCTAATGCACTGAACAAGGCTACTAGTAATGGTATCTGATATATTATTATAAGATAAATCGAGATGGTTCAACATCTTAAGGTCTTCAATCTCTGATGGAATGGAACAAAATAATGACACGTTCAGTTAAAGATATTTTTTGAGTCTACCCATTTTAGTTTTCGCTGTTCTTTGGTTTGTTTCACAAAAGTGGGTGTACAGTTTCATGTTTAACCCATTTCATATTACTGTAAGTTACATGTTTCCACATTACGTTAGTAAGTAGATACAAGACTCGTTTTTTGTAACTTAATTGACCTAGTTCAGTTTTATCTATATTTTTAGGACAATCCATAACTACACCTTTTTTGTTAATTAAACTTCCATTAAGTAGTAACTTTGGCAATACTCTCAACTCTCAAGTTTTAAGTCTCTAATGTGAATGTACGTGCGTTGGACCAACTGTATATCAAAATATTCGAGCTGATTTATGTATCAGAAATCCACTTTGGTCATTATTGACACATTTTTAATACAATATACTTGCAGTAATAATACAGTATACCAAACATGAGGTTGACTTTCTAAAAAATTGAACCATGCACTGCTCGAAACCAGAAGAGGGGGAAGCCTCGAGCTTTCTCATTGAGATATTCAAGAAAAAGTCAAATTTATGAAATTGAAAGTCAAAGAACACGAATAACATTAGGCTGTTCATTAAGGAATCGAACACCAAGTAGAACTTAAGTAGAATTCAATACCACAAATTGGATTGATGGAAATTAAACCACACTTACAAACATGCTTGATACATATGATACGTCACCAGGAATGTAAACGTACTCTTATGTCTCGTACACTTATGCAACAAGAAAATTAAACCACAATTACAAACATCTTTAACAACTTAACATTTATTTAACTACGACATGCACCGCTCCTTGTTGCAGTTTCCAACAACTTCACCATAAAAGCTTGATGATAGACCTGAAAGAATTGAAAAATAAGGCCATTTTAGTGATGACTTTTAGCAAACTCATGTAAAATCAGATTTTACAAAATGGGAGAACAGAGTACCTTATATATTTTGAAGCACATCGAGAATATGCTGCAACTCATTGACAACAATTTCAATTTTTAGTCGTTGGGGTGGGGAATCCACAGAGCATGATACTCCAATCTTGATAGTTGCAGCCAAACATTCTTCCAGTTTCTTTGCATTCGCTTCGGTACTTTGCAACACAATTGCATCATTATCAATAACATCGATTACTTGATCTGGTAATGCCATGCAAGCAAATTTATGAAGGCTAAGACCTTCAATAAACATGTCGCTCTATCGGCTTTTTCCCGGTCATCACCTCTAGTAATAATATTCCAAAACTGTAGACATCCCCACAACTTGTCATCTCGCTCCCGATACCATACTCTACAAATGAATAACAATTAATTAATTTACAAACTTTAACCTGTAAATAAATATAAGCATCATGGAATAAAAAGGAATTACCGGGTGCATAACCAATTGTTCCTTTAATCCCGGTGGAGCTATTTTGGTTTAATTCTGTACCAAGTAGTCGAGCTAAACCAAAGTCTCCAACATGAGCCACCATATCATCATCAAGTAGAATGTTACTTGGCTTCAAGTCACCGTGAACAATCATTGTTTGGCAGTGATTGTGAAGATAATCAAGTGCAGTGGCAACATCTCTAAGAATATTTATTCTTTGAAGAAGGTTCAGTTTCGATGTATATGCACTTGAATGAAGCCAATCATGTACACTTCCATTGGGCATAAACTCGTAAACCAGCGCTTTAAAATCATTGCCTTGGAAATCGGTACTCGAACATGAAGTTACTATCTTCAACAGATTACGGTGCCGAATATTCCGCCATGCTTCACATTCTGCTCTAAAACTTTTGTGAGCTCCTCGAGTATGAAGATGCAGAACTTTGATTGCAACAAATTTGTCATCATCGGGATCGAGGATCCCTTTATAAAAGAATCGAAGCCACCCTCTCCAATCAAATTTATTGTAGAGAACCCATCGGTAGCCTTGAGAAGTTGATGGTATGAAACTTTCATGAACCGTTCACTCCCTGCTGATTGAGATGGTTGATTGTTGCGTTTCTTCTTGCACAAAAGATACACACAACATAATACGAAGAGCAACGTGACTGCAATCACGATAACTAATATTAAGAATGGAAAACTTTTTTTCTTACTACCCGTCTCCTTGCATTTGGGTAACTCAAGTGTGACCAAACTACCACAAAGCTTATGGTTCCCCAAAACCGAAAATGCGCTTGCATTGGCAAACACTCCTATAGTCGGTACTTCACCCTCAAAATCATTAAAGGATAGGTTCAAATATTCTAATGAATTCCATTTGCCTAAGAATTGAGGAATTTTACCAGATAAATTATTTTGAGAAATATCGAGTGCCCCCAATCCTCCCAAGGAACTGAATGAAGATGGTATTATGCCTTGAAATTGGTTGCCACTAAGGTATAACTTTGTAAGGCTAACGCACTCACCAAGGCTACTAGTAATATTGCCTGATAAATTATTGTAAGATAAATCAAGATAGCTCAACGTCTTGAGGTTTTTAATCTCTGATGGAATTGAACCAGATAGGCTATTTTGAGAGAGATTTAAAAAATAATTTAGTGATAGAAGTTGAAAAAGTTGTTTGGGTATGTTACCACTGAGCCTATTGTATGCAAGGTTTAACCCATTAGGTTGTTTACAATTCCCAAGGCTTGATGGAACATGACCTTCTAATTTGTTTGAATCTAGATAAAGTATACTCAACAAGGATAGGTTCCCAATGGCATCAGGGATAGGCCCTAAAAATTGATTTGTAGATAGATCAAGATGTTGTAGCTTTTTAAGTTTTCCAATGGTACTAGGAATCTTCCCATTGAATTGATTCGAATCTAAATCTAAATCGGTCAAACCAACTAGACTACCTATACTTGAAGGGAGGCTTCCAAATAATTGATTGTCTTCTAAATATAGAGAGCTGAGTTGATGAGAGAGATTACCTATTGACATAGGAAGCACTCCTACAAAGTCGCAATTTGAAAGACTCAACCTTACTAATCTGGTGCAGTTTTTCAAAGAATCAACAAACCTCATGTCATCAGCTTCTCCACGTCCATGGAAGTTGTTATTAATTAAGAAAATTCCATTAATATCTTTTAGTTTTGCAAAATCGATTGTCAACTTTCCACTAAAATTGTTGTTACTCATTTCAAGATTTCTTAATTTTGAACAATTAGAAATAGAAGGTGGAAGAACTCCAGTCAGTTCATTATCCCTTAACTGAAGGAACTCAAGATTTGGGAGCAGATTACCAATTTCTGAAGGAAGACTACCAGTGAGGTGATTTTCAGATAAGGAAAAATTAACTAGGAGTGAGAGGTTGAAAATGGAATTAGGGATGCTTCCATATAAGTCGCAGCCACCAGAGTAATATTCCTTTAAGCTTTTCCAATGACCCAAGGTATCTGGAATGCTCCCACCCAACGCGTTCCCTGTTGCAGAGAACACTTCCATTGACGAGATGTTCCCCAAGAAAGGTGGGATTCCACCTGTTAAGTTATTGAAGTGAATTTCAAGAGTAGCAAGTTTCGAGAGTAAACTCATCTCCTTAGGTATGCTTCCAGTTAGCTCATTTTGATAGAGCCAAAGGTCTTCGAGGTTAGAACAACGAGACAAGTTTGTTGGAATGACTCCACTGAAATTGTTAATATAAAGATAAAGACCACGTAACCTAGATAGACGACCAAGTTCATGAGGAATGGTTCCTTGAAATCTGTTATTAGATAACGAAAGCACATGTAGGAAGCTGAGGTTTCCTACATGAGGAGACAACGAGCCTTCTAAGCCTTGCGAAGGCAGCCGTAAAACAGTCACTCGTTTGTGCCGCTTTCCACATGAAATACCACTCCAGTCACAGAAATGAAAGGAATGGTTCCAGGAGGTTAGAACATTGTATGGATCATGAGTGATCTTTGACTTAAATGACAGCAATGCGTGATAATCAGTCTCATTACCATTATATGAAGCAGAGACAGTGGCGGAAATAAGACATATAATCGCGAGACCATAAAAGAGAAAAGAAATACGAGAGGGAACTGATAAGTGAATTATTGCTTGTGGTGACTTCATTTTTGGAAATTAGCTTAAATTCATAAGAGTATGTATTGGCTTTTTATAGTCGGGGTTGAGCAAGAATATTTGGGGTAGGGGAAACTTTGGATGGAAAAAATTGGGAGTGGGAAGACATTCTATACATGAAAAAATTGGGGTTGAGCAAGAATATTTGAGTCTTATTTTCTATGTGAGTTTTTCAAAGATGTAAGCAACTTGACACCTTCCTTTTGGTTCAAAACTTCTTCTATACATGAAGCAATTGTTTAACATTCTATGTGAGTCTTATTTTCTCTTGTTTAAACAAGTCAGTTGTAATATGCAGATAAACCGTTTGATAAAATGTCTCAATGAAATACTTTACAGTTTACGCAATAACTCCATTTGTTAACTATCATTTTAGCATAAATCCTTTTTATCTATGAATCTTGGTGGCGCTTGAAGGAATACGAACTTATAGGATAGGAGAACATATTTGAGTGTACGTATACCCATTAATTAATTTCAGTGATATTTGAAGGTATAGCCTTGAAACAATAATATGATACATATTTACGTTTAGTTGTTATTGCCTTTTGTTGTTAACATGATCTTATTTGGTGAACTAAGTTTTATAACTTTTCTTTTGTCAATTAATTATTAATAAAGTTTGTATGCAAAACTATTTGAAATTTGTGGAGCAAGCCCATTTCGAATTCAATGATTTGCCTATTTGTTCTTTGCCTTATGGGATCCTTTCCTCACGGAGCATTTTGAAGACATGCACTAAAACCCTATAATTTGAAGGTAATATGTTCAAACAAGTCAGTTGTAACATGCACATAAACGTTTGATAAAATGTCTCAATGAAATACTTTACAAAATAACTCAATTAATGAACTCAAGGTATTGCGTTTCTTTGTTGAAGAAAACTTGGGAGTGGGAACACTAGACTTATATTGCATTATAACTTTAATCATGCCATCCAAAATAGCACGACTAGTAACACCTTTTGTCTAACATCCACTAATTCCTTGACTAATAATATAACTATTTTCTATGTATAAAAGACTTGGAAAAAAACTTGGGAGTGGGAAGACTAGACTTATATTGCATTATAACTTTAATTTAAAGGATAATGGTCCAAGATGTCTATTAGATAACCTTAAACAATATAACAATGGAAGAAATTTACTAAAGACTAATTAGTCTGCCAATAAGGACCCAAAGCAGCTAACGGTGCCTAAAAAACACAACCAGTCAAGAAATGATTTTTGTTAAATGAAGGTGGGTTGTTATGATTCATGCACTTTTAGGATTTTCAATCAAGAAATGAACCAGCTGGATTCTGTCATCATGTTTTATTATGATGGATTGCGTATTCTAGATCTTGCTGCGTTTGATGTAAAATATTCATGAAAGGAGGACATGATCAAAGTTGGGGCATTTACATACATCCCCATATTCCAACCAATATTTACATATTTCCCCAAACCTTGCTTTAAGAGCATTGTACATCATGCATTAAAAACTTGTGTTTGGGGATATATGTAAATATTGATTGGGATATGGGGATGTATGAAAATATCCCATCAAAGTTAATCGCGACAGATTCATATACCATGTTTCTAGTGCATAGGTATAAAGAATAAGTTAAACACATACGATAACCATATACAAATATCATGTTTATTGGCCCGCGTGTTGCAGCGGGTATGAAAACATGTATTTTGAAGTTAAAAAATATAAGTATAACAATAATATATTTATTTTTCCAAGAAAAAATGTAACACTAATAAAGAAAATGATGTAAAGAAATATAGAGTTTAATAGGTGACGATGTTAATTTGTTATATTACTAAACTTAGTAAGATGTTAAATATAAATCATTATAGGTTTAGGAGATAGTTTGGTGGTTAAGTAAACTTAAGAGGTCATGTGAATGATGTTAAAAACAAAATCTAATAGGTTAATAAGCTAATTGCCGGGCTAATATGACATTTTGGTATTTGGACACTTAATGTCTCCGGCCCTACTTGTATAATAAATTGCTATTTAGTACACCAAATTCTTTTGTAGCTAAGTGTTCATAAGAGCTTGAATATTGTAAGCCGGTTACATTTAATAACCCAGCATCACTCGTATGATACATACAAAGGTTAGCGACTCCAAAAGCAACGATGTATGGATCTGGCTAGAAGTGTAGCAGGGTGAGTATCTACAGAGACGATAATGTGTAAATACTTAGTATTGCTATCTAAAAAAAATTATTAATAATAATAATAAGATTGTATCGGGATTCGTTAACTGATTATAGGTTTCTTCATGGAATGGCCTATTAGTGAAATGTTGTCCATTCCACCTTACAACTGGGTTTGAACATGGTTTTAACATGATTGATGTCTAGATTTTCTATTTTGTTTTTTTGGTTTAGTGTTATGAGGGGAGATATGATGTTCAAGAGGATAAGGCTACTCTCTTTTTTGTAGCCTAAATTTCGTTTAAATATAATAAACTAGCTTTAAGACTCGCTCGATGGACGGGATAGTCCCACGAATCAGTGTACTAAATATTAGAAGATTAAATATGAAATTAATTGTTTATGATGATTAAACTTACAAAACAAAATGACAAGAAAAGATCTATTGTGTATACATCTATACGAATATATAAAAGCGTTTTTGTGTCAACCAACACATACATCTATTAAACTAAAGTTCTAAGGTTTATGCTATGTACACAACCCTACAACATCAATTAGCCCATGAGGGATTGTATTCCAAAAATTAGGGGCGTGCAGAATTCAAGTTTCACCCATAAAACCGAAAATCGAAACGAAAAAACAGAACCGAATTTGTAACCGAAACGAATTTACCAAAACCAAACCCAACAAAATTAAATATTCGGTTTTCGATTCGGTTATGATTTTGACAAAATGAAAACCGAACTAAACCGAAAACCGAATTCACATAAATATAAATATATTTTTTATATATTTATATTAACAAAATATTAAAACTCTTTCGTAGTATAAATATAACATTTTTAAACTTCAATTTTTTCTAGTGCAAAAAATCTATTTAGTTAAATAAATAACTAACTAAAACTATGTAATTCGGGTTATTCGGTTTGGTTTTCGATATTCTATTCGGTTTTCAATTATTTCGTTCGGTTTTCGGTTAGACCCAGATATTTTTTTAGGGTTAATATACACAAAAGTTACTAAATTTGTATAGGTAATACGTACGTATAAAACATATAAAACATAAAAACGTATAAAACATAAAAAGGTGTAGAATAATGTAAAAATAGTATGAAAACGTACAAAAACGTAAGATAATGTATGAAAATGAACGAAAATATACAAAACCATACAATAATGTATGAAAACGTAAAAAGGTATAGAGAAAAACGTACACACACATATAAAAGGATAAATACATACAAAAACGTACGAAAATGGACAAACATATATACAAAAATGTACAAAAACGTCAAAAAGGTACGACAACAGAGAAATGCATACACAAACGTATAAAAACGGATAGAAACGTAAAAAAAAACATACGGAAATATACAAAAAACGTACGAAAAATGGAGAAAAACGTAAAAAAAAAACGACAACAAAGAAAACGTACACAACGTATAAATACGTATAAAAACGAACGGAAATGCAGAAAAACATAAAAAAACAAAACAGATAAAACATACATAAATGCTCTGTTGTAAAAATCGGCCCAGGCGGCCGATTAATCCCCGCATAATCGCTGATTGCTCACAAAGCGCCTTGATTTATCATAATTGGTCAATAAACCGATTAATCGGACAAAATCGAATTAATCGAACAAAAGCGCTTAAAAATCGGCCAATACACTTAAAAATTGAACAAAATCGCTTAAAAATTGGTCAAAAACCAGATTAATCGGTCAAAGATCGCTTAAAATGGTCAACAAACCGCGTAATATCTATGTTTGCCTTTGAATTTTGAAGAAATATGTATTATGTTTATATTTGAACATTTGAAATATTTGAACTTTGATGTACTATACTTATTTCATACATATAATATAATATAATATCTAGAATTACAATTTTGTGCATAAAAATTCCAATTTAATAAACCCCATGAACTATAGTATAAAAACGGACAGTAACTTTTTTTTAAGGTTCAGTAACCTATTTAATAAACCCCGTGAACTATAGTAACTTGCTTGTAACATCTCAAACTATAGTGATGACGTGGACAAGGGAACCGGTAAATCATCCGGTTGCCCACCGTCGTAGTAACAAGAATGTCACTTTTTTAAACGTTGAATAACCCATATAATAAACCCGTTAACTTGAGTAACCTGAATAGCAACAAAAAAAACTTTAGTGACTTAGGACAAATTTCCCGTAAATTTTAGTAACTTTTGTGTTTATTAACCCTATTTTTTTAACCAAACTAACCGAACCGAATAAACCGAATAACCTGATAAGCGAACCGATGAACACCCTTACTAAAAATCTAAAAACCACTTTTAACATCCAAATATCTTCTAAGAAGCCTCACAATGTGCATGTCGTGAAAATGATCAAATTCACGATTAAAGCCTCTTCTGCCCATGAATCTCTTGTCGACTCTTTTATAAAGAAGTATGGTTACTGTAGATGAAGAAACTTTTCACAACTTTTGAAACGATATCTTTTAAAATTTCAAACTCTTTTTTAACTTTAGTCAAAGATTATTTTTGTTTTGAAGATGATTAATGTTCCAAATGAGATTTTTTTTCGCAGCTTTTGAAACGATGTCTTTTTATATTTAGCTTTACTCAAAGATTCTTTTTGTTCTAAAGATGATTAATGTTCAAAATGAGTTTTAAAATTTGAGATTTTATTTTCAAAAATGATTTATGGATATGTGGTTCCTGTAACATCATCATTTGTAGACACATTTTATTTGTTATTATTATTAATCAAAATAGGTGAAAGATGTTCTAATACTTCTTCCGAGTGTGAAAAATGTTCATTAGTAAGCTTATTTCTCCTCATGTATTCACTAGGATACATAAGTTTAGGCTTATCTTTAATTACACTCATACAAAATAGGTTTTGTCTCTTGAACTTGTTTTAGATATTTTGGATTTGTATACCCTAGACCCCGTTTCCCTCAGTAAAAATTGTATGCAGTCTGTATGATCATATGGACAATTTGAAAAGTATGATCAGTTTTATTAAGTTTGTCTTTGATCGTTTTGATTTTCTCTAAACACTCAAACTTTTCTTCTTCGAGACAAAAAATACTTTTGTTAAGCCTTGAATTTTTATTTGATTTTCGGTTTCATGTTTTTCCAAATCTTCTTTTAACAATCTCACTTCCTTAGCGTCACACTTTTTTCCTCTACTCGTCATTTGGAAAATTTTTCGCTCTAATGGATCTTCAGAGATAAATATTTGAAAGAATTTTAATACTATGAAATTCAACCACGGTACTAGGGGTGGCAATTTCTGACCCGACACGAAACCCGACCTGAAACCGACACGAAAATTAACAGATTCGGGTTGGTGGAAAGAAAGGGAAATCCAATTTCCAATTTTATCCGCTATGGCTCGTGACTTATTTGCGGTCCAAGCTTCGACGGTAGCTTCCAAATCGGCCTTTTCTACTAGCGGTAGAAGTATATCGGAAAAAAGTCAAGACTAACCCCCGAATCTGGGGAAGTGTGTGTATGTTTGAAAGATTATTTGCACGGAGTAGATAGGATACAACATGTAACATCGTTGGAAGATCCGCTATTAGATGAAGGTGAAGTTAAAGAAACTATAGCAAGAGAAGAAGTTGACTTAGGGATATCACCGATGAAGGTGATTTTGAAGACTTTGATGTTGATTTAGAAGAATTTTTGGATGATTTAGACTTTGATGATGAATGAATTGAGTATAACAGGTGATGGAAATGCCGAAGCTCGATATACTTGAGTACACTAATATGTTTTCGGGTGATGGCCATGCCGAAGCTCGAAATGTATTAGTATGTATATATTTTCAGTTGTATAATTATATTGTTTAAATAGAAGTTATGATTGTATTTTTTAGTATGTTTCCGGTGTAGAGTTGAGATCAATATAGAACTCATATTTGTCATAGAACAAATGAACTAATCATAACCCTCCATTTTTTATCTAAATTAATACAAAATCATTTTCCACCTTTTTTTTAAAAACAACATATCTTACAAATGGTAAATCTTCAAAATATAAAAAATACACCATCGTGAAGAGAATTAAATTATCTTTCTATAGATATGCACTTTTACATATTTTCGACAAACATTTTTTTCAAAAATTCCGTCCTAAAAAATCATATATGATTTTTACGAATCATATATGATTTTAAAAAATCATGTATGATTCGATTTTTACGAATCATATATGATTTTTACAATCATATATGATTCTCAAAAATCATATGTGATTCGTAAAAATCATATGTGATTCGTAAAAATCGAATCATATATGATTTTCACAAATCATATATGATTTTTGTTGACCGAAATTTTGAAAAAAAAAAGTTGTTAAAAATATATAGTAGTGCATATCTATAGAAAGATAATTTAATCTCGTCACGATGGTATAATTTTATCGCTGAACGATTAACGGTTTGCGATCTATTTAATTTTTTAAAAAAGGGTGAAAGTTTATCATAATAAAAAAATGAATGGCTATTATTGGTTGATTGAATCTATGGTAAATTTTGGTTCTATATTGAACTTTTGCCTTCCGGTGTATTGTTTAATTAAATGTTTGATAATTAACAAGTTTATTAAATAAATGTTCGAAGCTTTTAGTAAAATTACGAAAATAATCGAAATGTAAAACAGATAAAACCGATTTCGACATTTAAAACCTAAAAATCGAACCGTAAAAACCGATCATTTATAACCCGAAAAAACCGATTCCGATCATTTATAACCGAAAAAAACCGATTTCAGAAAAACCTAAAAAACCAAAACCGATTTTTTGGATTTTCTATAACCAGTTTTTAAAAAAACCAAAACCGGTTTTAACCGATTTTTTTCACCTCTATTCATAGTCCAAAACCAGTTAAATCCAAAAATATTGACCAACGAAAATTTATACTAAACCAAACTCGGCCCTAGATATCTCAATCAAAACTTTCGGCCCATACACTATCTATAACCAAGTAACCAACAACACTAGTTTATTACGAGACTGATGAGTGTTTGAAAACTAGACGCAATTGAGTTTTACATTATCACACTTTCTTATTTCTCTACATTCCAAATCAATTATTTTTGATACACATACACACATTTGTATAATTGTTGCAAAACTATCACATTGTTTTTATGCCAAACATTTCACATTTACCTTCAAATACATTTCCAAATTACCACATCAATGTGAATCAAAACCAAAATAACAAAACCAAGTCAACAAACTCACAAAGAAAACACAAAACTTCCACGACCACAATCCTCACCTCTCCATCCAGCAGCTGAGATCATCTCATTCTTGATCCGTGTGACGTAAATGCCACCAATCACAGACCACTACACGGATCACTCCCACTTATTTCATCACATTAAATCTCAACCATTCATTCATTTCTTCTTCTCAATATATAACCTCCAAAAGTTTCACCAATGTTTTGAAACCCGGTTTGAACTTTGGCCGATTAACCTTTGGCCGGTTCCGGAAAAAAAGTCATATTAAACTGGTTTTAATTCTCTAAACCCAGTTAGAGCCGCCGGGTTTAATGTGACCCGGGTCAACCCGGTTCTTGAAACTCGACAGGGTTTGGTTTTTTTCATATTTTTTCAAAATAAAACAAGTTAATTATATATATTTAGGACGTAATTTAATTTTAAACATTATATTTGTTGTTAAATGTTTTTCTAGAGTCAATATATGAATTTGTCGTGATTTATATATACACTTTTTTTTCGTATTGTTGAAAAATAAAGTTTTTATTTATTTATAGAAAACCGGGTTGACCCGATGGTCGAACCGGTAACCCGGTGACTCGACCGGGTCGATTAAAAACCCGGTTTTCAAAACATTGAGTTTCACTCATTCTCACACACTCTTTGTTACTGAAAAAACTAAAGAAAACTAACCTAGCATGAGAATGATCCCATCTTATAAAACTTTATACCAAAACATAAATACCAAACCAAACATCAATAATAGATATGATAGTATTACTTCCGTTGCACTCTTATCATTCTTATACCGATAGTGATTCAAAAATGGATACCAAACGCATAATAAGTATCCGTAAGAGATAAGACACTTACGAGGTGAGATAGTTATGAAATGCTTTGAAGCCATAAGCGTGCATGAACAATAAGGGACGCAAAATTGACTTGTAGTTTCACTAGAGACTCAAAGAGGCCATATCTTCTGTTCACAGATCAGTCTCCCACTCTCGTTTTTACAGAAATCTGCTCCAAGGCAAATGCCGACCCCACAAGGCTAGGCTACTCCTCGTCTTCTCCTTACGCTGGTTCCGGTGCACCCACTTCAATTTATATGTGTGTAACACCTTATCCGCATCTCCGCTTAATGGAACATCTATGCCTCCTTATGATGGTTCCGCTTATCATTAAACTACAAATGTGTGCATGGAGGGAACCCTTATCGTCCTGTCTTTGCAACTCTCTGCCACCGCCACGCCTGCTTATTCAGGTGGGCCCATGATAGGAACTGGTATGTGTTTTTTTTGGGGTTGATTTTGGCCATCTTATTGTTTACCATGTGTTGTTTAGAAGTTATGGTATTCTGATACTTATTTTGTTCAATAATCTTATTCGGGTTGTTTGGGTCGACCCAGATGCTAAATAGGGTTGGGTATCGGGTTAGAAATTTTTGGCTAACTCATTTTTTTTTAAATATGGTTTTTTATAAATTAGCTATCTAAATTAGAACAAATAGGCAATTTTATGACCATTTTTCTCGTATTAGGGTTGTCCCAAACCCGAATAGCACCGACCCGAGTGGACCCAAACCCAACTAACCCGAGTTCAAAAAGGTTCGGGTTCAGGTATGTTATTTTTAGCCTCGACCCAAACCCGACCCGAGTAACACCGCTACCTGTTACTATGTGACATCTTGCTGATGGAATTACATCTTTTTTGCAGGTGCGTTGTATGGTTTACCTCGGTGATGGAACAATTCGGTTTGCGGTTGCCCATTGCTCGACTACCATGGTATGTCTCAATTTCGTATATCAATAAACTAAGGGGTGTTTGTTTCGCTTATATAGCCACTTATGACTTATTTGGTTTTAGAAGACAAAGTCTTCAATTCTTCAAAGTTCTTTTATAGCAATGGTTCATCATCTTCGCATCAATCGTTTGCTTCCATCTTTGGACATTCGCCTTTGTAGTGTCCAAGCTCTTTGCACTTGTAACATCTTATCGACTCGTGTCTTGATCACCATCTTTTTCTTCCATGGTTTCCAATTCTTGTCTTGCCCACGCCCCGGTCTTCCTTGACTTGAATTCTCATGACCGCAATGTTCACACTTGTGTTCCTTGGTCTTCTCCTTTTCATCTACTTTCTTCGAAAAGTAGGCTACCGATCCATCTTCTTCTTTGACTGCCTTTTTCATTCGTTCTTCGAAAGCTTTTAATCTCCCAATGGCTTCTTGAAATGGCACCGTATTAAGATCGCAAGAAACTGCTCTATTGTCGCAACAATTTGCATAAACTTCTCTCGGTACGTAACTTAAAAGTTTCCTAACCGCTTTTATCGTCCATCATATGCCCCAAACTGCTTGCATGTGTTGCAATCTCACTTATCTTCCCGGCATACACATCTAGCGACTCATTGTCTTTCATCTTCAATTGTTCAAACTCCGACTCAAGTGTTTGAACACGCGCCTCCTTAACTCTATCAACTCCAACATGTCGAATTTTCAACGCATCCCAAATCTCCCTTGCCGATTTAAGGTTAGCAACTTGCAATACCATACTTTCTGGAATTGCTTGATATAGCATTGCAATTGCCGAGTTATCTTTCTTTTGATCGACTTCAGCCTTTGCGTTGGTTCAACCGCTTCTCAAATTCCATGGACATTAAAGATTGCCCTAATCTTTATGCCCAAATTGTATAGTTCGTTGAATTGAGAACCGGGCATTGGAACGTCATTGATGTTCCATTATCCTTTGTAAGCTTCGTTTTATTTTTATCACCGCCATTTGCTTTTTCTTCCTTCCTTTTCCAATCTTGATCCGATTGAAAATTTCACTTTCTACTCGGGTTTTTCAAACAACTAGTTCTGGTTTCTTCTTAAACCAACTATCCTTAATCCTCCTGGTTCCTATAAAAGACCTATAGCTATTGCCAAAACACCCTGGTCTCTTACAAAAAACAAAATCCCTGGTTTCACCACAAAACCAACACAACTTCCTGGTTTCACCACAAAACCAACACAACTTCCTCGTTTCACTACAAAACCAAAACAACTTCCTGATAAAAAATCTACTATTCTAATCTTTTCTAATCATAATAATACTTAATTCAAACACTATATACCCACAATTCGAAATTGAAAAAATAATACTTATCTCACTATGTTCGGTTTCTTGATTCTGCCTTTGGTTCCTCTTCTGCGAATCTTTTCAAAACGAAATTCTGGGTTTTCTTTTTCAATCGATGGCCACTTGTACTCGTTCTTCCCTGGATCGATTAACTCTTGCTCTGATGCCAATTATTGGTTTTTGACTGAATACAAAATAACAATGTTTCTGTATGTTGAAGTAACAAAATAACAACAGAATTTGATCTATACTAACAATACTTTTTATTGATAATTTTTGTATTACTTTGTTACAGACTCTAGACATATATACATGATGAAACGTTGCCATTGTGGCGCTTATCCCGTTCAACAAAAAGTAAACGACACAACCTAAATAACCGTTATATCCCTAACAACCTAAGCGACCCATATTGACCCAGCCCATAACCCAAGTGTTTTACAGGCTTTACATAAAACATAATACATAATATACACTAACTATCCATATCTTTGCTTCTATAACATTAATGGTCCAACAGATTATTCGTTCACCTACTCCCTATCTTTGCTTGTGGTGACTTCATTTTTGGAAATTAGCTTAAATTCATAAGAGTATGTATTGGCTTTTTATAGTCGGGGTTGAGCAAGAATATTTGGGGTAGGGGAAACTTTGGATGGAAAAAATTGGGAGTGGGAAGACATTCTATACATGAAAAAATTGGGGTTGAGCAAGAATATTTGAGTCTTATTTTCTATGTGAGTTTTTCAAAGATGTAAGCAACTTGACACCTTCCTTTTGGTTCAAAACTTCTTCTATACATGAAGCAATTGTTTAACATTCTATGTGAGTCTTATTTTCTCTTGTTTAAACAAGTCGGTTGTAATATGAGATAAACCGTTTGATAAAATGTCTCAATGAAATACTTTACGCTTTACTTAATAACTCCATTTGTTAACTATCATTTTAGCATAAATCCTTTTTATCTATGAATCTTGGTGGCTTGAAGGAATACGATAACTTATAGGATAGGAGAACATATTTGAGTGTACGTGATACCCATTAATTAATTTCTTGATATTTGAAGGTATAGCCTTGAAACAATAATATGATACATATTTACGTTTAGTTGTTATTGCCTTTTGTTGTTAACATGATCTTATTTGGTGAACTAAGTTTTATAACTTTTCTTTTGTCAATTAATTATTAATAAAGTTTGTATGCAAAACTATTTGAAATTTGTGGAGCAAGCCCATTTCGAATTCAATGATTTGCCTATTTGTTCTTTGCCTTATGGGATCCTTTCCTCACGGAGCATTTAGAAGACATGCACTAAAACCCTATAATTTGAAGGTAATATGTTCAAACAAGTCAGTTGTAATATGCACATAAACCGTTTGATAAATTTCTCAATGAAATACTTTACAAAATAACTCAATTAATGAACTCAAGGTATTGCGTTTCTTTGTTGAAGAAAACTTGGGAGTGGGAACACTAGACTTATATTGCATTATAACTTTAATCATGCCATCCAAAATAGCACGACTAGTAACACCTTTTGTCTAACATCCACTAATTCCTTGACTAATAATAACTATTTTCTATGTATAAAAGACTTGGAAAAAAACTTGGGAGTGGGAAGACTAGACTTATATTGCATTATAACTTTAATTTAAAGGATAATGGTCCAAGATGTCTATTAGATAACCTTAAACAATATAACAATGGAAGAAATTTACTAAAGACTAATTAGTCTGCCAATAAGGACCCAAAGCAGCTAACGGTGCCTAAAAAACACAACCAGTCAAGAAATGATTTTTGTTAAATGAAGGTGGGTTGTTATGATTCATGCACTTTTAGGATTTTCAATCAAGAAATGAACCAGCTGGATTCTGTCATCATGTTTTATTATGATGGATTGCGTATTCTAGATCTTGCTGCGTTTGATGTAAAATATTCATGAAAGGAGGACATGATCAAAGTTGGGGCATTTACATACATCCCCATATTCCAACCAATATTTACATATTTCCCCAAACCTTGCTTTAAGAGCATTGTACATCATGCATTAAAAACTTGTGTTTGGGGATATATGTAAATATTGATTGGATATAGGGGATGTATAAAATATCCCATCAAAGTTAATCGCATGACATTCATATACCATGTTTCTAGTGCGTAGGTATAAAGAATAAGTTAAACACATACGATAATCATATATACAAATATCATGTTTATTGGCCCGCGTGTTGCAGCGGGTATGAAAACATTTATTTTGAAGTTAAAAAATATAAGTATAACAATAATATAATTATTATTCCAAGAAAAAATGTAACACTAATAAAGAAAATGATGTAAAGAAATATAGAGTTTAATAGGTGACGATGTTAATTTGTTATATTACTAAACTTAGTAAGATGTTAAATATAAATCATTATAGGTTTAGGAGATAGTTTGGTGGTTAAGTAAACTTAAGAGGTCATGTGAATGATGTTAAAAACAAAATCTAATAGGTTAATAAGCTAATTGCCGGGCTAATATGACATTTTGGTATTTGGACACTTAATGTCTCCTTTCTACTTGTATAATAAATTGCTATTTAGTACACCAAATTCTTTTGTAGCTAAGTGTTCATAAGAGCTTGAATATTGTGCGGTTACATTTAATAACCCAAAGATCACCGTATGATACATACAAAGGTTAGCGACTCCAAAAGCAACGATGTATGGATCTGGCTAGAAGTGTAGCAGGGTGAGTATCTACAGAGATCTATAATGTGTAAATACTTAGTATTGCTATCTAAAAAAAATTAATAATAATAATAATAAGATTGTATCGGGATTCGTTAACTGATTATAGGTTTCTTCATGGAATGGCCTATTAGTGAAATGTTGTCCATTCCACCTTACAACTGGGTTTGAACATGGTTTTAACATGATTGATGTCTAGATTTTCTATTTTGTTTTTTTGGTTTAGTGTTATGAGGGGAGATATGATGTTCAAGAGGATAAGGCTACTCTCTTTTTTGTAGCCTAAATTTCGTTTAAATATAATAAACTAGCTTTAAGACTCGCCGATGGACGGATAGTCCACAATCAGTACTAAATATTAGAAGACCAAATATGAAATTAATTATTTATGATGATTAAACTTACAAAACAAAATGACACGAAAAGATCTATTGTGTATACCTCTATACGAATATATAAAAGCGTTTTTGTGTCAACCAACACATACATCTATTAAACTAAAGTTCTAAGGTTTATGCTATGTACACAACCCTACAACATCAATTAGCCCATGAGGGATTGTATTCCAAAAATTAGGGGCGTGCAGAATTCAAGTTTCACCCATAAAACCGAAAATCGAAACGAAAAAACAGAACCGAATTTGTAACCGAAACGAATTTACCAAAACCAAACCCAACAAAATTAAATATTCGGTTTTCGATTCGGTTATGATTTTGACAAAATGAAAACCGAACTAAACCGAAAACCGAATTCACATAAATATAAATATATTTTTTATATATTTATATTAACAAAATATTAAAACTCTTTCGTAGTATAAATATAACATTTTTAAACTTCAATTTTTTCTAGTGCAAAAAATCTATTTAGTTAAATAAATAACTAACTAAAACTATGTAATTCGGGTTATTCGGTTTGGTTTTCGATATTCTATTCGGTTTTCAATTATTTCGCTCGGTTTTCGTTAGACCCGCATATTTTTTAGGTTAATATACACAAAAGTTACTAAATTTGTAGGGTAGTAATGCATCGTATAAAACATATAAAACATAAAACGATAAAACATAAAAGGTGTAGAATAATGTAAAATAGTATGAAAACGTACAAAAACGTAAGATAATATATGAAAATGAACGAAAATATACAAAACCATACAATAATGTATGAAAACGTAAAAGGTATAGAGAAAAACATACACACATATATAAAGGATAAATACATACAAAAAACGCACGAAAATGGACAAACATATATACAAAATGTACAAAAACGCAAAAGTAATGTACGACAGAGAAATGCATACACAAACGTAGAGTAAAAACGGATAGAAACGTAAAAACATACGGAAATATACAAAAACGCATTTAAAATGGAGAAAAAAAAAAAAAACGACAACAAAGAAACGTTACACAACGATAAATACGATAAAAACGAACGAAATGCAGAAAACATAAAAACAAAACGTATAAAACATACATAAATGCTCGTTGTAAAAATCGCCCAGCGCCGATTAATCCTCGCGATAATGCTGATTGCTCACAAAGCCTTTGATTTATCATAATTGGTCAATAAACCGATTAATCGGACAAAATCGAATTAATCGAACAAAAGCGCTTAAAAATCGGCCAATACACTTAAAAATTGAACAAAATCGCTTAAAAATTGGTCAAAAACCAGATTAATCGGTCAAAGATCGCTTAAAATGGTCAACAAACCGCGTAATATCTATGTTTGCCTTTGAATTTTGAAGAAATATGTATTATGTTTATATTTGAACATTTGAAATATTTGAACTTTGATGTACTATACTTATTTCATACATATAATATAATATAATATCTAGAATTACAATTTGTGCATAAAATTCCAATTTAATAAACCCCATGAACTATAGTATAAAAACGGACAGTAACTTTTTTTTAAGGTTCAGTAACCTATTTAATAAACCCCGTGAACTATAGTAACTTGCTTGTAACATCTCAAACTATAGTGATGACGTGGACAAGGGAACCGGTAAATCATCCGGTTGCCCACCGTCGTAGTAACAAGAATGTCACTTTTTTAAACGTTGAATAACCCATATAATAAACCCGTTAACTTGAGTAACCTGAATAGCAACAAAAAAAACTTTAGTGACTTAGGACAAATTTCCCGTAAATTTTAGTAACTTTTGTGTTTATTAACCCTATTTTTTTAACCAAACTAACCGAACCGAATAAACCGAATAACCTGATAAGCGAACCGATGAACACCCTTACTAAAAATCTAAAAACCACTTTTAACATCCAAATATCTTCTAAGAAGCCTCACAATGTGCATGTCGTGAAAATGATCAAATTCACGACAAAGCCTCTTCTGCCCATGAATCTCTTGTCGACTCTTTTATAAAGAAGTATGGTTACTGTAGATGAAGAAACTTTTCACAATTTTTGAAACGATATCTTTTAAAATTTCAAACTCTTTTTTAACTTTAGTCAAAGATTATTTTTGTTTTGAAGATGATTAATGTTCCAAATGAGATTTTTTTTCGCAGCTTTTGAAACGATGTCTTTTTATATTTAGCTTTACTCAAAGATTCTTTTTGTTCTAAAGATGATTAATGTTCAAAATGAGTTTTAAAATTTGAGATTTTATTTTCAAAAATGATTTATGGATATGTGGTTCCTGTAACATCATCATTTGTAGACACATTTTATTTGTTATTATTATTAATCAAAATAGGTGAAAGATGTTTTAATACTTCTTCGAGTGTGAAAATGTTCATTAGTAAGCTTATTTCTCCTCATGTATTCACTAGGATACATAAGTTTAGGCTTATCTTTAATTACACTCATACAAAATAGGTTTTGTCTCTTGAACTTGTTTTAGATATTTTGGATTTGTATACCCTAGACCCCGCTTCCTCAAGAAAATTGTATGCGTCAGATGATGATCATATGGACAATTTGAAAAGTATGATCAGCTTATTAAGTTTGTCTTTGATCGTTTTGATTTTCTCTAAACACTCAAACTTTTCTTCTTCGAGACAAAAAATACTTTTGTTAAGCCTTGAATTTTTATTTGATTTTCGGTTTCATGTTTTTCCAAATCTTCTTTTAACAATCTCACTTCCTTAAGCGCCACACTTTTTCCTCTACTGGCCATTTGGAAAATTTTTCGCTCTAATGGATCTTCAGAGATAAATATTTGAAAGAATTTTAATACTATGAAATTCAACCACGGTACTAGGGGTGGCAATTTCGGGCCACACCTAAACCCGACCAAACCGACACGAAAATTAACAGATTCGGGTTGGTGGAAAGAAAGGGAAATCCAATTTCCAATTTTATCCGCTATGGCTCGTGACTTATTTGCGGTCCAAGCTTCGACGGTAGCTTCCAAATCGGCCTTTTCTACTAGCGTCGGAAAAAAGTCAAGACTAACCCCCGAATCTGGGGAAGTATGTGTATGTTTGAAAGATTATTTGCACGGAGTAGATAGGATACAACATGTAACATCGTTGGAAGATCCGCTATTAGATGAAGGTGAAGTTAAAGAAACTATAGCAAGAGAAGAAGTTGACTTAGGGATATCACCGATGAAGGTGATTTTGAAGACTTTGATGTTGATTTAGAAGAATTTTTGGATGATTTAGACTTTGATGATGAATGAATTGAGTATAACAGTGATGGAAATGCCGGCTCGATATACTTGAGTACACTAATATGTTTCGGTGATGGCCATGCCAAGCTCGAAATGTATTAGTATGTATATATTTTCGTTTGTATAATTATATTGTTTAAATAGAAGTTATGATTGTATTTTTTAGTATGTTTCCGGTGTAGAGTTGAGATCAATATAGAACTCATATTTGTCATAGAACAAATGAACTAATCATAACCCTCCATTTTTTATCTAAATTAATACAAAATCATTTTCCACCTTTTTATTTAAAACAACATATCTTACAAACGGTAAATCTTCAAAATATAAAAATACAGGATAGAGATAAATTATCTTTCTATAGATATTCACTTTTACATATTTTCGACAAACATTTTTTTCAAAAATTCCGTCCGAAAAAATCATATATGATTTTTACGAATCATATATGATTTTAAAATATCATGTATGATTCGATTTTTACGAATCATATATGATTTTTACAATCATATGTGATTCTCAAAAATCATATGTGATTCGTAAAAATCATATGTGATTCATAAAAATCGAATCATATATGATTTTCACAAATCATATATGATTTTTGTTGACCTAAATTTTGAAAAAAAAAGTTGTTAAAAATATATAGTAGTGCATATCTATAGAAAGATAATTTAATTCTCCTCACGATGGTATAATTTTATCGCAGAACGATTAACGGTTTATAGATATTTAATTTTTAAAAAGGGTGAAAGTTTATCATAATAAAAATGAATGGCTATTATGGTTGATTGAATCTACAGAAATTTTGGTTCTATATTGAACTTTTGCCTTCCGGTGTATTGTTTAATTAAATGTTTGATAATTAACAAGTTTATTAAATAAATGTTCGAAGCTTTTAGTAAAATTACGAAAATAACTGAACCGGTAAAAAACCGATAAAAAACCGATTTCGGACATTTAAAACCGAAAAAAATCGAACCGGTAAAAAACCAATCATTTATAACTGAAAAAAACCGATTCCGATCATTTATAACCGAAAAAAACCGATTTCAGGAAAACCTAAAAAACCAAAACCGATTTTTCGGTTTTTCTATAACCAGTTTTTAAAAAAACCAAAACCGGTTTTAACCGATTTTTTTCACCTCTATTCATAGTCCAAAACCAGTTAAATCCAAAAATATTTACCAACGAAAATTTATACTAAACCAAACTCGGCCCTAGATATCTCAATCAAAACTTTCGGCCCATACACTATCTATAACCAAGTAACCAACAACACTAGTTTATTACGAGACTGATGAGTGTTTGAAAACTAGACGCAATTGAGTTTTACATTATCACACTTTCTTATTTCTCTACATTCCAAATCAATTATTTTTGATACACATACACACATTTGTATAATTGTTGCAAAACTATCACATTGTTTTTATGCCAAACATTTCACATTTACCTTCAAATACATTTCCAAATTACCACATCAACAGAATCAAAAACCAAAATAACAAAACCAAGTCAACAAACTCACAAAGAAAACACAAAACTTCCACGACCACAATCCTCACCTCTCCATCCAGCAGCTGAGATCATCTCATTCTTGATCCGTGTGACGTAAATGCCACCACTACACGGATCACTCCCACTTATTTCATCACATTAAATCTCAACCATTCATTCATTTCTTCTTCTCAATATATAACCTCCAAAAGTTTCACCAATGTTTTGAAACCCGGTTTGAACCGGCTGGATTAACCGGCTGAACCGGTTCCGGAAAAAAAAAGTCATATTAAACCTGGTTTTTAATTCTCTAAACCCAGTTAGAGCCGCCGGGTTTAATGTGACCCGGGTCAACCCGGTTCTTGAAACTCGACAGGGTTTGGTTTTTTTCATATTTTTTCAAAATAAAACAAGTTAATTATATATATTTAGGACGTAATTTAATTTTAAACATTATATTTGTTGTTAAATGTTTTTCTAGAGTCAATATATGAATTTGTCATGATTTATATACACTTTTTTTTCGTATTGTTGAAAAATAAAGTTTTTATTTATTTATAGAAAACCGGGTTGACCCAATGGTCGAACCGGTAACCCGGTGACTCGACCGGGTCGATTAAAAACCCGGTTTTCAAAACATTGAGTTTCACTCATTCTCACACACTCTTTGTTAACAAAAACTAAAGAAAACTAACCTAGCATGAGAATGATCCCATCTTATAAAACTTTATACCAAAACATAAATACCAAACCAAACATCAATAATAGATATGATAGTATTACTTCCGTTGCACTCTTATCATTCTTATACCGATAGTGATTCAAAAATGGATACCAAACGCATAATAAGTATCCGTAAGAGATAAGACACTTACGAGGTGAGATAGTTATGAAATGCTTTGAAGCCATAAGCGTGCATGAACAATAAGGGACGCAAAATTGACTTGCAGTTTCACTAGAGACTCAAAGAGGCCATATCTTCTGTTCACAGATCAGTCTCCCACTCTCGTTTTTACAGAAATCTGCTCCAAGGCAAATGCCGACCCCACAAGGCTAGGCTACTCCTCGTCTTCTCCTTACGCTGGTTCCGGTGCACCCACTTCAATTTATATGTGTGTAACACCTTATGCTGCATCTCCGTTTAATGGAACATCTATGCCTCCTTATGATGGTTCCGCTTATCATTAAACTACAACAGCCGTCTGCATGGAGGGAACCCTTATCGTCCTGTCTTTGCAACTCTCTGCCACCGCCACGCCTGCTTATTCAGGTGGGCCCATGATAGGAACTGGTATGTGTTTTTTTTGGGGTTGATTTTGGCCATCTTATTGTTTACCATGTGTTGTTTAGAAGTTATGGTATTCTGATACTTATTTTGTTCAATAATCTTATTCGGGTTGTTTGGGTCGACCCAGATGCTAAATAGGGTTGGGTATCGGGTTAGAAATTTTTGGCTAACTCATTTTTTTTTTAAATATGGTTTTTTATAAATTAGCTATCTAAATTAGAACAAATAGGCAATTTTATGACCATTTTTCTCGTATTAGGGTTGTCCCAAACCCGAATAGCACCGACCCGAGTGGACCCAAACCCAACTAACCCGAGTTCAAAAAGGGTCGGGTTCAGGTATGTTATTTTTAGCCTCGACCCAAACCCGACCCGAGTAACACCGCTACCTGTTACTATGTGACATCTTGCTGATGGAATTACATCTTTTTTGCGTTGTATGGTTTACCTCAGCTGATGGAACAATTCGGTTTGCGGTTGCCCATTGCTCAGGCTACCATGGTATGTCTGAATTTCGTTATATCAATCAACTAAGGGGGTGTTTGTTTTGGCTTATATAGCCGACTTATGACTTATTTGGTTTTAGATGGCAAGGTCTTCAATTCTTCAAAGTTCTTTTATAGCAATGGTTCATCATCTTCGTACTGAATCAGGTTTGCTTCCATCTTTGGACATTCGCCTTTGTGGTGTCCAAGTTCTTTGCACTTGTAACATCTTATCTGACTGTGTCTTGATCACCATCTTTTTCTTCCATGGTTTCCAATTCTTGTCTTGCCACGCCCGGTCTTCCTTGACTTGAATTCTCATGACCGCAATGTTCACACTTGTGTTCCTTGGTCTTCTCCTTTTCATCTACTTTGCTGAAAAGTAGGCTACCGGATCCATCTTCTTCTTTGATCGCCTTTTCATTCGTTCTTCGAAAGCTTTTAATCTCCCAATGGCTTGAAATGGCACAGTATTAAGATCTGCAAATCGCTCTATTGCTGCAACAATTTGCATAAACTTCTCTGGTACGAACTTAAAAGTTTCCTAACCATGCTTTATCGTCCATCGTATGCCTCAAACTGCTTGCATGTGTTGCAATCTCACTTATCTTCCCGGCATACACATCTAGCGACTCATTGTCTTTCATCTTCAATTGTTCAAACTCCGACTCAAGTGTTTGAACACGCGCCTCCTTAACTCTATCAACTCCAACATGTCGAATTTTCAACGCATCCCAAATCTCCCTTGCCGATTTAAGGTTAGCAACTTGCAATACCATACTTTCTGGAATTGCTTGATATAGCATTGCAATTGCCGAAGTTATCTTTTGATCGACTTCAGCCTCTTTGCGTTGGTTCAGGCTTCAAATTCCATGGACATTAAAGATTGCCCTAATCTTTACAGCCCAAATTGTATAGTTCGTTGAATTGAGAACCGGGCATTGGAACGTCATTGATGTTCCATTATCCTTTGTAAGCTCGTTCTTATTTTTATCACCTGCCATTTGCTTTTTCTTCCTTCCTTTTCCAATCTTGATCCGATTGAAAAATTCACTTTCTACTAGGGTTTTTCAAACAACTAGTTCTGGTTTCTTCTTAAACCAACTATCCTTAATCCTCCTGGTTCCTATAAAAGACCTATAGCTATTGCCAAAACACCCTGGTCTCTTACAAAAAACAAAATCCCTGGTTTCACCACAAAACCAACACAACTTCCTGGTTTCACCACAAAACCAACACAACTTCCTCGTTTCACTACAAAACCAAAACAACTTCCTGATAAAAAATCTACTATTCTAATCTTTTCTAATCATAATAATACTTAATTCAAACACTATATACCCACAATTCGAAATTGAAAAAATAATACTTATCTCACTATGTTCGGTTTCTTGATTCTGCCTTTGGTTCCTCTTCTGCGAATCTTTTCAAAACGAAATTCTGGGTTTTCTTTTTCAATCGATGGCCACTTGTACTCGTTCTTCCCTAGATCGATTAACTCTTGCTCTGATGCCAATTATTGGTTTTTGACTGAATACAAAATAACAATGTTTCTGTATGTTGAAGTAACAAAATAACAACAGAATTTGATCTATACTAACAATACTTTTTATTGATAATTTTTGTATTACTTTGTTACAGACTCTAGACATATATACATGATGAAACGTTGCCATTGTGGCAGTTATCCCGTTTCAACAAAAAGTAAACGACACAACCTAAATAACCGTTATATCCCTAACAACCTAAGCGACCCATATTGACCCAGCCCATAACCCAAGTGTTTTACAGGCTTTACATAAAACATAATACATAATATACACTAACTATCCATATCTTTGCTTCTATAACATTAATGGTCCAACAGATTATTCGTTCACCTACTCCCTATGTTAACAACATGTGATGCCATATTGATCGATCATTTGGTTTTTGAATTTTTATAGGGACCTCGGCCTGGATTTTTCTCAGAAGAGCCATCTCAAAAGAAAGGTATGTTATATCTAACTTATTCATATACTACTACATAGACTAGCAGACGATTGTAATTTACGATATGTTTTTCATTGTTTCACTTGCTTTTTATAGATGAAACACGAGAAAATGACTGGGAATGCCCAAACTGTGGAAATGTCAATTTCTCCTTCGTGAATCAGCCTGTAACATGAGGAATTGCAACTCACCTAAACCAGGTTCCAGTAAGTACTTCATGTATATATATTTGGTTACTTGTTTGTGACGTTTGAGTCTCTAATCTTATATATGTATCGTATTTTGTTTCAAAGCGATATGCCAAAAGGGGAGCCGAAGTGTGACAAACACAACATAAACTATCCTTTTAGGACCAAATGTAATCGATGAATCGCTGCGCACAAACCATTAGAATCCTAGAATTCCCTACGTAAGAAGAAAACGATGATCGTCTCTGTATTGTTTTTGTCGAATGTTTTATTAAGTTATGTTTTGCATGCCAGTCCCCATGAATGTAAAGTCGAAATACTTTCTAGTCAATTTCTTTCTTTACCGACATTTACTTCTTTGTTTAAAATCTTGCTATAACAACCAATTTTTCCGTGTCCTTACTTACCTTAAAACTCAAAGTCATTTTTCTGTGTAGAAGTTACATCTTTCTTTTGTGTATAAGTAATTATTTTTTTTGTTACATATTCACTCTTATGCGTAACCATTAACAAAACTGCACAAATGAAAGAGAAAAAGCCCGCACGCGTACCAACACATCATTAGTAATGCATAAACCCAATAACGTATTCTCGAGTCGACATCCGTTTCATATCACTTTTATAAAAACGTTCCTAAATTTTATATTCTTACATTCATACCGAACCAAGGTACCACGTTACACTTGAGCTTAACAGGGCACGGGTACACAAAATACACTTAATAATAATAATAATAATAATAATAATAATAATAATAATAATAATAATAATAATAATAAGAGTAAATTACACCGTTCGTCCTTGTGGTTTGCGTTGACCGCAACCTTTCGTCCTTTGACCAAAAAAAGTTGCACCGTCCATCCTTAAGTGGCAAACGTTATGCATCGTTCGTCCCTCCATCCAACTGGCCCCACCAAATCCCACTAATGTCAGTTAACTCACTTAACCCATGAGGGTAAAATAGTAATTTAAGTCTTTTCTTCCACATCCACCCACAAACCCATATTTCTTTTTTTTTCACCTCTTCCCCACCAACTCCTTTCTTCCTCAAACTTTATCAACACCATCACAGATTATCAAAAACAAAACAAAAAAATACACACCGTTCTTACACTTGAAACACAAAAACACTCACTCTTAATTCTCTATCCAACTCCAACCACCACCACAGCTTGTACACCACCACCAAACGACCACGACATCACCACCAACCCGCTACCACCGACTAACTAAACCACCAACCCATCACCACAAACACCCCCTGCCATAAAATCACCACCAAACCACCACGACATCACCACCAACCCACTACCACCGACTAACCAAACCACCAACCCATCACCACAAACACCCCCTGCCACAAAATCACCACTAAAACCACCACCACCAACCCACCAAACACCATTATGACACCTGCCAACACACATAAACACAACCCAATTTTCCTTTTTATTATTTCCTCCTAATCACAAGATGCAACCCTAGCAGCTTGTATCCATCTTCCCCCCTCCTCCATTCAACTCCGCATAACCACCTCACCACCTTTGCCGCCACCATCAGCATCACGACACTACAGTCACCATCTCATCACCACTAGCCTTAGTTCCACGCCACCACTTTTGATTCTGGATCGAGAAGAGCAAGAAAAGCAGGTGGAGATCGTAGTGTTGGGTCACGTTAGGGTATTTTTTTTCATGGTTCGTGATTATGATCGTGGGTTCATGTTTGTTTCATTTTTATTCATCTCCTGCATCTCCTTCTCCTCGCGTTTTAGTGGTAAGCTGAGAACCCCAAGTCACTCTCGTTTGATTTTCTCCTTGCGTTGAAATGATGGTGGCGCGTATAGTGCACTGAGGCGATGTGAGGTGATGGTGGTAATGGTTGTTTTGTAGGTGCGGCTCGAGATGGAGGTGGGAGTCGGTTATCATCAAGAGAGAGGTGAGGATAGGTGGATGGTCGTGTTGGTTGGTCTGAGATGTGTGAATGACGACTGAGGAGAAAGCAGAGGAGTGGTTGGTATGCTGAGATGGAGAGGTTTTAAGATGAAGAGAAGAAGATGATGTTTTGTGTTTATGTGGAAGAGTATTGACCACAAACTATATAAGGTGGAGATGAAATGACATTTTTACCCTCATGTGCAAGTCACATAAGGGGAGTTTAACAGTCAAACTTAACGTTGTTTGGTCAAGGGACGAACGGCGCATAACGTTTGCCACTTAAGGACGAACGGCGCATTTTGTTTGTTCAAAGGACGAATGGTTGCGGTCAACGCAAACCACAAGGACGAACGGTGTAATTTACTCTAATAATAATAATAATAATAATAATAATAATAATATGGGTTTTGTTAAAAACAACCCTATGGGTTGTATATAAGCCTTCTAAAAATATATAATTAACATTTAATAAACATTTAATGAACTCTAAATATTCCATAGTTAACATCACTTACCTTGTTTATAATTATTAAAAGTATATAATTATGGACTATTTGACTTCATTAATTGTGATTTTTATAAGTTTGGAAGGTTTACACACAACCCATAGGGTTGTTTTTAACAAAACCCTAATAATATATGATTTAAGATCATTTGAGGACAAAAGATTATTTACATACTAAGGGATCAATCTTCACCCTTCATTTTTATTTGATCTAATTGATGAGATTAATACTAACAATTTAAAACCCACTTTCACTTTTTTTTTTCAAATATTAATATATTAAATCGTTAATCGCTAAGAAAAAATATTATTATGGACGAGCATTTAATTATCTTCTATAGATAGGCACTTTGATATACTTCGACAAAATTTTTATTTTCGTATTTTCACGCTTTTTAAGTTTTTTCGCTTTTTTACGCTATTGAATTTGCATTGAAAAATCATATATGATAAAACACTAATTTGAATATCACATGCGATATTAGTGTAATATCATATATGATATGTAATATCACATGTAATATTAGTGTAATATCACATATGATATTACATATAATATCACATGTGATATTACATATCATATATGATTTAACACTAATACCACATGTTATATTCAATTTATTGTTTTATCATATACATTTTTATGTAAATTTTAATAACGAAAAACGAAAAATAACGAAAACGAAAAAAACAGCTTTTTTTTTTTTCAAAGATATCAAAGTGCTCGCCTCCATAGAAAGATAATTAAATGCCGCCGCTGACGTGTAAATATTTTCACTTAACGATTAACTAGTTAGATATTTAAATTATAAAAAATAGATGAAATAATAAAATGTTTTTAATCTCAGCTATTGATTTTTTAGACGGTGGTGGAGATTTAGCCCCAGATGTATAAAGTTGTAGATGTAAAATAACTCTCATAATAATATATTTATACTGTATAACATATCTGCTTTATCTCCTTGTCGTTTTCTTTCTTCTCTCCCAACAGTATCCCTATAACCCCTCCCCCTATCCCTCTCTCATATCCTTTTCAGTCAAAAATTTGATATATCACTTTCAACTTTTCTGCTACTTCTCTCCTTCCATCAAGGTGAAAGTGATTTTTCACAGTTTCATCTCTATCATGAGATCGACATCATGAAAGCTTGGTCAAGATTATCCTTTTTCTTTTCTTCTTATGGTTGCCGATCCACAGAGTTTCACACCCACTTCTTCATCAATTTCGCACAAAAATTGTTTTCTTACAAGCTTGATTGAAGCTCGGTGTGGTTCGTGGGTTGAGCTAGTGTTCGAGTTTTTATTTGCTCTTCATCTTCCTTCGATTGAATCATCTCGTATCTTGTTGTAAGGGTTTTGATTCAATTACTTTTAATATGATGTTCGTTGACTTAGATGTCGGGGTTGGTTAAATTTTTTAGTTATGAACTGGTCATGATGATTTGATTTCTTTTTCCGATCAGATACCAACTTTGGTTGTTATTGTTGTTGTGTGGCAATAAACTTAAAACAAATGAAACTGGTATGGGCTAAGGATAAACTATTGACTTCTTGGTTTTAAATTTTGATTTACTTTTGAGTATTGATTGTTGTTGCGACTTTGTTTGTGTTTGAGCCTAAGGAGAAACCTGCATAATCTTGTGGTTATAAAGATGTTGGAAAATAGGCTAATATGTAGTGTAGACGAAACCGGTTAGTGTTTTTGAGCTCATTGAAGCAAGCTATAAAAACAAAAATTCTTGCGAGGGGTTGGTTTCGGGTTCCTCGTTGACTGCTTGTTCATGCGACACCACCACCAAGAGGTCTCAGATTCGAGCCTCGGTGTGTCCCAAAGTACCTCACTTTTGCTTGGTATTTTCGTGGTAAAATTTGAGGTAACCAGACCTTGTCTTTCCCCTTTCGTTTTAATGCATCAGTATAAGTAGAAACTCAGAAGAAGATACTTAACCAAATTTTAAAAATCTGAGTTACATTGGGTTTTCTTATTTTGAATTACTATTCGTTAGTGATAAGTTGTACTCAGGTTTGATATCATATCGATACCCACTGTGGTCGAACCACAGTGGTGAGTTTTATTGATTTTTAAACTTGCTAATTTAACAAGTTGGGTCAGAATGTCAGATTGGGTTGGTCATAAAACTTGGATAGTATCTGAGTGAGTCGTATGACTACCGTATCGACCCGACCAACAGCCTAAACACTAGTCCAAGTTCGAGTCTTTTGCAAGGTCGCGGTTGACTAGTGAACGGTCGTTGTCTCTACTCCCCTGGCATCAAACATCACCC